>JAXCHO010000016.1:8640000-9222500 GCA_036630365.1 Acanthiza pusilla | reverse complement strand
TAATAAAAATTGAAGCAGGTAGGTTATTGCCTATTGAGATCGTGAGGGACTCCTGCATGAAAGAAGAGAAGCACAATAACATTGGCAGAACAGTCTGGGAAAAGACCGTGACTATTTTATAATAATTGTACTTAAATCAAGATCTGTCAGCTCCAGAAAATATTGTGAGGTACCATCTGAATATGGGGAAAGGGGTATAACCCACTGGGAAAGCTGTCAGGAATTGGAGTGGAAGTCTGATATTCCTAAGAACTGATCTCAGAAGGACCTCAGACATATATGCCATACATGGCACCAACTGTGCCTTAAGCCTGGGCCATGCCTTTAAGCTATTCTGCCCCCTGAATTTAAACTCTAAAATCAGGTGCTGTTTCCACAAGCCAGCCAAATGAGGCAGATGCTGCAGCTGGTCTGGAACTGCTGTACCTGGCCAAAGGCTTAGCTGGGTCCAGCCACCCTTGCTCTTGTGGAATTTGAAAACTTCCTTTAAAATTCTTGCTATTCTCTGCTGTTACCACTCATGTTTCCCCTTGGACAGCTTACCCAATACTCAGCTTCCACTTAGGTTTGCAAGTGATGAAGAAATGTGAAGTCTCTTTAGAGTTTTAAATTATTCTGTGTTGTCAGGTAGCTGGAAGAAAAACATACCTGGGCCTGGTAATACAAAACATAATGAGACCTACTTTTCTGATTTACTTTAGAAACCAACAACAAGTAAACAAAGGAGCGTCATAGAAAAGAACACCCCCTCAAAACCTAAAGAAAACATATCCCTGAACATAGCTACCAATGCTTGTAGCAATTTTTAAACACGCAAATGCCATGTAACCCCTGAGTCTGTGCCCCCGCAATTCCTTGCACAATTCTTGTTGCCTTTGATAATGTTTGTTAGTTGTCATGCTCCCTCACGCTCTCTCCCCATGTTCCTTACTGCATAATAAGGACCTTTGAAGTGTGCCTTTGATTTGGGAGCTGGAGCACCTGAGTCGTGGAGGTTGTAACAAAACTGCTAACAGCGTTTATCTGACATTCTGGGACTTAATTTCAGCCATCCAGGATTTGTTTGCAATGTGTTGTCGCTGTTTGCATACAGCAGACCTAAGCTTTTACTGCTAATTTGGAGAGAAGCTCCTCATGCCAAGAGACTCCTCAGATCAGAGCCCAGAGCTGTGATCTGAGTCACACAAGCATTGTGATCATGCTGTTGGGTGCCTTGTCCAAGAGGAGTGTGATTCAATATGCTTGAAAGTATGGTAGATGCTTGGGAGGAAGAGAGTGGAGAGTCTGTTTTTAAATGCCTCTACAAAATGGTGTAAAGAAGAAGACAATTTTTTTTTTTTTATTTTTTATGAATTGACATGTACTGTTTCTCATAGACTTTTTTGGGGAATCAAATTAGGTAAGGTTTGCTTTTCTACAGAGACATGAAATAGAACATGGGAGTTTTTTTTATTGCCAGAGAAAAGAAGCTGCTGCTTGTAGGATCTCCTGATAACTGCAGTTTGACAGCTCTATTAGTGATGGTGGTGTCTGTGGAGGGGAGAGGAAGGACACTTCTTCAGTGGTGGCAGTACCAAGTGCAACTGTTTTGTATTCTATTAAGTAAGGATTTAATCTCTGACAGAGAAAAGCATCCTGTTAGTTTGATTTGTTTTGATTGGCAGTGAAGTCCAATCCTGTAAAAATTTAGATTAATGGATTCTTTTATCTATACTTTACTTGTGGAGAAAAAGAATATTGAGGATTTCTTCTAGAGATATGCTGACTTGACTAAAAGTAAAGGGAGTAATTTACAGTCAGGGACAACTGAGGATTTCACTCTTTACATTGCAGTGCATTTGCTTCAACTTAAATACATCCTTTAAAATATTGCATCAGCTTATGTTACATTGACAGTGATGAATTCCTCAGGCAATAGAATATATAATGGTTTAAGTCAACTCCTGAAACCAGGGCACAGTGAACATAACCATAAATGCTGGGTTTTGCTTAGTTATTCCTTAGTTATTTTGGTTGGCAGATTTCTCCATTCCCCTCAAGTAGCTCATGCGGTGTAGGATCAGATCCCAGCCCTACATCCTCCTGCAGGCACTTCCATGGGCTCAGTCCTCACATGACCAGAGTCTCCCTGGAAGTGTTGCATATTTAAATGATGGAAGGCTGTAGACATTGATTTTAATCAAGGCTTCAGTATTTCTCAAAAATGTTCTAAAAAGTAATTTCCTAGTTATATTTTTAAATATCTTGTTGAATGTTCCCAGAGATTAAAATTTTATCAGGGTAGGAATTCAGGATAGAAGTGCTGTATGGAAATGATTCTTAAAATGCAGAGTAGGTAAGTGGAAATTAGGGCATCTCTCAATGTAATGGCTGGATGCATTTATCTGTCAAAATAAATACTAACTGTATTACAAGCTATACTAGGTACTGGATGCTTAATGAGTTGCTAACAGAAGAACAAACTGTCTCTTATTAACATAATTTTTTCCCTTAGTACTCCGTGGTATGTTGAAAAACACCTTTGATAAAACTGTATAAATTAAGGCATGGGAGTTTACACATTCATTTAGTTTCCCTTTTTTTAAGTTGCCTTACTCCATTATTTGCTTTCTAGTGTCTGTTGATGCATTGATATTTTATACATTTCTGGGAGCTTATTCTTTTACAAATCAAAGTAAATAAGCTATATATTTGTCATAGGCTTTGAGCCGTGTCTTTTAGCAATAGGACTAAATCTGACTTCTGTGGCATGACTGTCTGAAGTGATTAGAATAGTTGAGAGTAGGATAGTTTGATGGACAGAGATCCTTCTGGTTCCTTTGATGAGGCCTTCTATGAACCAAATGCTGAATGTCTTTATAGTGTGTGCAGGAGAGTGGTGACAGCTCTGTGCCTAGACACAGTCACCATAAAGTGACTGCGAAGGGGAAAACATTTTGGACTTTATTTTGCTTTTTTAAAAATCCAGATAGATAATTAGAATCATAGAATGGTAAAATGATTTGGGGTGGAAGGAACCTTACAGATGATCTCATCCCAGCCCCCATGGGGCCATGGGCAGGAAACCTTGCACTAGCCCAGGTGGCTCAAGGTCCCATCGCGCCTGGCCTTGAGCTCCTCTGGGGACCCATCCAGGGCCTTACTGCCCTCACATCAAAGAATTCCTTCCTAACACCTGATCCAAGCCCCCTTGCTTTCAGTGCAGAGCCATATCCCCTTACCCTGTCACCGAAGACCCCAAGAGGTGCCCGGTGTTCCCTCGGTCAGTGTCTGTAGCACTCGTGCAGGACAACAACAGAGATCTGTCAGAGCCAAAGTCATTTCAGCAGAGGAATTAGACAAGTTATTTCTCTTTGGCTTTTGGTTTCACACATTATGTCCTTGTTTGATTGTCACGCTGAGTAAACCACTGGTGGGGCTTTGCCTGACTTGTGTTAAGATCACCACATTTTGCCTAACTTAGGTCTAAAGCAGATCAGGCTTAACCAAAACTTGATACTGTCCTCTGGAGAAGTTAATGAATATTCGTCAGAACTAATCTGTTGTTTTTGCTTAATGTTACAAAAATCCTGAATGCTTTTTATACTTGTGTATCTCATTTACTTCTGGTAAAGTTTATGTAAAAGAGCTGTGATATTCTTTAAAATTCTCCCGGTATTCTCAGTGGATTATTTTTGGATACGTGAGCTTTTCAGTTTTCATATAGTAACGTAATTAGGATGTCATGTGGGTGCTTCAGTGCACTTGCATTTCCATGTGGGCTTCTGATACAGGATGATTTTCGTTTTTAAACATTCCTTTGATAAACATCTCAATCATAATGAGATGCTACTGATCCTTTCAGTTTGGTATTAGCCATTGGTAGTATCAGGGAAAAAATAAGAGTTAATTGATGGAAATTTTGTTTTCTTGAGTATAGCTCCCTTCTTAGAAGATTTTTGTGTGCTCAGGAGCTATATAAAAATGCTGTGGACTTTAATATTGCTATGAACTAGCCTCCCTGCCTTCTTGCTGCTTTCCAAACCACTGTACAAACAAAAAATGGCTTATACTTCTTTGTCTGAAAGCTCTTCTGTAGGTACCATAGGTTGTTCAGGCCCACAGCACTGTACCACAAAGCAAAAAATGAAAATCCTATTCCTTTCTCTTTTTAATATGGATCAGCCATATAACTTACACTGAAAGTGCAGAGAATGCATTGTTTGTTGTTTTCATATACACATATAATGTGAATACTAAAGGATTGGAAATTATATGGAACATTTTCTTTTATATAATGTGTCTTATCAGTTCGGTTCAAAATGGCCATTTACAAAATATTGTAGCGTCTAGATTTTACTGAAGCTCTTAAGAGAAAAAAAAAAGGCTAAAGAAATCAAGAAAATATACAGAAAGGAAAAACTGAAATTAAATAAGTGGATACAGAAAACCCACACAAGCATCAAATAGTATCAGAAAAAGGGACAGTTAAGAATTCATGGGCTTGTGTATAAAATTAGATTCTGGGTCAGTGCAAGTCAAGAGAATTTAGTCTCAATAAAATCATAGATGCAACCGAAATGACAAGACTTGGAGTAAATGGTTTGTAACCCATGTCATCACATTTTGTTGCCTCAGTGTAAAGGCCAGAAAGGCCTGTATTGTGTAGCTATAAAGGGAGAACAAAAGCAAGGCTTTTAGGGGTAGAACACCTCCAAGAAAGTACTGTCTGCACAATAATGAAGAAAGTTAATTTTTGTGAGAGAAGGTTATTGTGATGATCTTCAGCTTTGCAGAAAAAAACCAGCAGAGTTTTTCTTCATGCAATAAAGTAACGTCTGTAAGCTAAAACGATTGGAGTAATAGGCAGAGAGTGGTATCGTTTCACAAAAGACTTTGAATGACTTCCAGATGCCACTGCCAATACAAGTCACAATCAAAATGACCCTGTAGTTAATGGCAGTAAATTTTCACAGAAAGGTGCCCTGAAGCAAATGGGTATTTCAGCCAATAAGTCTGATGTTTTGATCTTTCTGTATCAAGTGCTCCACTTTTGGCACACACACTCATCTCTAAGGAACTACAGTCCTTTACTGAAAATATTAAAAGCATTTGAGAAGTAGGAAGAGCAGTGTGGAATGGTATGGATGCTGAGCCAAGCTGGCAATGGCTGGGGAAGCATGGGGAGAATGAGGGTGAGCCCTGGTGCAGAGGGTCTGGATCGTGAGCTTGTGAGGTTAACTTCATCTGCACTGGGTCCAGTGCACCACTCCGTGTACTTCTACGCTAAAGAAGGATTTGCTTTTACTGTGTAGGATTCAGCAGAAAGACGCACAAACGCCAAATTCAGAATTAATATGATCTGCTGCTGTAGGGAAGCAGTGAGCTGCAGTATTTGTGTATAAAGAGATGAGGCAGGGTGTGCATCTTCTCTGACGCTGGTGTTGCTTCTTTGTACAGCCACCCTTAGCCCAGCCAAGGAGAGGCTTCCAGGAGCAGAGAACTTCTGCCTTTGTTGAGGGCAGAGTTGTAAAAAGCAAGGGAAAGACATTTAGGGTAAACTTACCTCCATGCTGACACAGATTTTTGAAAACTGGTTTGGGCTTATCCATAGTTAATAAGAGAGCACCAGGAAGGTCAGACTCTGTTGTGGAAGTCCAGTGGGCTTATGCTGGGCTCCCACAATTGCTGTTTTGTTCTGTGTCATTTCATTAAGGATCATTGCACCTGCTACTAATTGCAATGTAGGTTATTAATAATGAAAGAGTTTTCAAAATCTAATTTATTTCTCATGTTTCTGGCTGTTCAAACAATGGCTATAGATTAATCAGGTTGCTGAATCAATTTGTGAGCTATTTATTCTCGTATTAACTTTTAAAAAAATCTTATTTTCTGTTTAAATGTTCCTTCATTGTGTATTGATCTGTGTGTGGTTAAAAAAAAAGAAAAAGGAGAGTTTTCATAGGCAGATTCCAGCTGAATTTACCTTCAGGGTCTTGCTTCTTTTTATTTACAAATGTGTTAAATGTTGTGCAGATGCAGGAGACACAGTTTGTGCCCTCAAGAAACAGTAGAAACCAAACCATGCAAGCACTTGTGTTTCTGAGACGTGGAGTACAAGAAAAATAAAGTTGGTCATTTGTACATCGATTGCTACTTCCACACGTTTGATTGTTGGATTAAAGATAAAAATGTGTAGTTTCGTGTGGTACTTGCCAACAGGGATCTTTAGGAGTGTTTAGGATTACTGGATGGGTTCTCCAGCATGCTGCAGTGACTGCACTCCAGACCTGGCAGGGCGGTTTTCTGTGTTTAAAACAGCTTTAAAATCCCACTCAGACCGGTCTGGTTTATGCCTACTACTGTCACTTGTAATGACTAAGAATAATTGAATGTCAGTAAAGGAAGATGCTTTTCTCTCTGTATATATCCCCTCACCCCACCCTGATTTTGTTTACTTTCTGCATTTGACAACAGTTTGTGTCTCCTCGTTTGCAATGTTTTCCTGAATCCTCAGTCATCCTGTTTCTCTATTATGTGGGTATTTTTCACTGCATCAAAAAAAGAAATGCTTAAAAATAGAGAAATGCAATTCTTATTCAAAAATTAAAAAAAAACAACCCAAACTAGCTGCAACTGGGGGAAAAGTGAAGTCTGGGGCAATTATAGTAACTATTGCTGCAGTAATTTATTAAAAATATATTTAAGTCATTAAGAAAGGAAGCAAACTGCCTGTGGTTCTGTAAGCTTGTGGAAATAACTTCACCTGACACTTCTGTATAGGAACTGCTAATGACTAAAGGACGTTTCCATCTCTTTCAGGATCAGAGTCACACACAAGTCTCGCAGTACCGCCAGGATCACTCTCTGATCATGAGATCTATTGTCCATATGACTGATGCTGCTCATTCGGGAATTATGCCTCCGTCTCAGCTCACCACCATTAACCAGTCTCAGCTAAGTGCGCAGCTGGGGCTAAATTTAGGAGGCTCTAATTTGCCACACACTTCTCCCTCCCCTCCTGCAAGTAAATCAGCCACTCCTTCCCCATCCAGCTCTATCAACGAGGAAGATGCAGATGAATCAAACAGAGTAAGTTATTCCGTGTGCTGTAGCGAGCGAATTCACACATCCACACGCTGTATTTTCGTGGATGTGGCAGCATCAGCTCAGCTGCAGTGTGGTCATTTAAAATACAAATGTTATGGTAAAGTGGAATATGATTAATTTCCTGGCTACCTTCTTCACGTAAGAAATTTCCATACTACCTCCATAATAATAAACCTAAGAATAGACAGAGACATATATATTTCTGGTCTAATTTGTCTTAGGTTTTCAGATCTGTTGAATCTCTTCATGAATCAGCTTTGGACAGTTTTGTCGTTTTGGTGTTCTCTGGAGTCATGTAAAACATAGATGTGTTTAGACAGAAGTAAAATAAGCTTTCTTCTAACTGAAAGTTTAGTTAACTTCTATTGTGCTGTAAATAAATCTCTTATAAAAGGAAAAATTATTGACCAAATGAAGTACAAATGTTGTTATAGCAGTATATGTAAAAGGTCTAATTTAAGACTGTTCCATGAAAGGTTTTCTCATTAAGTTGATGGAAGTTATGCATGTGGAAAGCTTACTGTACAGGATCCTCAAAATATCAAAGTAAATTACTATCATAGAGGTATATTTAGAGCCACTTGATCTCCTTGTTGCAATAATCTGTGCAGAGTCCAACAAAAGAGGGTGCGCCTGCCCTGCCCGGGAGCACAGGGGCCTGGGGGGACACAGCCAGTGCTCCTGCAGGTGGACACAAACTGCCCAGTTGCTGCTGCTTTTTGCCTGAAGGGTGGGCTTTTTAACCCTTGGCCCATGTCTGAGCTGACAGTCTAAGCCTGGGAATTGGTGAATGCCTCCAAGCTTTTGCCTTTTGATTCTCATCTGCTGAAATTGTATCTTAATGGAAAAACATTGATGGCCTCTTCAAAACACACTATGAATTAAATCTTTTTTTTTTTTTTTAATACAAATTAGCATTGGGGTGAACTTCTTCAGGTCAAGCTCATAGGATGTGACTCTCAGAGCCATGCTTAAAATGAGTAATAACTATTCATGCATTTAGTTCCAGCAGATCCAACGAGATTACAGTGAAACTAAGTTCTCTTGGATAGAGAGAAGGGCTTGCACAACAGGACTCTCCCAAGTCTTGCCTACACAGTGGCTTTATCCATATAATATTAAGACTGACTGTCAATAATTTTTTGCAATTTATCTGACTTATTTCATGCATATATTGACTTTTCTTGTTCTTACTGTTTCTTAGGCTACTGGAGAAAAAAGAGCTGCCCCAGATTCTGGCAAGAAGCCCAAGACTCCAAAGAAGAAGAAAAAGAAAGACCCCAATGAGCCACAAAAGCCAGTGTCAGCATATGCCCTTTTCTTCAGGGATACACAAGCTGCAATTAAAGGACAGAACCCGAATGCTACATTTGGAGATGTTTCAAAAATAGTGGCATCCATGTGGGACAGTTTAGGAGAAGAGCAAAAACAGGTAAATTGGTGCAGGGTTGTCTCACAAGAAGTAATATAGTAATCCTTGCAAAAAAATCCTCCTACCTCTGCTCTGAGTGGACCACGCCACTTGCAGATGTAGAACTCTGCCTCAGTAGAGCTATGCTGAGTTTTGAATTTGTTGAAGACCTGGCATCTAAAAATTGCTTTTTTGTAAGAGCCAACAGGTAGTATTAAATAAGTGTATTTGTCTTTAAATTTTAAAGGGCAGTTTGTAGAAGAGCTCAGCTTGTAGTGTCCTAGAGTCCTCTTAAAACCATCTTTTGATGATTCGTATTTCAAAGCCCTTGTTTCCTATTAATAAGTTAGAAAAGAGGAAGGTGCAGCGTATTTACCATTGCCTTTGATCTGCCTTATGAATTTGTTACAAAGCGTGTTGATTTCCAACCTTTGAAGCCAATCCTCTGAGTCTCATTACAACGTTGTGTGTGAATTGCTATCTCCAGCTCCAACTTGGTACAGAGTGATGAGTTTTGTACTTCCTTGAGGGTTATTCTTCCTGCACACATGTAACTGCTGCACATGGGTTGAAGGGGGTTAATAAACATCCCCTTTGTTTGCCTGTTGATACTCCATTCAGTTCCCAGGAACAGTTAACAGAGGCTTCTGTGGGAGCGCAGATTCCCAGATAGGACACCTTTTGGCAAAAGATGAATGGTACTTGTTTCTGAAATACATTTGGAAACTTTTAGTGTGATCTAACAGATGATAATGAACATGGTTTAAAGGCGAACTTTAAATTTACTGATGATTAAAAATACAGATTTATTCATTTTTGCCTAACTGTTATTGTTTAACTCAATGTATTCTCTCATGCTGGCTTTGGAGCAAATCCAAGCTCTTTGAACCACCTTTTCTAAAGGTATACAGATTTTTTAATATGTAGTTCAGATATTTGTGTTGAAGAAAACGTGCACAGGTGTATCTTGCTATTCTAGACTACTGCTGATGCATTTTGGCATCTGAAATACTCAGTGTTCTAATATCCCTGCTACCTGGAGTCAATAAAATGCTGTTTTCTGGGGATGTAAAGAGTGCATAGGTAGTCTTGTCAAACAGTTGGCTGCTCAAACCGATGTCAAATGGCAGCCTTTTGTTTTTCATGACAATCAACATAAATTGTAGTGCAAGTCCAGCAACTAGACCTGAGAGCCTATACCCACTTGCAAGAATATTTAGAACTTTCAAGGAAGAAAAAGTACATCTAAGGGTAGAGTGTTTTCGGGGGGTTTGGCCTATGTTTTTTGTTTCTTTGTAAATGATTTTGAGAGCATTCTGGCAAAAACAATAGTTGAAGTTGGTGAAATTGTGGTCTCGTTTAATAGGTATATAAAAGAAAAACTGAAGCTGCCAAAAAAGAATACCTAAAGGCACTTGCTGCCTACAGAGCAAGCCTTGTTTCTAAGGTAAGCCTAATAATGCCTTCGTTGTAATGCAAGTGAGTTTTAACCAATGAAATTGAAATATTTGGGGCGGGGGGGGGTGTGGATGTTATACAAAATAAAAGTTGAATCCTAGGATTTCTGTAATACAGCTCTACAAGATGTTGTGCTGCTGCTTGAACCCTGCTTAGTCCTTGCAAAAATAATTTCATCCCTCTACTTACATACTAATGATTACCAGAAAACATCTTTGTAAATGTACATCTTCCTTCAGCTGCAGAGGCGAAGCAATGTGCTTCACTGCAGAAGTAAAAATTCAGTCATGAAAAATATACTGACCTTTTAACATTAACATTTGCAAGCTATTTGCAGAGGTTTGTTTTTCCTCGAGTGCTGCTTCTCAAAGGACAGGCTTGCCTTGGTGGAGAGCAGTTTCTGACAAAGCTTAAGTATTGCAGGTGAGGGGAAAGAAATTCGTGGTGGCTCTGCACCTGGAGAGTGCTTACAAACGGCTAGCAGGCAGTGAGCCATGTGGAGTATTTTAGTGGATCCTGAGTTAAAATAAAAGTTGTGAAGGAAACAAAGCTCTGCTGTCTTATTTGAGAATTTACCTTTCTAGTCAGCAGCACTGTGCAGGTTGTGGTTCTGTAGCATCTGAGTATTGGATGGGAATGTGCTTATAGGCATCTAAATTATGGGTAAAACATTACCAAGGTGGTTTTTCCTCTGATATTATTTCAGAAAGATCAAGTACAAAAATATATTCAGTCACAAGAAAGCATTAGAGGGTGATGATGTCGTAACCCCTGGGAATATTTATTTGAATTACAACTGCAGAGCATTAGTAAATCAGATAGAAAGTCACTGTGTATTTTAATTAATGATTAAAAATACAACAGCAGAAATTATACACGTGTTTTTGAAAGCTGGAAGATTTCTTCTCCTTGTGTTGAGAAGCTGTGTTTTTTTGTTGCCTCTGGGACTTAGATAATATTCTAAAAGCCTTTTGTATCACAATGCTAAGTTCAAGAGCAGCAGGAATTCTAAATACCTTTGAGGGATATTATTTTGTGAGTCTTAAGTTTCCTTTTCAAAACCATCAGAAATCATATTTTTTTTCCCCAAATCCATGGGACCTGGACTGCCAAGTAACTTCTGGGAAAATTGCAGGTAGAAATCACACTCAAAGTCAATATATCTCATCTCCTCTAAATTAAGACATCCTTGCTGTAACTTTTCCATATGAGATGGTTGCTGAGAGTAGGGATGGGATAGACACATGTGCAGCACAATTTGTTACCTTCCAAGGTAAATGTCTAAAGCATGTCAGTTAATTGTTCCTTGGTTGGTAACTCGTGGGGTGGGGAGCGTGTGTGCTGCTGCCTCCCAAAGAACAGGTTTTTTTTTTTAAACATGTAAATATAGAAAGTATTGAGCCTGTTTTAGCTCCTTCAGCGACAAAATGTATGTGACATTTGTGATTTTCTGGTGTTGATCAAGGGCACAAGTTAGTTTTTGTCCAAGTAAGACCTGGAGGTACCATATCAGGAGGCAAATAAATAAAGAGGTGATATAATGGATTGGTGGATCAGTGATTGTTTTCAGACTGCAGATTGATCTTTTTTGATAGAAAACAAGAGATGACAAAGGTCTCTGAGTAGCTGTTGCTTTTATTTCCATGTAAACAGTAACAATGTTTTTTTCTTTTGAAAAGACAATTAATTTCTTTTCCAAACACAGGCTGCTGCAGAATCTGCTGAGGCCCAGACAATTCGCTCTGTTCAGCAGACGCTGGCATCCACAAATTTGTCTTCCTCGCTTATTCTGAATAGTTCTCTTTCCCAACACGCGACGGTGTCAGCGTCTCCCCAGACCCTTCAGCAGCCCCTTTCCAGAGCAATTGCTCCAAAACCCTTGACCATGAGACTGCCAATGAATCAGATTGTAGCTTCTGTGACCATTGCCCCCAACCTGCCCACAAACATTGCGGCTCCGTTGATAAGCTCGATGGGCACGAGCATGGTGGCAACGCCGTCCTCGTCCCAAGTCAGCCCCTCCATGCAAAGCCAGCAGCACCAGATCCAGCAGCTTCAGCAGCAGCAGATGCAGCAGATGCAACAGCAGCAGCTACATCAGCATCAAATGCATCAGCAAATACAGCAGCAAATGCAGCAGCAGCATTTTCAGCACCACATGCAGCAACATTTGCAGCAGCAGCAGCAGCAGCATCTTCAGCAGCAGATTAATCAGCAGCAAATGCAACAGCAGCTGCAGCACATACAGCTTCAGCAAATGCAGCAGCAGCAAATGCAGCATATGCAACACCAGTCACAGCCTTCTCCTCAGCAGCATTCTCCGGGAGCCCCGCAGATCACTTCTCCCATCCCTGCCATTGGGAGCCCTCAGCCAGCACCTCAGCAGCACCAGTCACAAATACAATCTCAGACACAGACTCAAGTATTGTCGCAGGTCAGTATTTTCTGAAGATAAATGATCTCGCAACATGGCTTTGTGTTGATGGAGGGGGTAGGGGTAAACCATACTTGGCTGAAAACTGTAAATTGTTGATGGTAGTTATGCAGGGATGCATAACAGATCAAATGATCCTCTAAAGTGTCTATTAGATAGGCAATAAAGAACTACAATGTAGCTGTGTATCATCTTTTAGCTGACTATAAATCATTTTGTTTAAAAGAAAAAATGCTGTTCTCTTTTTCATGTGATGCCTTTTTAATTTATTTAAGCTTTACCTACAATATGTGAATCAACTGGCCTAATAAATACCTGGACCTTATGACTGCAAAATGGCCTTTCAGAGTTATATGCTATAACCCTTCTTTCTCTAAAAGTGAATAATGCACTTCAAGGCAGTATGAACTCATGAAGCCCTTAAAGCACAGTTGTAACTACCTGTAAAATGATGATTGGATTTCATACAATCATACTTGTATGACATGAGTTAGTTGATGGCATTTTTTGTCATGAAAAAATAGAGTAAATCACAGATTTTTGCCAAAGCTCTTATTTTTTTTCTCTCCTAAATGTCTTCAGAAAAACAAATGCAAGTAACTGGACTTAAACATTTGACCCAACCTTTCACTTCATTTCTCCAAATAATCCTGCCATAGTTCGTAAGAAAATATATATTGACATTTACCCTCTTATGTTAATTCCAATTACAGAACAAATGTGAATATTATATTCTGTGTCAAAGTGATGAGTTTCAGATTTAATACACTGTATTTTTAAAAGGGAAATGCACTTAAATAAAACTGTTATTACAGAAAGCTAAGATGAGAAATGCGAGAGTTATTAATACGCTGTAAAACCAGTAGAATATTTAAATGAAACTCCACAACCGAATAATCAATGTAAATATTTTCTTTAAAAGTTGTAAGTTTTCATATCATGTGTTGTAAAGTTTTCATAAATGAGGCTTTAATGTAAACACTGGTAACATGAATTATTAATTGCTACATTGCTTATTGTGTTTTTATGCTGTTTTATACTTTTTTATGAGTTATGATAGCAGCAATTAAGTTGTTTGTATTTTGCTTATCTAAAATAAATGCTTTTATCTTGCTATAGAATAAACACATTTCAGTAAAACTGATGAGCTGTAAGTCTTTGATAGAGAAACCAGAAATGTTTCCTTCTGCAAATGCTTTCTTGGGTGTTTTTTAACTCCTTTGGATTTTTATCAAACACACTGCGTGAACAGGTACCAAGGGGAGCAGAGTGAGCTCTTGGCTCCTGTATCCTCCAAAATGCTCTCCTGAAGAGTCGTGGGCAACTTCTCTGAGGTGTGTGTGACTCCAGAGAGAGAAAGCTGCTGGAGGAGTCACAGAACAGTCATGGTGCCCTGTGCTGATGAACTGCAGGGACAGGGTAGTGAATCTGTCTCTCAGCAGTCACGACCAGAAAATCAGCACAAATTGTGGTTTTCTTTGTATCTGAGTTTCAGATGTAAACACAGCTCCTGCTCTGGGCTTCCCTCAGCCTCCAGCTCTTGACTTGGGCTGATCCTGAGTTGTCTGACTTTTATTTTCTCATAAAAGTAAAATGTGATGGAGTGGGGGGGATGGAGAGGGCAGGTCTTTCTTAAGAAGTGTTTGGAAGCATTAACATCCACTGTGTTGTCAGGTTATTATGCTGTTCATATATTTTTACGCTGAACAGAAAGGAGAGAGCCTTTATTTTCATCTTTCCCTTCTTTGCCTGCAATATCTGTGCTGCAAGTGCAGTCTGACCACTATCCCCAGTTGTCTGGCATGATTAATTACAGCATCTGTCCTGTCAGAAGCTATAATGAAGAGGTCTTGATAAAAATTGCAAATTACCACTGGCAACAATCTTAAACTGCTTATGATAAAATGAAAATTAAAAACAGCAAGTGTCAAGCCTGAGCAGAATCCTAATCCTGTTTGAGGCATGGCTACCATGCTCTGACCACAGCCCAAAAATAGTGGAATAGAGATCCCCAAAAAGTTGCAGCCAGACTTGAGGGAAGAGGTGCTATACCGTGTGAATTTATTCCTAATGAATTCAGCTTTCAATATTTCATCATCCTCAGGTACTCTGTTTATTATGTACAAATATTGAACAGCAAGGGATTCTAATTATAAATTTATAGATTTCTTGGAGCAGAAAAAATCATGTATAAATTGAAGCTTTTCATAATAGGTGTTAGTTGACAGCTACCCATGCTCCTAATAGCCTTAGCATGATATCTAATAATGCCTGGGATGGAGGGTGTTTATTCCAAGTGCAAGGAGCCTGTCTGCATTAGAAATGGCACAACAGAGGCTGGTTGGGAGAGATTTTGTGTGTGTCAGTTTTAACCAATGTTACATAACAAAGGGAACCATTTTATACTCGTTTTTGAAACCTTTAGACAAATGTCTTCAGAAATAATTGCTAAACTGCATGTGACAGTAATTGTGTATTAGTTCTATAATTGTCATTTTGAAGACCTATGAAGTATCGTTGGAAAAATGTCACTAGTGATAAGAGTTAATTACAACTGAAGTCTGTTTTCAACTATTTGCAGCGAGAAGCAGGTGTTATTACACTCATTAAATGGTTTCATAAATCCTGGGTTTTATCACATTTGATTAAGAGCTGCTGAACTACTGATGTTCAATTCCAGGAAAAATAGTTTTAATTACTGCAGCAAAAAGAAAAAAAAAAGAAAATTAATCATCAAGCAGGACTGTACATTTTAAATATCAAAATTTGAATCTCGAAAAACTGGAGCATCCCCCTGCTTGCCACAAAATTATATTTTGCATTACCCACAATAGCATATTGCAGAACATCTTGTGTTTCAAACTGTGCAAGTTTGTGTTCATGTTCCCTAAGTCTAAGTGAATAACTGTGCTATCATAGGTCATAAATAAAACTGTTAGTTTAAATCGCTTGATACGCAATTTATACAAGAAAAATGCAATAATCTGTATGGTTTCAGTGTCGTGCACGGTTTTTAAGAATGTTTTCCCTCATAGCATTTACAAGCACTTAACTGCTCCCTTCTTTTCCCAAGGTTTCAGATGCTTTATCACCCCGGTTAACCACATTCTACTTTCACATTAACCCAGGTTGACACATGATGAAAGAACATAAGGAGGTTTAATTTTTAGCTGACATAGGGTCATTAGTTTCTAACTTGGAGAACAAAGCCTTTAAATACCTCTGTGCAACATAATCTCAATTTTATATTATCACCTGACCATTGTGGTTTGCAGGACAGATGGATTAAATATCTCAAGTTTAACCACAAGTCCTGCACTGACTCTTTTCAATGGGGATTCCTATTTGAATGGCTCCTTTTCCATTTCTCACTTCATGGAGTATTTTGCAGCACTGGACTGCATTCTAACCTTTCCCTCCCCCCTTTGTTTGGCTTTTGTTTTGCAACAGCTGTTATTATCGTTTTTGGTCAGCTGTGATTGCTGGAGGCAAAATAGGACCAGATGGTGTTTTGCTATGCATGAATGGCGAGTTAGAGGAGTTTAGATTGAATAGGCCAAGTTTGAATGGTGTCTATGCACCACCTGCCCTCTTCAGCAGCAGCACACACATCATAGGAGCATGATCTGTCTCAGACCTACTAGAATTGGATGGGAATGGAGAGCGCCTTGTTGGATTTTCTCCATATTTATTGATCTTCCATGCACTAACAGCATAATGCAGTACACAGTCAATTTGAGTTAATTGGATATGACACAGCATGTACATGTAATCTATCACCGGAGTCTCCTGGTACACTTTAGGTTTTGCTGCCACAGGAACATGCAATATTAGCCTGCATTAATAGGCTAAGTGGATGGAAGTAAACCAGGATTGTTGTAGGGTTTGATTTAACAAAATATACTGTAGTTTTACGATTGCACCCCTGAAACTGCCAGAAATGCAGTTAACTGTGAACATTTCTGCTTTGATAGACTGGGGCTGAGTATTTTGTCGCAGAAAAAAAAAAAATATGTCACTCCCATGCATTTCTGTGAGGTTTGCCAGTGAAATTTAAACAAATGTAAGGAGCAGCATCTATAAGGATGGGCCAATGCCATTCAGAGGAGTACCAAAGGGCTGCTTTAGTAGCCTAAAACTGGTCAGAGAGGTGGAATTTAAATTACATAAATGTGAGAACTGTTGTATGCTCTGTTAAGGCTGACTGAAAGACATAGGAAATGAAAGACTTGTGCCTGGACATTACAAAAAAAAAATACGTATGAATAATGGAAAAATATATAACAGTAATATATAATACATAAATTAGTTGCATTGTTACAGCAATTGGATGTTTCAAAGCCTACTTAATATGTGGCTGAGGGTTGCGATCATGCTCTAAGTTGGCAGGAGCTGCTCACTCGGCGTCTTTGTCTGTGGTGTCAGGTAGCCAAGTGAGCTACTTTATTATGAAAATTGCGTCCAACTGAAAAAATGCTAAATATTTTCAAGTGCCTGTGGGAAAAGCTAGGTTTGTATTAAAGGATTTGGTTCTTAAAGTCACCAAGAAGTTAATGCTTCTCAGGTGCATTGGAGGGAGAGAATTTTCGATTATAATACTAAAATCTTTGAGAAGTGAATGTATTGCTTTGAATGAGCTGCTCTGACACTTCAATAGGCTACATTGGAGATTTAGAATGCATTCTGTTTACCTCAGTTAAAAACCAGAAGTGGTATTTTAAATAGTGGGTTTTCTCCTAGTTCTTGGAGCATTAACATCTTCTGCCCCTAAACACACCAAAATAGTGGAGAGTTTTCTTACAAGGTTTGAAATTATATTTATTTTAATCTTCTAGGTAAAAAAAGTTGAATAGATAATTGTCCTGCAGTTATATGGGCACTTCTTCCAGGTGTCGTTTATTCTCTTTCCTCTCCAGGAATATCTTTATGATGCAGCTACCTTTGGTCTGTTATTTTCTCCAATTGTAACTCTGCTGTTCTAATTGTAATGGAGAGGCTTTGATCCAGAAAATCACTTAAAATGAGCTGATAATTCATGTATAAAAGTAGTTATTTCATTGAAGTGACTACTCATATGCCCTGTTATGCAGTTGCTCAAGTGCTTTATAGATCAGGGGTCTAATTGCAAAACGTATTTGTTTTCCAAACAGATCCAAATATTGATAATAATAATCAAAATCTAAAAGCAATTTTACATTTTTTGCATTTTCTTCTATTCTAAACAAGTCCCAGGTCTCAAATTCAAGTACAGGTATCTATCCTTAGTGCTGGTTCAATGACTGTAAATCATCATAAATGTGTGAAGAATTAACCACCTGATGGCGAATTATATCCATAGTCATTGAGGAAGCATTCTGCCTTGCACATGTCTGAAAACTTCCACCTGGATCAGCAGTCACAGCCCTTGGCCGAGCAGATGCCTTAACCAAATATTTGTATTTACAAAACAGAGAAGTAAATGCAGGCAAACACAGTGCTAGGGTACCTGCTGGCAAAATCTGTGAAACAAAGGGTGCAGTTACTGCAGGCTGGTTTGTTTTAATGCTATAGCTCGTGTACTGATAACAAATATATACATTGCATTAGCACAAAGAACAGAAATAATAAATCCCTTGTGTTACGATTTTCTTGCTGCTGCTTAAAGGTGCTTACTTTTGGAATTGGTTTTGGTGTTCCAGAATCAAAAGAATTGACCATTGTGTTTAAAAAATAGTAGGTAGCTGTACCATTTCTTACTTTACTCCTTCTAATTGGGGAATTGAAGAATATTTAGTGCCTGGCAATCAGAGCTCACTTTGGAAAATTCTGCTGTGTGGACTATTGATCAAGGGATTCTCACTGCTGCCCTGATGTGTATGTATATATACACCTATATATATACATATATATATATATATATGCACACACAAACATATATATACACATATATGTATGTATGTATGTGTAAAATCTTGCACCCTGCTCCTATCTGCTCACCACCTGAGGAAAGCTTGTCCTAAAGATCTTCTCTTTCAGACCCCCTTCATGTTCCTCCTTCTCTTGTGGGTCCCAAGGAAATTAATAGACTGTGAACATACACAATACATATTTGTTTTAATAAAGAGATGTCCAGATGGGTGCATTTAATTGTATGTGGCAAATGTCTAAAATACACGTAAGTCTAGGCATGCATTTGGGGATTTTTGGGTTAACGTGTTAGGTGCTTTGCAGCACAGACTGCCAAAGGATTTGGTTACTGCTTAGCATGCCTTGGCACTGACAGAATATAGATGAAGCTAGTGATAATTATCATCCCTGTGTAAACAGACTTTCTCCCTTATAGAATGGTGGCAGATAAATCTATAAGAGTTTTGGTCAATTACAGCAGACAAGAGTATTACAGCAAACCTTGAGCCCATGGTGAAATACGTGTAATTCTGAGTGCCAGTTTAGATACTTGTGTTTCTGTAAAGGCTGTGCAGTTTCTCTTTTTTCCTTCTTTTCTTAACCCAAGGCAAATGAAGTTATCTTTCACTTCAGAAAAGGACCAGAACTTGCTAGGAGGCTTGCACAAATTAAACATCCTTGAACAAAAATTGTAATAAAAACTGTGATACTTTCACATTTATTTCTGTTGATATTTCCTGAAGCTGTACTTGGCATTAAACTGAAGGTGGAGTTTGTTCTGATTATTTCTTTCCATTTTCAAAGCTACTGATCATCCAAAAAAAAAAAAAAAAAAAAAAAAAATTATGCGCAGTTGTGCATCCCTGTCCATTCAGGTGCATGACAGGCAGCTCCCACTGGGAATGGGTGCTGGTCCCAGGCACACCGGGATGTGGGTGCAGCACAGGCTCCATTTTATCTCATTTCATGTCACTTCGGTGTGAAAAGTCAAAGCCAGATGTAACTGCTAATTTCAAAGGGAGCAGATCACCCCATCGTGGGCCACAGCCTCTCCTCGTCCCCGTGGCCATTGGGTGTGGAGCTGCAGCCTCTGCTGGGGCAGGAGATCTCCCCTGTGCCGGCAGCACCACTGAGCACCTCACCTATGGGAAATACAAGCCAGCTCTGCAGTGTATTCAGAGCTAAATAAGAGCCCATGGAGCCAGTAGAAACAATCCCAAAGATTTCAGGATACTTTGGACCAGGGCTTAGCTGAAAATGGACTGAGAAATGCAGCCATTATGAGCATGCTTGTAATTTTTCCCTATGACGTGGGAATACTTCTTGGAGAAGAAGAATTTGAGGGAGAGGGAGGAACAGCAATTTTCCTTCTGAATTGAGAAAATGAAAACTGTTGGGTGTGTGTTGCTATCACAGCAAAGTGTTTTAACCCAGGCTCAATGTTTCAGCATGTAAACAACTTCCACTGAAATCTGCAAAGTGCCTGTGCAGAGCATCTGGGAAAATATTTGTGATTTAAATGCATTAAGCAAAATGATAATGTTATTTGACTTTGGTTAATCAATAACAGAGGAGAAATATAAGGCTTTATTAACCTTCTGCCGTACAATACAAAGTCAATGAAATAATAAAAAAATTTTTTCTTTTTTTTTAAATTTGCATAAATTATAGTGGGGTTTTCATTTTAGGGAGTGTGGGGCTTTTTCCCCCTATCATTATCTGTATATTTTATCTGCAGTTTGTTGCTTTAGAACAATGTATTTGTCCACTGTAGACAAAATACGCACTTTGTTCAATTCCTTACTTGAGGTCAAATTCTCTTGAGGAGAACAAGTGTGGGTTGTGTAGCTGTCAAAAGAGGGTTTAGTGCTTGACCCTAAGAAGCATTCAGAGCCCAGATCTTTCTTTTTTTTATTGCTTTTCATTTTCATTGTTTGTACTTTATACTCAAGAAGGGGCCTCCGCACGGGGGAAAGCCCCTGCTTTCGTATTCACAACTAGCAGCCTCCTCCTGAAACACCTCAAAAGCTTTTCACAGCAAGAATTTGGAAACCACTGCTCTGTGTCAACTGCTGGTGCATAATCATCCTGCCCATGGGGGGCTGGGGCAGGATGTGGGGTACCCGTGCCGGATGGAGCCCAGGGCCGCTGGGATGGAGGTGTGTAGGGATTTGGGGCATATGCAGAAATGTTCTGGCAATAAACAGAAAGTGCTGGAGGTCTGTGAGCTTGGGTGCAATAAAGCAGGAGTGGGAATCCAAAAGGTAAGTTGCTGAATGAATGCAGTTTAGAAGGAGGTACAGACAATAGCTGTTTAACTGGATGCTCACTGAAAGGTTGGTGATACACTTTCATATATCTGTGCTCCGACAGAAGTTGTCTTACATTCTCTACAGATGGTGTTTATATAGTGTGCACAAGCTCAGAGTCAGAAGTAGCCATTAAAAATGCTGGAGATTTTGTGTAATTATTCACAATTACTATTGTGTAATTGGAAAGTGTAAGTTTTGCATTACATTTTATTTTATAGAACTACAGTGTAATTATACTTGTAAAAGCTATTGCCAGTATGAGGTGCCTTATTTGTAAAAAATGCAAAATGCTGGTAGTGTTCCTAACTGAACAGGAGTTGTTAACATACAGAAGTGGTAAAGGTGATTTCAAATCCTTTCCATCCACGTCGGCAAGACTGTTGGCCTTATCTTTTTTATCTTGGGTAGTAACTCAGTTCTCCAGGGCCATTCCAAGGGAGCCAGGAGCACAAGAGGACCAAACAAACAGATGGACTGAGATACCAGAAACCTGAGCAGTGGAGGAAGGTCACCTCTTGGGAAAGTTACACAATCCTTGTGGGAGCCTGGCTCCCAAGTCGGGTGATTCCAGGTGGGCACTGCACAAGCCCTGCCCTCTGCTGCTAAAGGCATGGGACAAAATTAAAGAAAACAAAGTGACAAGATAATTGGTCATCCACTGAAATTGAGAAAAACTACATATGCTATGTATTCTGGGATAATTTGCACCCTTAAGAAACCTTAACAACGAGGAGTTGCTGCCCTACTCAGAACAGAGTGTCCAAATAGGCATTTGTATGGGGAAACATGGTTTTAATTACACAGATCTCCAGTCAACATCTGTGAGCCAAGGAAATGCGAGGGTACATGAGCACTCTGTATCAGCATCATCTGGGTTCAGCAAACAAGAAGCATTTCACAGAGAGCACAGGAAAATAGAAGTTGAATAAGTCAAAAAAGCCTTACAATGAAGAAATAAAATAGCTTTCAGGTTATTTGAGAGTATCAGAAAAAAAACGGAAAAAAACAAAAAACCAAAAACCAAAAACCAACCAAACAAAAAAACCCCAAACTCAAAACCACAAAAAACCCAAAAACCCCCAAAGACAACACTCTGAAAATTATGAACTGTATGAGCTTTCATGTGTAGCAAAAATTCCTCCAGAACTGTATGTGTTGCTCATAATAGGCAACTGGGAATAACATGACAGGTTTGCAGAGTCCCTGCAGGGCACATGCACACACAGGCTCTGTCCAAGCCTTGTTCTTGAGGGCAAATTCTGCTTTCTGTTTGCTGCCACTGGTCCAGGACTCTCATTTCCATGCATTCTCGAGGCTGTGTCGTTGGTCTCTGATGTTTGCTCCCAACAGCCAGCGGGTCCCAGCCGGGCTACGGCAGCGGGAAAGTGACTGTCAGGGTCATGGCAGAAAATCCCTGAGACAGGAGGGAGCCTTCCCTGTGAGACGGGGCTCTGCGGGCCCTGCTGTGGGTCAAGGGCGCTTTGCTGGCATCATCGGGCACAAGGAAATCTGAATTATGGGTCCCCCATCCCTGGGAGTGTTTCAAGGCCGGGTTGGATGGGGCTCTGACCAGCACGGTCTTGTGGAAGATGTCCCTGCCCCTGGCTGGAGGATCCCAATTAGATGAGGTGGTTTTAAGGTCCCTTCCAACCCATACCATTCTATGATTCTATGATGCTTTTGCCTTCAAACGCTTTCACTGGAGGATCTAGAATGACAGTCAATACTAATTTATGGAAATAATTATTTTAATGCACATGCAAAAAGATCTGTTATGTCCCCTGTAAGATTAAAAGCCTGGGGAGAAGGAAAGTGCAGGAGAGATGATTTCCAGCCTGTGATCCAGCATGTTAGATTGTTTGAGGTTTTGCTGTTTCAATTGCAGTGTCTTGGGGTCAAGGACAGAGGTACAAATTCCCTACTGTTCTTGGGATGGTAGACACTGGGATGGTAGATACTGTGGGCTGGCCTGACTGCATTTCAGCCCTCACTGTGCACTGCCAAAGCACGTCTTCAGGCCTACTGACAGTCAGACTGTACTGATTCAGGATATATTTAGATGTAAAAATCTGCTTAAATTTCATACATTTGAACTACAGAAAAATTACAAGTGCCATTAAAAGCCCAGGTCAAACCAAACCATTCTAAATCTCCCACAGGTATCAATGGCCTCTGTCAGCTTGGAGATAAACTAATGATACCTGTGGCCTGCCAAGAGACCATTTCTGGTTATCAACATTCTTACACTTTACCTTCTTCTCCTTGGATTCAATGGCTCTTAAGGACATACCTAAAGTTAAGCCCCTTATGAGGTATGTTGCTGAATATGAAACATAATTACGATTTAAGAACAGTAGAAGAGTCTGTAACTGCTCATAATCCATCTCTTCCTTCTCCAGACCTTGAAAATAGAAATAATGAGAATTCCCAGAGGATTCACGTTTTAATTTTATTTTGTGCTTTGGTTCTGTTAAGGATTTCACCCTACTAAAGTGGAGTGAGAAGAAAAGTTTGTTACATTGTTTTTTTGTTAAAACTGAAGCAGCAGAATAAATAGGTGACTTTATGAAAAGCTGAACCAGGTCATTTTTATTCTTGGTGATTAATTAACATCTGTGTTGTTTAAATGTTGATAAGTGCACCTGTTTCTTTAAAACATCCTCCTGGGTTTCCTGTGTGGAAAAGCAGAGGGTGAGAGGCTGATCATCTGCAGCTCAAGACAAACATTGCTGTGACTGAGATTTGCGGGTCAGGTACTGTAAGAAACTGGTTTTTGGAACAGAGTAGATAGATGATCCCTTTGTGAATTTAACAGCACTTGAATAAAGAGTAATTAACCCCTTACAGTATCAAATATAGCATTTCCATCCCATACTTTTAGTTTAGTTCCACTGGGATTTTAGCCATCACTTCTTGAAATCTGTTGTAAAGCTTGCAGTGGCTTTGGAGCTACTGGACCAAATCTTGACAGAGCAGCTTTGGTACTTTTATAATGTAAAAGAACTACTATAACTCAGAGCTGTGCTCATATTCCTGCTGGCAGCAAGGTGAAGGCTGTTTGACTCAGAGCCCAGCACAGTCCTGCTCACATTTGAAGCTCTGTATGAATAACTGTGAGCAGTACTGAGCCTGGGGAAAATCTGGGGATTTAGTTGGTGTTGGAAGAGTTGATTCTGTTTCTCCTTATAGAGAGAATGCAGTGTCTTGCTTTCCACTCTTAGACATTTAAGCAGCTAGTAATTAAAGAAAAGGTGCTGCCTTCACTGTCCCAATATTTGGTCACAAAGCAACGTCAGTATTGCTGTTTTTTCCATCTTTACATAGAGGTGGGATTAGATTTTCTACCCTACTCCTTTCCTACATTTGGTACATATATAACTCTTTTAAGCAATACAGATTTGATTTTTAAAAAAGCCAACCCAGCAGCATAAACCAAAACCAACTGTGTTCATTGAAGCGTTTTGTACATCATAGCTGCTACTTACCATTCTTATTCATCTGGCGTTTACAGAGAAAGCCTGTCTTGATATCTTGAAGGCACTTTTAATGAGTACACATCATGAATTTTCCAACTGCTTTTAGATTGAAAATGATTTCCTTTCTATTTGTCAGAGAATCATGTTATTTTACATTTTAAAAGGTTCTTGCACACCTCCCCAGCACCTGGATTGTAAGTGATTATTGGCTATTGTAGTTTGAAAATGAAAGTTGGTAGAATTTACTTCAAGCCTGTTCAACTAAATAAAAAAGTTCACTTCTGCTTAAAAGAAGGAATGAAACTGCCACACAGCTACTGTACTCTCAGGTAAATACCCACTTTGATAAATTCATGCAGAAAGTTAATTCTGCACTCCTCTGTACAGCACCTGTACCAGCCATTCCATGGCAGGATTCTAAAAGTTTATGGGGGTTCAAAGCGTGAGCTGGTCAAAATCATCAAGGAAAATCTATTCAACACAAATTTCTTCAACACAAAGACACCATTTCTGGTTTGGAAAGCTCCTGGATGAAATTGGTTGGAGACTGGAAAGCAATCTGGGACAATAGCATGCTGTGTGTGTTGTGCTCACTCTCGTCCCAGAGCAGCTCATGCTGGACGCTGGAGACCTGCCTGGGTGAACTTGTGCAACTCCTATTTTTAAATCTTACATTCAAAGGACTAATTTTAAAACCACTGCCAAGGTTACTCTGGCTTTGGGAAATTTCAGAATGGGAAAGGCAAAGCTTAAGTTTCATGAACAAACTCTGTAGGCAAAATCCATGACAATGGGAAGCCAACTAAGTGGGAAAATTTACTGTATCAAGTTAGTCTTTTCCAAGCCCTAAGCCTAACTCCCAAGCACTGACCAGAAACTACTAATTTTCTTTCTTTATCAAATGGTAGGTACATTAGAAGTATTTCCTTATTTTGTTGTTCAAATACCACAAACATGAGTACACTGAGCGCTGACCTAACCCCACTGTGCCAAACTGGCCAGGTAACTCAGTTTCAATGGGAACAGATGGAGGGTCCTGCCTGTAAGACCATGGCTGCTGTTGGATCTCCTCTAATCAGGTGACTTTACTGACTTCACAGCTTGGTATAAGAAAATAGTGCATATTTTAGTCATAACCTTGTAAAACTGCACTTTGCATTTGAAAATATTTGGAGCAAAAAGGAATAATGAACTATCTCTACCCACATTAAATAGATAATTGAAAATATGAATATTAAAAAGCCCAGTGTAAAGAGTTACTGATTGATTTGCTGCAAGTTACTGTGAATTAGGTCTGCAAGGAAGAAAACAGGATTACAGTTTAAAGATTGTAATTCAATGGCTTAGAATTTGTACCACTTCCCATTCTCATTACATTTGCAGGAATTAAGCACTTCTGTCACACAATTTAGCATTAACTAGGATAAAAGAGATTTATCGTTTCTGTTGTTATTTTGATGATCATGCAGTCAAAAGCAGAGAGCAGCCAAGACCATCGTTATTTTTAATTTTGGTTGGTGACATGCAGTACTGTCTGGGCAAACATGGCATGGAGTGGAAAGGGCCATACCGCGTGGATGGTCTGGAATGAAAATCTTGCTTTCCTGGTTTAACAAACTGAGGCCATAGCTGTGCTAGTGAGCAGCCTCCTTCCCATCGTGACCCCTGCAGAGTGAACATCCTTCCAGCCTTGTGGGGCCACAGCGTTAAAGGCTGCTGGTTCTCTGTGGTGTGGTTACCCACGCTTGGGGCACTTTTGAAGTGTTCCCACTCCGAATCCAGTGGGTTGGGTTTGTGGTCAGGCTATTAATAGTGGCCTTTGAGCAGATTCCTTGAAACGGGAGGCTCGGCAGACTCCTGGCAGTTCTCTGGGCTTAAGCAATTTAATGCTGATGCCTGGTGCCTGGGATTTAGCATACAGTCTGCTCAGTGTTCATATTTAAGGACGAATTTGCAGACAGGGAGCAGAAAAATGACTTGATTTTTAGCTAGCTATCACATATGGCTGTTCAGTTTTTGTGTGAGATCTTTACAGAGAGATCTAAGACTTGTTTTCCAAAACTCACCAGCAGAGAATATGATGGTAGTTCCTACACAGAAACAAACAAAGCTCTATTTATGCAGGAAAGCTGTTTGTTAATGATCTTATGTAGGTAATAGCTAGCAGTAGTGATGGTAATTCATTGCTTGGAACACATTTACCCAAAATACTTGTATTTATTTTTGGGGAAGATGACATATACTGACTTGTTCAATACAGATATGAAGAAATATCTGTTGTGTTTTACAGAACAACTGCCTTTATTCTCTCTTTTCCCTTGTCCCTTGAGCTTTAGAGTATGACTATTTAATTAAAAAGATTGAATGAGAGACCAAGTTTAATTTTTTCTAAACAATAAACTCCGACATATTCAACAATGTCTCATGCCTTCCTGGCATTTTGACGTACGCCTGCAGCAGAGTCTATTGAATTTGGTATGTGACTAAAATCTAACAAAGAACACTGTCTACTGAACTTTAAATCTGCTTGGTTAAATCATTCAATGTGCTGTACAAGTTGTACAGCTGAAACTGAAAATAAGCAGAGCCCTTACAAAACTCAGCCAAGAAGCAGCTTAGCTAAAATTCTCAAGATACGACTTAGGAGCTTTGGGGCAATTTTTACAGTAAAAAACCCACTGAAATGGTTACTTTATATTAATTCATCTTATTTTTTTCTCCTATTACTTATTAATACTCCATTACTACTTAAATTAAAACTGAGAAATGTGTTTGGTTGGATCCTTGCAACCAATTGCCACAATGTTTGCTGTTTGGGAAAATATATTACTGCAGTAAGAACCCTGCCCGACTGGGCTGCAGAATTGGCTCAGCATTGACATCCATACAGTTAGACAATAAATCCTTCTTTTGCAAGATGTGAAAAAAAAAAAAAAAAGAAAAAAACCCAGTCCTGTACTGGAAAAATAGAAGTGCTCTTTTGCATCTCCAGTACATCTGTTTGTCAGACAGTACTCTGCAGGGGAGACACTTCCATCTATTGGCACATTGTAAATAATAAATAAAAATAACAATAAGGCAGTACATTATCACATTTAAATAACAAATAAGCAAAATAGGAGGCAACACCCACTGACCTTTGAAAGATCTACAGAGACTACATTTCATACTAGATAGGTCCTAGAGGAATGGGGAAAAAGAAATGAGAATACTCTCAGAAATCTGGTGAAATGCTGTTTGTTGTAAATCCTGGGCTAAGGATTTGGTCAAACTCTGTTGAAAGCAATGATTGGAAATAAAAAGTGAGGATATTTATGAGCTGTTTAATACAATAATCTGAAGCCATGTTAAACTTAAATGACCTGTTCCACATGGAGATTGTGCCCTGAATTATATCAGGGCAGTTATAATGAAAATAGCAGGTGTCCTATTGCTTTTTGGTCAATTACCATAGTTAATGAATGAAGCAAATTTTTTATTACAATTTAATTACCCAAGATTGTTCAGCTCACTTGGAGCATCTGTTTTTTTGTAAGGGCCTGCATGTTGAACCCATTTTTTTTTTTTTTTAAATAGGTCATCTAGAGCACAAAGAGCTTGATCCAGCACTGTGCACATGAACTTCTCTACCCAGAAGGATGGGAGATGAGCCCCAGTGTCAGGGACTGTGTCCTCCTGCATTTCAGAGTGGAACTGCAGCATCCACTTCTGTGCTGCTCTTCCCACCTTCTCACTTTTTGCTGGGGCTGTGTCTCAGCACTGTATTTCTCAGCACCAATGACCATGAGCAGCAGCAGGAGAACAGTGGGATTTATATCAATACAGCCTCTGTTTTCAGGCTGTGACTTCTGCACACGTGTGAAGTCAGTTGCCTTAACTGGTGAGGAAAGAATTCTTCTCCTGTGTTTTCCTTGGATGCCTGTCCTGCTGCTCCTTCTGATGCTCTTCCCCAGCCAAAACGCTCAAGTGGTGCTCTTAGCCTGGACACTCCCAGCCTGGTGGGCTCCAGCCCAAACAGAAGGGACTCAGCTCTTGCAAATGGGATGTCTGGATGCCACCAGAGCATTTCACTGCACTCTGAAGCCTTGGCATATCCATTGCAAAATGTCCTTATGGCTCACTGGGCAGGAAGTACCTGTGGTATTGAGATGCACTCCTGCTACCAGAAGACATCAACTCAACAAATGAATTATTGAGTAAAACTCTATGATCACAGTGATCCCTTCTGCCCCTAAAATCTATTATCTTAATTCTCATTTACCCTGAGGCCATTTTACACTCCTCTAACAATGTAAATGGACCTAAAGGATTGAATATTTATATTCCCTTTGAGGTATTTTTATGTTGCCAGAGGTATGCCTCAGTAAGCTTTGTGTGAATGAGAATGAGGAGCTCTGAGTCTCTCAATTGCCATGCTGGAAGTTGGCTCAAGGGCTGGGGTTTTGCTTGATTCTGTGGTTTCCCATGTCTGATCAATACATGCAGACTGTTCGGGAGTCCTTGTTTTAGTATTTTATTAACATTGATTCACGTAACTTTGTTTATACCTTTTGTGCTGAGGATTGACTAGTTAATGACATAACCAATTAACCACCTGCCTTTGGCACAGGGCTCAAATCGAGGTGTATATTTTTCTCACATGTGTTGTGAAATTATACCAACCTGTGGAGATATGACAAGAAACCAAAGAGTAAAGCTAAAATGGTCTGGACTATAATCTTGGAAATGAGTCCTAACAGCTCTCTGAACATCTGACTGTTCTGGAGTGTGGGTGAATCTCTGCTGGAGAGAATCTGAGTGGCACCAGGAGCTGAGTTTGAAAGTAGAGCTGCTTGACCTGTGCTTGCCCATTAATGTTATTGTGGTCATGCCTCCAAAGTTGGGGTTTCTGCATTAAAACCTTCAGTAGGATGGCCCTGATATGCAATGCACATGCAGATTCTAGTAGCAGCTTTATCTTTCTTGTGGCCTAAATGTAATCCAATAATAAACAAAAATTCCTGGTGGGTGCTTGGATTAGATGAACATCTGCTCACTAATCTGTTTTTAAACTGCATATTGTCTCTTTCTTGTAAGCTTTTCACTTGGATGAAAAGATAATAACACATAAATAAATAAATAAATAAATAAATAAATAAAAGACCAAAAACCAAAAGAGAAATTCACATGCTCCAGATTCCTGCTGGATAAACACTGGCATCCAACACTTCCTGGAGCACAGCACTGCTCCCTGCACAGAGCTCTTCACTCTGCTGACAGTGGCCCAAATGCCTCCTCCAGTGAGGGCTCTTTGTGTTCCACTGGGCGCTGGACGCAGCGATACAAGCCACGACACATGGCAGGAGCAAAGCAGACACCCCAGGACAAATTCCTCTGTTGCATAATTCCACAGCTGAGAAATGTGCCAGGGAATGCAGAATTACGACCAACGCTTTTCCAGCTTCCCTTCTCATTGTCTTCATGGCCCAGTAGAAAACTGTGACAGCTGGAAATGAGGGGAAAAATGGAGCTTTATTGCTTTCCAGAGGAGTCAAATGGCCTTCAGCAATTATTGCAAGGAGTGAGAAGTGCTCCTTTTTAATAGATCCATTGCCAATCTGTGGATTTGGACTCTATATCTACCATGATGCTTTTTCTAGTCCCAAAGCACTCCTGAGCACTGGGAAATGCCTCCAAGATCTTCTCTCTTGCAAAAGCAGAAGTGCAGCTACTTCTGCAAGTGCCCAAGCCATGGCTATGCCTTCCATGGGCAAGGAATAGCAAAGCAGGACAAGCCAAGCTTAAAACTGAAAACAGACCCCAAAATGGAAGCTGTTCAAAGTAAACAGCAGGGAGTAACTTTTGCTGCTGTTGGTTTTGGGTTGGGTTTTTCTGTTCTAATTTTTATTTTGAAACACAGGACCTGTCGGCAGGGCTTGTCCCCACGTACTCCCGCAGCTCCCACTGCCCAGGATTTTTGGGGGCACACAGCCACCCCAGTTTGGAGAGAGCTGTGGGGCTGCAGTCCAGGCTGGGAATGTCGATCAGGGCACACCAGCTAATGAGGCAGCAGGCTCCTCAGAGCTCGTGGCCGGGGATTACACCGTGTCACCTTCTGTCACACCGCGGGAAGCCCTAAGCGAGGCCGACGTGGGGGAACTCAGGGGACCTCGATGTGGGATGTTATTACATGCTGCAGTGTGTGAGAAAATCAAAGTTTGCCTCTGCTGGCAGCAGGGACTCGCCCCCCACTTGTGCGGTGGCCCTGCGGCCCCGCTTCCAGCAGGTGGTCAGCAGGGTAGGTGTTTGGAAGGGCTGGGATATTTTCATTAGGCGGTTTCAAATCTCATTAGCAAATTTTCATAAAGTGATAATGCAGTGGCAATATTAGCCTTACTAATCCAATATGAAAGTCGCTCTCATGATAGGGAAAAGTGCTAATAAAAGCCTTTCATTTTATACAGTCTAGCAGCACGTGCATCAGTGTGCTCTTAATGAAACGTTGCAGAGTTTTAATCTCCCAGAATCAGTTCAAAGCTTTGGCATACAGTGAATTAATACCAATTGAAAGTTTTAAACTTGGTTTTTACCTTCACAACAACAGCTACCTCTTACAAAAACCAAGATTTTTTTAACTTAAAAAACCCCAGAAAACTAAACAAAACCCCAACAACTTTTCATTTAAGCCTGACAGACAGAAGGGATTTGTGTTGTTGTACAGCAGCAGATAAAAGCAGCATCTAGAACTGTGTTTCAGTTGCCAGGACGACAAACCACTGCCACACACTCAGCCCAGCGGACTGCAAGGGAAATCAAACTGTGTACGATGGATCAGCTCAGCCACCAGTGGCAGATAGCAGGGCTGTGGTGATTTCTGGGTGATGCTCCTGCTTGGCTAACACTTGATCTGAAGGAAAAAATAGGGCCACGCCTGTTTCTGATTTAATCTTTAAATGTTAAAGCCTTTTGTAAGGAGATGAATTACAAGATGCATCCAAACATTTTTACATTTTGCAAGCCACCGGCTTTCCTCTTGCTCAGTCACTCTGCTTGTGCTATGAAATCTGTTTTGTAGACTAAAGCATGTAAAGCCCATCTGAAACCAGAAACCATGTCTGGCTGAGTGATGATTGCAGAGGCAGAGGGAATAGGTGCAGGGCAGCACTTGCCCTTCTCCCATCTCGCAGCTGGTCCCACCCTGGTGGGTCACAGAGACACAGACCAGTGCTACCAGAAACGGCTGCACCCCTCCGCCAGTGTCCTTGCTCGTGCTGGCCCCATGCAGATGTCAGGCCATAAACCTGGGCTCCGATACAAGCAGAGCCATTGGGGAAGATCTAAAAACTGCATTTAATTCCAGGCTCAGCCTTGTGTCCTCTCCATGTAGGGAGCATCAGCTGGTGCTGAGGCACAGCGCTGGGTCCAGTGTGGGGTCAGTAATTAATTCCAGCAGAGGATACTGCTGCAGACAGGACTAGTTTATGCACAACGAATTTAATTAGGTTCTGGTTTCTCTTTACTATTTCATCAATTAGCGTGAGCACATAGTGGTTTGTTAAAGGATCAATAGGGTGGGGTTTTAATTACTTAGAGAACATTATTTACATTATTTATCCCCTGGTCAGTCAGGTGGTTTGTGTTTATAAAAGGGAGTTGGAAGCTCCAGGGCTGCTGCAGCAGCAGCTCTGGTGAGGCTGGTTAACCACTCATTGTGTAAGGCATGCTGCTCACGTGAGTAAGTGCTCTGCAGTTTTGTCAAGAGATGTAGATAAATGCTGTCTAGAAGTAATCAGTTTCTTTAGTTTCATTCTGCATAAAGAGTTTCTAACTTTAAAGACTCTTTTCATGAATGGGAAAATATGAAATCAATTCCATTTATCTGAATGAATCTTTCAGCAAGCTCAGGGTTTAGTGTGGGGGCACTGCAGGCAAAATGTAACAAATGCAGCAGTATAAAAATGATTAAAGCATGATGAGCAAGGTTATAGAGATAAAAATGAGTGAAAGAGTCGGAAAAGTGCAAACAAGAAATCTGTGTGATACTAAAGGGTTTGTCTATTTTTCATGTTTACTTCTTCAGTGTTCATAATTTTTTGGTCCATCATCAATCACTGTCAATTTGAAAAAGTGCTATACTTAAGGTCATTTATTCAGGGCTATTGGAGGCTAAAATTATGCAGCTTCAGTCAAATATACATGAATAAAGACTGTCGTTTCTGATTAATGGCATGTGACTTCAGTGTCTTACAGAATCATCTTGCCATCCAAGCTTTACAAAAAGGTTATTATGTAAGGCCTCTTCCATAATATATCTACTTTTCCTCTTAGAACAGTGCAGAAGCCATTTTGCTCACATTAAAATCAGTGCAGTTATGCCAGTGGTAATTGCTCTACAGATTTGGAGCTTGCCAGAATAAGTAAATTTTTGTGGAACTTGAAATTGCATTACTGACGATGATTACCAAGCTTGTGGTTTTTGGTGCTGTTTCAGAGTTTGCTCTTTATTTTAGCTTTAAGAGAAAGCCTAGTCTTTTATTGGAAAAAAAAATCTATAGAAAACACTAATCTTATGCAATGCATTCAAAAACAACACCACATATGGCATTTCAGCATTAATTACTGTTTTTCATGATTCACCATTTCCCTTATCTCCCAGTGCATAATGCAGCCCTTGTGTGTGTTGTTCTGAGGAAGGAGAACGGGTGGGTTTGGAAACTTAAGGGAAATGTCAGAAAAGGAGAGAAAGGGAGAGAAGAGGGAAAGGAGGGAGAGGCACCCATGCCAGGGGCTGCCAGAGCTTCCCCCCAGCCAGTCTGGGCTCAGTGCTCCCAAAGAAAATCTCCTGCCTGCCTCTGAGGCAGAGTGGGGAGGCACAGAGCACAGTGAGCCATATGTGCTGTTACAGCTCCTTCTCACTCCTGCGATGGACTCAGATAGCAACCAGCACTCAGGCTGCTCCTCTCTGAGCTGCTTTTTCACTCTGGGACAGATCATGCCTCTTGCAGCAAAGCTTTGTTCTGAGGGAAAAGAGAGAGAGTTTCTTTTGCCTCCTGTTGCTTGTGGCAGGGGCAGTTTAAGGTTATGCCAGGGGCTGTGGAGTCTCTAGGTACCAGAATAATGCTGCAGGAAAACCTCACATGCTGCTGTGTTCCTGTGAGGGTCCCTCTCTGCAGCACTTTGTGGTATCAGGAGAAACATTAATGGCTGCAAACCTCCAAATTCCCATTTCTGCAGCAGGTGTGATAGTGGTAAGGCTGCAGCTGTATTTATTAGCCATCAGAAACTTTTTTCCTGCTGGTGTTGCTGGTAAAAGGTGCTGCACCATCAGAATACTTAAGGGCTTTCTCTGAAGTCTGGTTCTTGCAGAAAACATGGAATTGTTTTCCTCTTATCTGAAGGCCATTAGCAAGGCACACTTCTTCACTTGAGTAGCCATAAAACAGAGGGAAGTGTGATAAAGATGGGAGTATCAGAGGAACTGAGCTACTGCTGAGAGCCTGGTTGGCCCTAGACCTGAGCAGGCAGTAATGTAACTCCCACTCTGGGTCATCCTTTAAAATCATCTTTTACTTCCCCTGGTTAGAAAAAGAAGTGCAGCGAATAAATACTCCTGCCAAACACCCTTCCCTGGCCCTTCTTTTCTCTGGGTGCCTACCTGTGTGATTTGATACCAACTAATTGGGTGATCTCAGGCGCTATATGGGCTCTTGCCTTTTCCAGGAGGAAAATCTTCTGGTCTTGCCTCTAGCAGTGAAGCCCAGCTTTGCTGGGAGAGGGCAGGATGTGCAGGAAGCTCCCATGGCTGCTGCTCTCCCAAGCTCAGGACTCCTCCCTGCTGCTCCTGTTTGCTAACTGTGCTGGACCCTGGGGTGCTGTTCTGTGCCTCTGCACACAGTAATGAAAACTGGCTTGGGATAATCCAGTAGAAGGGCCTAACAGCCCAGTGAATCGATATTTATCATATCATGTCAGAACAGAGCTGTTGGTCCACACTCTCCCATTGAAACCTCCTGGTTTTACTGCATATTGCTTTTTACTATGGTTTGTAAGACTAGAATCTCTTAAGTCATATGCATTCCATACTGTGAATGAGAGAAATGACAATATAAAGTATAAAAACCTAAGATGAGGAATTTTTTTTAAAGTAATTATTTCTGTAAGGCATTTTTTATATTTCTCAAAAAGACTATGTTAAAATTCTGTGTTGCTGTGCAGGTGCACAGCACATTTCACTTCTACCTTTCTATTTCATTTGTTCCAGTTACTTTAGCTTTGTTTGGAATGTCCTTTGACTTAAATGGAAACACATTTTTCAGAGTAATTGTTGAGACAGACAGAATGCTCCTTGGGAACTGTGTTTCTGTCCTCATGAGGTGCCAGTGCTGGTGAATGTGCTCTGAGCTGAGTGTTGCCCCTTGGGAAGCGACTGATTCCTGGTCCATGACAAACAGCTTCAGGGTGGGATGAGTTAGAAGGACACAGGATCTCCAGGAAGCTCTGTTAGCCAATCCTGTAGCTGCTCTTTTGTTTCTAAATGCTTATTTTATAAAAGTCTTCTTTTGTTTTGCTTCCAGCGATGTTTGAGAAGTTGCTGAGGTGCTGTTCTTTACTTTCCCCTCCCAACCAATTGAAGGTTCAAATATTATCCCTGCATGCTGCATGTTTTGATCAGAGTGTACCTCTGATGGCTTTGGATGCTGTTACTGCTTAAATTTATGTCTGTATTTCTTGTGAATTTGTCAACAAGATATACATAGAATAAGGATTTGTTAATATATGTTTATGTGTATTAATGGCAGTGAAATATGTGTGCACACACTCACTTATAATGCCTGTTATGCCTTAGTATTAAATTAAAGCATTATTAATAGATAAATTTACCTAATGCAGAAAAAAAAAAAAAGTAGTGCTCAAAATTTAAAGGTGTTGCTAGGAAGATAAATTACATTAAGGCAGATAAGATCAAGAGGAAAAATAAAATCACAAGCAAAGGGAAAAAGATTTTGGGAGATCAATAGACAACAACAGAAAGAGTAGTAAGAGGAATGTGCAAAACCTCCTATTTGAATTGTATAGTATGACATTGTCCCATTTTATGCTGCTTTTTCTCTGCAAATCAAATGGTATCCAGAATCATGGCATGATATAGGTGAATCCACTCTCATCAGTTTTGTTTAAGGACTACAGCACAGGACATCTGTAATATAGAACTGTGCATATTTCTTGTGATTCTGATACTATTAAAGCTACTTAAGTGTCATGACATGTTTATTTATGAGATCATCAAAGCCACTTAATAACTTTCTCTTGGTTACTTGTTTACATCTGTGCAATACAGAGCCAGATTGTGCAGCCCACAGCCACATCGGTGAGCACTTTCTCATGCAAGTTGTGCCACTGACATAAGGGTTTCACAATCTGGCCCATAATGTATCAAAATACACGAGGCCAAGATCTTATCACTTACAATCATGTAAATCTGGCTTTAATCCATTTAAGCTCCAAGTTAGGTACCTAGATATAAATCAGTGAAATTTTGTTGGCACCGGTGTTTGTTTCAGCAGAGCTGCTCTGATTTACGCGGGGAAGATCAGGCCCATTAGATTTGCAATTTAGAAATGCATTTGCTCCACTGGATGTGTAAATGTTGCAGTAGCCAAAATTAACATTGCCACAAAGAAAGATTATTTTCTACACTGGCTATTTAAAATATCTCTTTGCACAATATAAGCAAAGAGAATTATGTCAGAGTTAGAAGCAAGAAGGTTTAGGAGTCACATATGTCTTAACCTTTACACTGGCTATGAGTACATCAGTTCCTACAAGATGAACTGCATTATAAAGTAAATAGATCTGCTTTAAAGAAAGGTCAGGACACATGTTCTGCTAAAATCTAATTTCAGTCTATTGCCCTATAACCTACTGCTCTCTTGAATACAACAGATATAATAGTAAAGAGCCTGCATTTAATTATCTGTGATATAAAGCCTCCTTATCCTCCTGAGAATATTCACAGGGATAATAGAAGGTATTCTCAAAATTCTGTATTTACCTCTGTATAATGAGTGCATTCTGTTTTAACTGTCTTTCTTGCTTTCTGGAAATGTTATTTTAGCACCTCTTAGACCCTTAATCCAATTTTATATTACTTTTATGTCCTGAAAGACTAGACTATTTCACAGACCCAAGCAAACCATCTTTCAGTGCTGTTAGACAGTGGTAGGTTCCTGCGAGCTCAAGAGCAAGCTTTGCTCATCATCCTCATGCACTATCTGTTTGCAGCTGCCTGTTTTTAAGATGAATTACATTAGGATTCAACAGCTTAATAATAACATTAATTTTGCCTGGTAAAAGCCAGGAGAGCTTTAAGGTGAAGGGTGCTTGCCACAATCTCAGCGTTATCCTGGCAGAGAAACACCTACAGATAATATGCAGAGTTAAGTAAAAGAGTAATTTAGGTGGGTTTAGTCATATTATAACTGATGTGCCATGCAGTCCTAAGTCAACATTTCACCTGGAAAGGAGGTAGATAGTAAATTAGCTTTTATTGGTGATCACTCAAGCAGTGGCCTGAAATATTTAAATAAACTTCAGAAAACAAAATAGGAAAACATCTGTCTAGAGTTCAGATCTACATGAGGACATTTTTGTCCCAAGGGTGACAGTGCATATATCACTGCAAACAAGTATGTCCAAACGATTTCTGGCCTGGTTACCAAATAAATCAGAGCCATTCCACCAAGATCCAAGAGCAGAGGATCTGGCCTGAGCTGCCCAGAGCGATTCTTCTCACCTGGCTCCCAGGAAGGACTGTCCTGGGGGATGCTTTGAAAGTAGATGACAACTAATTATTACTATTTTAGCAGGGTGTAAGAGGTTGCTAATTGGATTTTGGCAGATGGGTAAGGATCTGTAGTTTGCTCCAGGAGGTTTGCTCCACATTCATAGCACACACATCTGCTCTTGTTCCTCCATCCAGCACCACCATCTTAAGATGGTTGTTTAATATGCAGGTGAATAAAAATGTTGTATATTTATAAATATACTTCCCTGGAGTCTTTTTCCATGGAAGACAGAGATAGTAATTTAAGGTAATATTCTGTCATCATTGGGAACTCATCACTCCCGGTGAAGTCCAGGATTTAGGCAAAATGGAAGAAAATTATGGAAAAGGGAAGAAAAGGCAAGAAAGGAAGCAGGGTGGCTCCTAAAGCTGTCTCAGGAAAACGAATAGCCTGAATTCCTATGTCTGAGTGTAGCTTGGGGATTGGCTTGGAAAGGCCTATGAAATTGTTCCACAAAAAGATGTGACATTCTCTTTGCTCATGAAATGTCCTGCTGTGTTGGAACTTGCTGCTTTGGTGGAGTTTATGGCAGAAGCTCCTTGTAAGGAGCACATCACTTTGGGTGTCACTGCACAGCTGATGTCACACCCGTGAAGGTCCTCCCTGCAGCCAGTCCCCAGGAGCTGAAACACAGGGAAAGTCCTGCAGGCACCAGAAGGTTAAACCTTTTGCTGTGGGCTCCTCGTGGTGATGAGCTTAGTAGCACCGTTTGAATCTTTCAAGGAAAAAAACCCCCAAACTAATTAAAAAAAAAAAAAAAAAAAAGTCACTTATGCCAGCTGTTTCAGTCTTGCTGCTTCTTTGTTTCTTGGACGTATTTCTCCAAAAGGCCTTCACAGCTGGTAAAAACCACAGCACAAAATGAGTTACTGGGACACTGGCATCTGCATATTAATTTATTAATTTATCTTTTCGTCCCATGTCTCTTTCAGGGATCCCTGCGAGTCCCAGTTTGAGTCTGGGATTGCTCTGATCCCTTTGTGGAGGAAAAGGGCTGAGATGACCCACCCAGGGCGGGGGCAGAAGAGGGGCTTTGGGCAACCTCCCCTGTGGGTGTGTGGCAGTGGTGTTTGGTAAGTTCACAAAAGTGTTTCACTTTGGAAGCAGAGAAGATGGGAAGGGATGTGACTGTGCTGGGGAAGCTGCCTTAATCATACCCAAAGGAGAACAATAAATTCCACCTAGAAGCAAGAAAAATGCCTCTAATTCTCCTTTAGGGAGAATCTCTATAACTAACTTTCCTATTCCAGTGCAATGAGACCTAGCAGTCTCTGCAGAGACTCCTGGTTTTACTGCTTCAAATTTTCTTGGAAACCTTAATACTTCCACACAGGAGAGTTCCTTCTGGGGCATTAAAATACAGATCCCTAGGACTTCTCTTCCATTTCTTGCAAAAAAAATGGTAATTACCAAGAATGATTAACAGGTTCAGTGCTTATTAGTCTTACTTTTTAAAAAGCTGAAACAAATGTATTTTCTTCCACTGTAACTGATCATTTTAATTTCCCTTCTTTGTCTGTAATAAAAATTGACGTTAAAGGATGCCTGAGGCAGTGTAATGAGAAAATGAAATTAGTTTTTCAGTTGGCTGGTCAAAAGCATTTTATACATGATAATAAACAGTTTATTTTACTCTTTTGCTTATGACATAATAAATGATAAAAACATTTTCTTGAAATAGATATTGCCCACTTTGCCACAGAGAGCTCAAGCTGGGATTTTTTCATGGAGTCACATAACTCTAGGGAGCGCCTGCCTTCTTGATCTACTTTTCTGAAGCTTTTTTTTGGGCGGTACACAACAGTGCATCTCCACACCGAACGTGGCCAAACGCTTAAGGCTTTTTTCTTCCTTCCTGAAGATCTTTCTCAGAGGTGCTGGGTCAATTGCACTGTGTAACCTAGGAGTAAATCTGTGTCAAGGCATTTCTGAGGAATCTCTCAGAATTTTGTGCAGTATCCCTAAAGCCATGCCAGGCCCTGTATTTGAGCCAAGAGGTGCTGGTTTTTTGCAAAGGTTTGAGCCCAGAGGGAGCCTGAGCAGGGGCTGGACACAGCAGGGTGGTCCCACTGCAGGAGATGGGACCTTTCCCCCCCTCTCTCTTTAAACTGGGGCAGGGTGGGAATTCGGGGTGTTAAAGGTTTGTGTAAATTCTTGATTGCCAAACTATCCACTGTTTTCTGATGTATTGAAAATGTTTTCAGCTACAGGGAAAAAGAGACTGAGTTGCTGTTCAGGGTTCAGGACAAGCCTGTGACCACTGTGAGAGTTGTCCCATTTCAGCTGCCTCCCCCTGCATTCCTCTTGTGTGAATTGTAAAAGCCTTTTCTTCATGGAGGCTCCTTCTGAAGGGAACATATGAGACTCATTGGATTGTTTAGATTGGTTTAGATTGATTAGAGTGGCTTCTTCAAAGCAAGAAATCAAAATAGGTGAGCGGTGAGATGAACACATAACATATTGATAAATGTAGTTACATATATGAAATGGGCAAGAAAAAGAGAGAAAAAGCTGAGTTTCTTGCACATGATTCTTACAGTTTTTGACAGCTCGAACTCCCACATGCTTGAATAGTTCAATACTGGATTAGTGTGATGTCTGCTTGGCGGATCCTGTGGGGCATAGGCTCAGCAAGAGACACATCATTCAGGATTTTGGGGACAGCTTGTAAACTGTCCAACTCCACCAGCAATCCCACTCCAATCAAAGTCAAACTTGAAGATGAAACAAGAGGTGGAAGGGGAAAAGAGATGCTTTCTTATTTGTGCTCCCACAATTTATCTTCTAAACTGTGATTAGTCCATTTTTACAGGATAGTGCCAAAGAAGCATTTATTTGTAAAAGAATATGAACTTAATAGAGCAAGCTAGAGCATGCCTTATTAGCAAGAAAGAAAAGTAGAATGGACATGTAAGCACTGAACTGAAAGCCTGATTATGTATTTATTTTTACTGAAGCCCAGGGCAAGACTATCATTATGTTTAATAAAGCCAGGGGGCTTCCTATTAGCATCAGGGCCTGCTCTTTCTCCTGTGCTAAGGAAAATGAAAATATTCCACTAAGGTACATGCACAACTTGTTTGTAAATGGAAAGCGATTGTGTTAAATTGCACCCTTTTGGTGGGGGAAAAAAGTCTGTTGCTAAAAAATACTGAAACCTTAGGAATCTAAACAACCACATCAGTGTTATTAATATTCCAGTTAATATGTTAATAACACCGTTTTTATTATGTGCCAAGATAGTTTGCATTAAAATAACAAGAACTTAACCACAAAGGACCTGTCTCCATATTCCTACACATAAACCTTATCCCACTGACATACTAGGAACCATCATGAAAGTGAAGGTTGCATTTTTGGTAAGACTAACCTAGGGTGAGACTAACCTAGGGTAAGACATGCTACATCTGGATGATGAGTGAAAATCTTAGTATGTGGGTGTAGGTGTGTGTTAGAGGTGACACTCTAGTGCTCATGAATCCTGCAAACCAACCCAAGTCCTAATGCAATACATAGGAAATGAATATAAAGATTTAAAATAAAGAATGGTTTATGTTGGAAGAGCTCCTCAAGTGTTTGGAATCTGTCCTTGAAAGCCTCAGCCAGGAGAGCCATTAAATTTCCATTCCTCGTGGGGCTGCCCAGTGCTCCCCATTGTGACCGTCACACGATTTCTCTGTGCCCATGTCTTCCACAAGCTTTTGAAGACCACTGCTGATCTCTGCTCAGTGCTCCCTCTCTCCTCTCACTTCTTCCTGCTAACCAGTGCAAGTTGAATTTTTCTTCTTGAAGTGAGCAGAATTTGAACTCAGCCCAGGTACACCATCTCAGCAGTTGTTATTAGGATAATTAAATAGCAGAAATGATTAACAAGGAGTACAGTAATTTGTTTGTCCTTTAATATTCTTAAATCACAGTGTATCTGCTGGTACAAATGCAGACTACTTGGATGGATTATTGGTGAGTTTCAGCGGCCTCTGCTGACAATTACAAAATGTGTTTAGAAACATTGACAGATATCTCACAACTTTTAGGAAGCAGCTCACTGGCTCTCTAGGTAGCTGTGTCCCTCTTCATATATGTGAGAAAGTCCAGGAACATGAGAAGAAATGCAGCCATTACATGCAAAGTCCCTTTTCTGCTGAATAAATGACATTTGAATGTTCAGTGCATCCCTGCTGGGCTGGGGCTGTGCACTGGCAAACTACAGTTACACTTTTCCAGCTCTAAACCCTGACCTGGAAAGGTGTTTCCTTGCCTTGGCCTCAGCACAGAGGAGGAAGGCAGGAATATAAAATTTCAAATCCAGCTAATGGATTAACACTGATTCCTTAACTCCATCAAACTACAAACGAGTTATCTTTGGTGATTCCAGATATCTTTCCTAAGTGTGATCTAATTTTGGAGGTGGTGAATATTCATTCTTAACTTCTCAAGACTACAGAGTTATCCAGGAATTACCTTCAGATAGACAGAAAACCTTTTAGCAAACATGATCACTGTGGTAGCAGTAGCAAACTTGAACCTGTACAGAGCTATAATTAAAATGGCGGTTTTTTTCTGTGGACATTCCAGTTGGTATTTTTTTCTCCAGTGTTGAAAACTGAGAGAATTTCTGAAGAAAATGTAATTTATACTTTGTATTCCTTTTATAGATTTTATGAGAACTTAAATTCTAAATTCCTGAAGGCTGGGGTTTTTTTTCCTATGCAAGAAATGCAGCTCTTTCCTAATTTTCTTGAAAACGAACAAATTGATGTTCTAGCTAAAATAATGTCTGCCTCTGTTTAGCATTTCATATCAAAGTTTCATTTTGGATTTATTATTCCTCAAATATTTTAATTAATTCAAATGTCTTTCATAAGTTTTATGACAAATTGAGGTACAAATTTCACCTGGCTGCCCCTTCATGGGGTGTGTGGAAGAGGTCATGGTACCTTCCACATATCTCTGACTTTCAATAATTTTCCAAGAAGGCCAAGGCTGAGCAGACTGTAAAGTAAAAGACCCTTTTACTTTAAAGCTCAATTAAGGAAAACAGAAATCTGGGAGGGAAAAAGGAACTCGTTTTGGAGAGGAAGCAGCCACTTTTTGGCACTGAATATTTCTTCTCCCTTTCCGGCTCAGCCCCCACTCATGTGCGGTGTCCATATGGATGAGGTCTATGGGAATATACGCTCTTCTAACATATCAAAATATTTACCTTGTGCATTTCAGTGCAACACCATTAATTTTACTAAGCTCCCACTCTCGGTAAGTGCCAGCTGTCTTTGGGTTTCCAGGGCACTCGGATCTGATAAGTGAGCTCTTGTGTTAGCACTGCGGCGGTCAAAGGTCCGTGTCAGGTCAGGACCTCTGCTCTGTGGGAGAGATAAACTGATTTAAAACTACCAGAGGAAACAAGTAAAACGGAAAAATGGAATTTATAAAGCTTATGAAATGTCAGGAGATGTGTTGCAGTCTTTTGGACAAATGTTGAACGCAGTTAACCTGAGGAGAAAAGGGGAGATAAAGGATCACCTGCTACTAGAAAAAGATCTGGTGCTAAGGATGAGTAGGACATAATGAGATCTTTTTAGCTGTGTCAGCAATGATGTTTTGATTTTCTTGTTAGAAACTAGAAAGGTATAATTACCTTTCTTTTTTCCTCTACGGATTCAGCTTGTGAGCTTTATTTAGCACAATAAAAAGTCCAGAGAAATAAACCCATCATATTTAATTTGAGTTCACAGTATAACATTTGTTAATATTTGTCTTTTTTTGGTTAAGTGGATAAATCACGTAGCTATTAAATCTGCAAGATATAAATCGCATTCAATTAGAAGATAGCTAAAGGACTGTGGCAAACCTGATGAAATTAGTGTGTTAGTAACATTATATACACAACATCCAAGGAACAACATCTCTGATATGTGCTGCGAAATTGAAAAGGAATTTGTTGGATGCTCAGCCTCTCAAATGTTGCTCCCACTTGTTGGATACAACCCCCAAACCTTCGGGCAGTCTGGTTTGAGCAAGTGCTGCCAGTCTCCCCACCTACACCCAAAGCCCCTGTGCACCTTGTATTTATTTATATCAGCTGCTGCCGCAGGAGCCAGCAGGAGATCTGGGTGGAATGCACCTAGGGGAAGGGATTCTCCCCTTCCTCTGCAGAAGGCCATGCCCCTGGAGAGGGTCTCACTGCAGTCAGGGAAAAGGCAGCAGCCTTTGAAATTTGGACTTGGTGCATTTCAGAGCAGGACTCAGCCCTGGATGTTTGGGGGTTCAGAAGAGCAAGCGCTGCTTCATCTCTTCTCTGTTTTCACAAACAGAAGGCACTCACCATAGAAGTTCAAATGTCACTTATTTGAAAATGTTTTAAAATCAAATCCTGTGGTTAAGATTCAATGGAAAAAATCATGCTGGAAATATGAGTCGTTTCCAGCTGTCAAATCTGGCATAATATTAAATGTGTCACAGCAGATTTAGCATTATCTTTTCTCAAATGCCTTTCCTAAGGTTTCCTGATGTGAACAAGTGAAGGTACTAGAGAAAGGTGATGTAGTTAAGGAAATACAACTAAATTTGGGATCAATTTAGTTTCATTTTAGAAATAAATTTATTGTATACATTATAGTAATAAATGTCTATCACATTTTCAATTTTGCATTTTAAGATGTCTGTGAATACCAGGAGGATGTTATAATGCTGTGCAATAAATCATTTTTACCATTTCCATCCACCCAAAAAATGGATCAAAATAAGATCATTCTTTTTCCTTGTCTTTTCCTAATAACATTTTGCATATTTGATTAGTAGGAGACTGATTCTGCAAAATCTACTAAATAAAATCTAAAGAAAACGTGTGTGTTTTGAACTTGGAACTGCACTCAGTGAAATCGATAGTTGTTCAATCTTCAAACATTTTCTGAGGTATTTTGAGATGGTGTCATAAACTTGGCAGAATTTGGTTTTGAATGAACACAAAATATTTTGGTCTTTTACCTTTCTCTAAGTTATTTGCACAGGAATAGAATTGCCGGTGAATGCAGCCTGAGACTTGCATAACTCACCATTTCTAAGGCAGATACAAGAGTCTCACAGTTGCAGCCTCTCCCCAGGTACAGCACGCATGGATGGCTTTTGTTTCTGCTCTGCCAGCCTTTCCAGCATATACAAAGTAAAATTGCATTATCTTGGCACTTCCTATTTTAATTTCTGCATGGCTAGATTGCTTTCCTCCTCCATTTTTGTTAAGAAGGGCTGGAATGGTGCAGAGTTTTGCTAAGCTTTGCCAGGAGATGTTTCTTACCTATCAAGAAAATTGGGCAAGAGCCTGATCAGACAAGTGTGCACATTTGCCATCTTGCTCTGCTCTTGCAGTGCTGACTCCTTTGTCAGGGATAATAACATCAGGGAGATGACCTTGTGAGGTAAACCACACATTTATTCAGGCTCGGAGCTCTGCTAGCATGTTGGTTGAAGTATGATCTTTGTCAAGCCCAGAGATGTAATTACCCCGAGAGTTAATGCTAATTGGTTTATTGAGTTTAATTGGATATCATTAAAAATACTGTCGTCTTACGCAGGAACTAAGACAATATTCTCCTAAAGGAAGAATGATGATTCTTACTTCATCGTTCATGTATAACCTTGATGTTACATCATTATTTCACAACAAATTTTGGGTGAACAAGGTCCACCACTGAGGACATTTTATTTTTAGTTCTGCCTACCACTCTTAACCTATTCCAAAGTTTTGGATGAAGAACTTGATGAAATGTTTGATGATATTGCTAAGGTTAATTACGATTTCAGCTATGGCAAGAGACATGCTATAAATGATTTAAAGAATAATAAAACTATAGAGGTCGAAAGAGCTGACAAAGGAGGTTTCAGCCATAATAATGAATTGGAATAATTAGACAGTTTTAGTGATGATTATCTGAAATTAACATGTGATCTCACTAAAAAGTTTCAACTGCTCTTAGATTGGATTAGTGATAAGCTTTTGGAAAAGGGGCGGTTTATAATTAGAAAGGTTATTTTTTGTCATTGCCAGGACTGTAACTCAGTATGGTGTATATTTTTTAAGGACACAGAAATTTAGATGGTCCTAGATAAAGATTGAGGTCTAATTTTGGCTTTGGGTGCAGAAAGTAGAAAATGACTACATTTGGACTAATTTATTTGTAATTATGACAACAATTAAAAAGGCATAATTTCCTTTTTTTTTTTTTTTTTTTTTTTGCAGACACAGTAAGATAAATGTTAATTTCTTGAAGTAGCAGAAGAATCTTGGCCTTTTGGTCAGTTAGTTAGATTATGGCTGGAGAACTGAAATTTTGAGGAAGTGTCCACAAAGTCGAACTCTTTTTTGCCCCTCAGAAATAATTCAATCCCTTCCCTCACCCTGCCCCATCCAATTTTGTTCTGCTACTCCACTAGTGAAACGGATTGAGTGATCTGGGCTTTATTCTCTTTCCTTCCTATCAGATGTGATAGGTCTTGACCAGACCCTGAACCCCACTGTTCTAATAACGTGCACCTGGGTGCGATGGGGAGGCACCCGTGGCTCCTCTTTGGATGTTGGCTGCATCCCAACGCGGCTGATGCTGATGCAAGTCGTCTTCAGCACTCGTGCAGGTAAAACTTTGCAGAATTGGGTCCAAATGGGGTAACATGTAGAAAATGGGGTATGCTGAGCTTCCCATTTATTCGGAATGTGCAATGCTGTAGCATATTAAAGATGAAGATCACAGAGTATAAAGTCTTTATAAAACTTAATTTAAGCTTTCTATTTAATATTAAAAAATGTGTTAGTATTTCATTCCACTCTAAGGTCTCTTTAGCTGGTTCCCTTTAGTGTCTCTGGCTCATGGTTACTAAGGCAACTCCATCTTTGGAGACAGGAATACAATAAAAATATTTATGTTATTTACTTTAGTTTAAAGACATTTCTGATTCAAAGTATTTTTCTCTATATTAAAGATAGCTAATGCATTGTCATGATAAAATTTATTTTGTAAAACTTTAATTACAAAAATATATGATAAATTTTGAAGATTTAAAAAAATATTTAAACTAGAATCAACATTCAACAAATTTTCTCCCAGATATATGCAACAAAGAGAACCCATATAAGAATAAGCCAATATTTAATAGTATTTAACATGAATTTCCAAAGAATTTATATGGGAATGTCTTCATCTCTTGGCCACTTCCCCAGCCATACATAAAGCTCTGTCCCAGGAGCAAAGCTGTATCCCAGCCTTGCTCAGGTCGCTGCCCTGTCCCTCTCTGCTGCCGTGGGGTGTTTCAGGTGAGCTCGGCAGAGCTGTTGGGGGAGTCAGCTGAGTCCTATTTTGACTTTAGCCAAGTTTGGCTGACGGGAGGTTTTAAAGACATTCATTGTAAAGCAGCAGTAAGAATTTCACTGTTAAGCTTGTTTTCCTATTTTCTTGCTGGAAGTTGGAAGGATTTGAAACTCATCCAGGGATTTGAAACTTCAGCAGTTTCTCTTCCTCTGAAATACTTCAACCAGGCAAAGAAAATTTTCAGGCTGCATTATGACCTTAATTCCTCCTTTTTGTCCATTATCTGCTCATAATTGAGCTATAATAAACATGGAGTCCTTCAAGGACTTTTTTTCCCTCCCCAAATCACTTTAAGAATGAATGCTAGCAATGTGGAATCAAGGCCATAGTGTCAAATGGAATAGTTTCAGGATAAGCAGAGTTTTCTTTGTGTCTTGTTTAGATGGGTGCAACTGAAAAAAAAAAAAAGCAAGCGAGGCTGGAGTTTATATCTTGGAGTGAGTTTAAACTGGGGTTCCTATCAGTCATTAACTCCTTTTTCCCTATGTATCTTTTAGCAAAGCTAACCATGACAGTGTTGTATGATTTCCTGGATAATATGTAGTACGATAAATTACATTGTAGAAGTTAAGTGCCTATGTATGACCAGCAGCAGCAAAGAAGTTATATAAATAAACCAAAGTTAATTAAAATATTAGAAAACAGAAATAATCTGAGGTTAGTGAACATTGTTTTATTTTAAATTAATAAATATGCAAAGGTAATGTTTGTAATTAAGGGTATAATTTATCTTCATGCTCTGCCTGTTTAATAACAGTGGAAACATAATGTTACATGCAGAAATGTAGTAATAGATTTGTTTAGCACTGACATTATAAACAAATGTCTCAGTCTATTTATTCTAAGTTATGATACAGATTCTTTTCACATGCATCTGATGGCCTTTAAACCATTTAAAATGAACCACATTAATGTAATCTAATCTTGATACTGAACATAACATTTCAGTTTGAATTATCCAGAATCCATGATCCATTTTATTACTCACAAAGCACTTTATACACTTATGATAATGGCAAACCTTGCTCTGTTATTTAAATTCCATTTCAGATGGGATTTTTTTATTATTATTTTATTTTTTAAAACATTTTTTGTAGTAAAATACAAATAAAGAAAAGTCAATGCTCAGTAAGCCCTTTAACAAAGCAAACAATTCAGCTTTTTATGACATTAGCAAATAATAAAGAAAAGATCTGACATTTACACTTGATGAAATTTTATGCTATAACAGAGATGAAGAAAATGGAATGGAAATCACACATGATAAAACCTGTCCATGAAATTCAGATGGGTCTTAAAAACAACCACTGCTAAATATTTTGGGATCTCTTTTACTTTATTGAGGTCCACATTATTTTACTGGAAAAATCAGTCTTTAAAAGTCGCTTCAACACATGCAAATTCTATTTATTTAGAATTATTCTGGTCAAATAATAATGAGGGTCTTCAGAGGTTTTATTTGTGTAAGGACCAGGGAAAGGTAACATGGTATAGAAATAGTCAAATAGAGGTTTGTAGGAACTAGAACTGATTTGCTGTAGTAGTCACAAGCATTGGATTTTCCTGAAAACTTCTGGTAAATGTTTTTGGAATTTGCATTTAATGAACTGGATTTGGAATTCAAAGTATCTTGTATTTATAGTTAGTCTAGATTTTCAACTTATGGGCCCATGGCTGTATTTTCTTGTGTTAGAGTGTGATGCTAGGAGCAGTTATGTATATTAATTACAGTGAAACTTATTTATAGTTAATTCCCCCTTTTCCATAGACAAGATTTCTTTGTGCGTTAAAGTTACACACACAAGACCTAAACCTGAGGTGAGCAGCTCACGCCTCCCTTTAAATAATAAACTAAATTGATTAAACACTGAGTTTATTTTACTAGACCTTGAAAGCAGAGTTCAGGCTGGCTTTCCTCATCCACTTTGTTAGCTACACGATGACACAGAACTGCAGAGTCACATATGGCTCACCCTCACAGCCATACCCTGCAGATTAAAGGAAGATGACTCTACAGTGTGGTATGATGAATCCACTTATCTGATAAACTCACTGGTCTCAAATTAAAAAAAAAAAAAAAAAAAAAAAAGACAATAAAATATATTCTGTGTCTGAATACTAGAGGATAATAGAAAAGAACATTCTGGATTTTATGGGCTTGCTTTACTTCTGATGTATCACAAAAATAAGCTCAACAATTGTTTGCATAAGGTCGTTATTAATAAACTGCCATTTTAGGAAAGCATTTTTAGAATTATGTCATTCAATCCCATGGGAAAGTTTATCTTTTGAAAACTTCACCTTCAGTGTCATACCCAGAAGAATTTAATTCTTAATAAAAGTGGTGCCTGAATATTTCTTTTCTCTTTGTATCTGCATGTCAGCAAGGGATTTCAGTAAAGACATAAAAGACTGAAATACAGCTGAAGTTACAGGGGAAAAAAAGAACTCCTCATCATGGAGTTAAGTTTACTCAAAAAGTGTTCCCCTGCAGTAGAAAAGTAAGAAATGAGCAAAACAACTAATGAAGCATGGAATGTATAGAATTTACTCATCTAGTTAATAAACAAGTAAATTATAAGCAGGTAAATGTGATGGTGTTTGAAAAAGTGGTGTGCAAGAAAGTAATGGGGGCAGATATCAGAAACTGTGATTTACATTGTGGTTCTCACAGATTTTTGGTGTCTTGGACGATGTGTCTCTGTTGGGGTTTTGAGGCATGCACACTGTTTTTGATGTTAGATTTAACCACAGAGGAGAATTGGGAGTCAAGATCTTGTAGGTCATAATTTTCAGTCCCCAGATTGGCTGCCTCAGTTCTGTTGGACAACTTGTTTACCTGATGACCACTGAAAAACTCTTTAAAATAAGGCATGCATTTTGTGTAACTTAATTGCCATTAGTAGGACATAGCAGGAGTATATTTAGCCCACTATTTTTTAGTTTCATCATGACAAGAGGAAAGCCTCATAAAAGGTTACTTTAAATACTGTATTTAAGGACAGAAAAGAAGAGGACATTTTTACAAGGAATTAAGCAGCAGGTTTCAGCTGTATCATTCACTTTAAATGATCTTTTGTAGCAGGAGACAAAACAAGAAAGGTACCCTCAGAAGTGGTACCACACTATTTTCATGTTGATTGCAATAAGTGCTGAGAGTAGAGTTCATTCTTGGTAAAATCAATGTCTATTGGGGGAAAAAAAATAAAAAAGCAAAAAAAAACCAGCACAAAGGATTCAGGATTTATCCTTTAAGTGCTTCTCCAGGAACAAAGCCAAACCCAGCAAGGGCAGGAGCAGTGGCCAGGAGGAAGGAGGTGGACAATGGAAGGGCTATCGTGGGGTGAAGGGCTATCTCAACAGGAAGAGCATCAGGAGGGAACATCTTCATTAATTCTCTCATGTATTTGCTTTCTTAAATCTTCTTGTGTGTTCACTTAGCCTTGATCCCCGTCCTGTGATATTGTTGCAGATTTATAGCAAACATCTCCCTTTAGGATAAGGAAAAGGAGATAAGCCTGAACTGTAAAAGAAATTAGAAAAAAAACAACAAAAAACCCACAAAAGCCCAAGACAAAACAAAACAAAAGAATCACAAAACAAAAAGGAAGAATCCCAAAACAAAGGGAAGAAAGGCTTGGTTCAATAGCACCTGAAACTGAGAGTCACAGAACTGAGATACAATATCACCAAATTACTCCAGTGCTCTTTCACTAGAGAAATCTCTTTTCCTTTCTTCTTCAGCAAAACCTTTCCTCAGAATAATTATTAAGGCAGGCCTAGGGAACTGTGTTCATTTCAGAGCTTTCATTTTTAGAAAGACTGTTTAATATTTATATAAAGCTCATGTTAAGTTTATGCACCTGTCAAAATACTAAATTATATGATAATGATTGCAAAACGAGCTATTTATCAGACAGATGTCTCTACCAAACCTGGCACACAGGGATCCGGAGGGGCAGGTCCCCCCTGACACGGGGAACTGGGGTTTTATTTATGACAGGGGGATGTGTTTAACCCTGCTGGCTCCGGGAGCTGCGTGGGCTGAAGGAGCTGTGCCCGAGGATGCCCTGACCACCACAGGAGACCAATAAGTTTTCTTGGCTGAAGGTTTGTGAAGCACAGGTGACTGTTTTGATGCACAGCTTACCTTCGTGTTTCCCGCAGCGCTCAGAAGTTGCCTTGTTGTGCTGTCTGTGGCTGCTTTCTCCAGCTGTGGTCTTAGGAGTGACAAAATAATGGGAGGATATGATTTAACTGGGTGACAGGTGTTCTCATGAAATAACTCTATAATCAACAGGATTGTAGAATAATGGCTAGAGGTGTTAAAGCCTGACCTCAGCCAGCTGTAAATTGGAGCTGAAATGTGCTGTTTGTCACTGCTGGGAATAGGTCACGGTGTCAGGAGCCTGAGCGAAGGGGCAGAGCTCGAATGAAAGGTCAGAGCAGGAGGGGATGGAAATGCAGCGAGCTGAGTAACACAGAGCAGTGGCAGTACCACCACCCACAGGAAGTTTAAGCAGTTTGCTGTAACTTTCTCCAGATGTCTCTGAGCTTGTGTCATGCATTTGTTGGGGTTTTGCAGGATACTCATCGGCCTTGGCTGTGCCACTGAGAGATGTGCAGTGTACTGTCCAATTTTCATCTCTAATGAACAGTTCCTGTGCCTCAGAAACCCCTGCATGCACATGTTAAAAAACAAGTATGGTGGTCCTGATTTTACATGCTTGGATCTGGCATAGGAAACAGCACCTTCCTGCCAGCGAGGCTGATTTCACAGCACCTCAAAGTAAAATACAAAGTCTCTATGTCCAAACTAATCTTGTGCTGCCTTTTTTTTTTTTCTTTTTTTAAAAAAAGGTATTTATTTATGAAGAATAAGCTACACAGGCTTCACTCTGCTTTGGAGAGAAATTCTTTGTAAATATGACTAAGACTCTCTAATCCTTGTTATAATAAACTCCACTGATCTGAGCAGGTGTATATCACAGTTGCTGCTTTTTAGCAGCACAGCGCTTCCTGCATGATCCATGGAGCAAAATTTCTCACACTGGGAGAAGAACAAGAAAAGGGAGAAGGTAAAATAACTGAATTCCTCCCTCTAATGCAAATCCATACCAGTTTGCTGCTAATCTCCCTTGAATAGCTGTGCACTCAGAAACCAAGAGGAAACCTGCAGCCAGTATCTGGCTGACAAATCACCCCCTGTATTATCCAAACAGCTTGGCAAATAACTGGTAAATGTATGCTTGTTTTTAAGTCCTCAAATTCAAAAGCCATTAGGGAATTTTGCAAGAATTACTGAAATATGTTAGAAAAACAGAAAAAATATACAACATATCACTTGTATGTACTGGGTAGTCGTACTTATTGCAGCTACTTAATACATATGTTAAATACATTGGGGAGAGAAACAGTTTTTTACTCAGTTTACATTTGTTTTGGTTCTGTGTGATGGATTATGAATTACTGAGCTAGTGATATACCTATGGAAAAATACAATGCAGTAGATGTCTAATTATGACCTGAAGTGAAAATGAATTATAACTCTGCTTGATACTTCTTATGATTTGCTGCATTATAAATAGGAGTGATTTATTATTGTTTCACCTACTGCTCTGCTAGTGATGGATCATAATAGTAGATCATCATAATTTTGAAATCAGAACAGAGCTGGTTTTTCTTCCATATAATTCAATTTTAACTCCACTACTGAGATTGTTGAGTATCACAATCTATCTACTTTACATTACATTTTATTAGAAAGAAGATATGTTAATCTATCTGGTAGCTGTTCATTACTAACATCTGTTTATTAGACTTCTCTATTAAACTGTCCAACATACCTTTTGATAGTCTCATTACATTTTCAACATGACCCACATGGCAACTGGAAAGAAAAGCAGATGATTAAGGACCAGGATTGAAAGGAAAGGCTTCCCCTTCCGTATGTACTGTGTATTTAAAGCAAAATTGCTGTACCACTATTGTAAAGTTTCAGATCAATATGTTCTTAGTGCTGTGATGTTCAGTGGTTCAACAAGACCCTTCTTGCATGCATTTGGTCCTTGGTAGTGCTTTATATTCAGTAATTCCATCTATTGCCCCCCTGTTAGGACAGTGGCGCTGGGTCTGACCATGACTGTCCCCTGGCAGTGGCACAGTGGGTAAGCACCTTCCCCTCCCCTCTGAGCGAGGGTTTGCACATCATCTCTGCACAGGAGCCTCTCATGAGGCAGGAGCACCCCCACCCCAAATCCAGCCCGGGGTCGGTGCATGAAGCCTGAAATGATGTTGAACTGTGGGAGTTTGTGTGTAACAGGTTCACAAAGTCTTTCCCTTGGAAGGCTCTGAGTCTCCTGTCCCTCTTGCTGCCAACAGATTCCCCTCACTCTGGTGTTGTCATGCTCCACTTTCTTTTTGATGCTTCAGCAATCTGTGCTCCCCTTCTTGCTGAGGGCCCTGGCACGTGGCCATGGCTGGAGCAAGAGCCTCAGTGGCAGCTAATAAAACTTTATATGGGAAATAGAGTCCGCTCCCCAGGGAGCCTTCTCCAGCTTCATTGCGAGGAAGAGGAAGAGCTCTCAGATGTTTTGGTGGAACAGATCCATCCCCATCAGCCATTGCTGTGTTTGCTGCTGATTATAATGGATTCCTTTTCAACAGAGACTGCCCCATCTGTAAACACAAGGCTATGTCTTTTAAAAATCTGTTTTGTTCTAATCATCTTATTCATTTAGTCCATGGCCATGTCCAAAAATCTCCAGCTGCCTCTGCAGCTTGCTTTGGAGAGGACTGTGGCAGGACAAGGCTCCAGAGAGCAGCTGGCAGACCATGGCAGAGTGGCTGCCAGGGACACGGGGCTGGTCACTCCAGCTCTGCCACGGCTCCCGTGGCAGATGTGCGGCCTCTGGCTGCCTAGCAGGAGCTGGAAAAGCAGCAGCTGGGCAGGGACAGGTGTGACTGTGTCTGCAGGACAGCAGAGGTAGTGCTTGCTCACCTGTGCTGAAGTGCTAGACCTCAGCTGACGTCTGGGGCTTGGGGAGAAAGAGAGAGATCCAGACAGCCCTTGGGGGAGGAGTATTCATTTTTCAGATGAGTGTGTCCACCATGGCTTAACACAGACACTGGAAATATTGCTGAAAACTGTACTAGATGGCTTAGTCTTTATTTTTTAAAGGCTATGGAGGATTAAGTGAATATCAGTTAAAATATTTTGGTAGTTAAAGATTATCTTTTAAAAAAAGAATGTTTAGCCTATCTCTGGCTTAACAGTTAAGAATTTGATAGTTGCCTTCTTTTTCGATCCATGGATAGACAGCCTGGGTTCAGTTATTTGAAAAGAGTTGTGTGAGCATACTGCAGTTCACAGAATGTTTTGAAATTACTTTCTGGCTGTTTACATTTAAAAACTGGAGGTGGTTGGCCTGGACATAACACCACCAACAATTTCCCTGACATCCTATGTGGAATAGTTACTTTTAATATTTGGGTGAATTAATATTTATGATTTAAAGTGCACTTTCTCTGAATATTCTGCAACATCAGTTCATAATATTTTTTATGACTGTGCCTGCCATTAACTTGTAAATGTATGGAAAACAGGCACAAACAGAGTAATTGTGTGGTTGCATTCACTCGGCCCCTTTTGTAACCGAGGGTTTCTGTCAGCCAGCAGCTGTTGGGAGGCTCTGAGAGGAGATGGATGGTGTCAGACCCTCTTCCCAGGAACAAGCCACCGAGCTCCACTGACACCTGACAGAGGGAGGTGAGAATGGAGTGGGACAGGGTGTCCTACCTTTGTTGCAAGGTGACTCCTAATTGCACCTGAATAAAATAGGAGAGCAGAAAAAAAGTAGTTTGCATCATGGTTGTCCCATTTTTATGCTCTCTAGATAATGGGATGTCAGCCTCTGGAGCCACCTTTAGCATATTCCACAACTGCTAATTTCATTAAATGGCCATGAAAAGGAAGTACATTAACCAGTCTAGGTAGTTTCATTCTTTCCCCCCCCTATTAATTTATTTAGATGTCTTAGCCTTTGTATAGGAAGGGAAATGCATATCGAATTTTATATCCTGTTCTTATTTATTGAGGAAGAAGTACATTTAAGATTCTGAAAACTTTAACAAAGGACAAACTTTAATGGGCCTCAGAAATCTGGGAAGAAATGAATAAGTAAAACAGAAAAGAAGAAAGAGAAAATGCTAGAAGCACAAATGAAATGTGTATATATATACAGTCTTAAAGCTCCTGCTTTACAACTGAATAAATAACTCCTTGAGCAATAATTTATTTTCATGCTGTTAATTAGAAGCATAATTAATTTTTGTAGATTATAAATAATGGTGTGCAAAATGTCATTCCCAGCAGATCAAACGGAAATAATATAAACATTCTTAAAAAAACAAGAATAGCATGCAATGAAACTAATGAAACTTGTACTAATGAAAACTATAAATTTGTGTCTGAAGTTAGTAATTTATTGGTAAAATGCAAGGGTTCATTAATCATTCTGCTTTCTCTTATACTTGGCACATATGGAAGGAAAATCTCTATGTTTATCACTGCTTCAAATAAACAGTAGCATAAGTAGATTATTCCCAACAGAAAAATTTTTCCCACACCCTAATCTCAGAGCAATCATTCACTGATCTAAATGAGCAGTTACTTAAACCGCTAAGAAGGGATGCTAATTAGCTAAGGAAAACTAGGCAAGAGTATTTAATTTAAAAAAAAAAAATCCAACACTTTTTTTCCCCCCTGCTCTCTTATTTCTAATGTGTTATTTACTTCTGGCTGGCTTGGATGCTGTCTTCATGGCAGTGTCATACATGGGATGGATGGATGGAGGAGGATGAATTCTTACAAACTTCTTTAGTCCAAAGCTTAGGTTTTGTAGCCTCTGCTCAGCTGTGGTCACACCTCTCACTTCCCAGTGGCTTAGGTATGTAATGGGCTAAAAATGGGGACGAATGTGAGTCCATTTGGCTCTCTGCAAGCAGGGAGGGTGCACTGCCTGGGCTCTAAACACTTTAAAACATGTTAATATTTTAGTTTTTCTACAGATGTCTCATGCCTCCAGGTCCAAACAGCTCTTAACAAGCTGTGTGCCTTAGAAAGAAATATCTTTTAGCCTTTGATGCCAAACAGTATCTGCAGCATGTGATGCACAAATAACATCAGAACTCTGCTAGGCTTGTAGAAAATGTTGGCTCTCCTGGAAGCTTCTTCTGTCAACAGTGGGGGGAATTAAGGCACTGAGGAGACACAAAGAAGGAAGAATTTGTCATGCAGCCATCAGAATCCTTGTTCTTACTGTCTGTCCTGGGCACTGTCTGTCCCTCTTCCACAACCCAGCCGTGCTTAGGAGAGAAGTGTTGGGATTATGGGCACCATTGGCATAGGATTGGTGTCGATGCATAGATATATTCATTCTGGGTCAACCACATCTGGTTGTAAGTAAAATAGCTGTAAAATGGCCTCTTTCAGTAGATTTCTGGCATTTCTGATCACCCAAAGATGTAGATTTTGTTCTTCAGGTGCCCTGGAGATGTGAGGTGTCTTATTTTTTGCTAACTGCTATCTTCAGTACTGTGAGCTCTGCTGGTAGTCATCATGTGAAGAGGGACAATAATCAACACAGTAGTGGGGTATCACGACTTTTCTGTGGATTAGAAATTTGGATTTCAGTTTTTGGTTCCATTTTACACATTTTATTCTGCCTTGTGACTTGCCAGTGTTGAGGGATGCAAGAAAGGGTCTTTTAGAAAATACATGGACACTGTCAATAGGCTGCTAATGGCTGCAGGCAAGCTTTCAGGTTTTAAATTTATGTATTTATTCCATTAAAAATGAAATGATTCTACAGAGGGGAGAGGCACTATGTAACAACAGCACTATTACTGAATGGATGGAACATACTGGATATGGATGACCTTCTGGAACTGTCGTACATGCCATCTCATTCATTCTTTCATCCTTGCTTCTAATTCCAGCAGACAAACAATGCTGCATAGGCATGACCTCATCTAAGATATAGCTTATTTCCTCTCATTAAATTGTTTTCCCTTTGCATTCTCTTTTGCAAGCACAAGAATCTAATTCTCTCATATGTTATCCTGCAAAAATCCTTCCACCTCAATTTTTGCTTTAATTCTTCAAGTGGAATTTTAATGTGTTTAAAGATATTTTTCCAGAGCGCTGGCAAAGACAAGCTTTTAACAGATCTAGGTGTTAGAGATTTTGCTGATATTTCTAGAAGGCTGCAAAAGCTGTGTGTGAATGGCAGAAGCACAGCTGAATGTTGTGGAGCCCAGGCAAAGACATTGAGTATATTCCTGCGTACAGAGATTAAAAATCAAGCCCATGTAGAGTGTGTAGATTGGTCTTTGTTTAGCCTGTGAGCTGTGATTCACCAGTTTGGCATTCTGTTGAGTAGCCAGGCATCATTGTCGACCTTTGATGTATTCTCCATTAAAATGCATGTGCTGTACTTCTGGAGGATTGATGAGAGGTGGAAAAATTGAAGACGTAGTAGAAAGAAAACAGAGTAAGAAAGAATTCTCATAGGCTACATGGAAACAATTCATGTCAACATGTGAATAAATACTTCATGTACCTATGGCTATACAACAAACACTGAAAGACTTCAGTGCTCTGCTGCATTTTGTCTACAAAATTAGTAGCATAGAAAATAGTTTTAAACAACAAGACAGATTCTGAACTAATGCTTTTGTGTTCAGAGCAATTGGACATCTGTGATAATGGGTTCTGTTCTTAACTGCCTCAGGCTTATTTGAAGACTTAAAAAAAGGTGGCAAAAAATGCCTATTCTTCTTCTTCTGTATTGGTAAGAAAAATATGAATCTGATTAGAAAGTTGTTAATTATAATTTATTAAATATTTTGAGGTCCTCAGAGAAAAGTGTTAAAGACATGAAGAGAAGTATTATTTTATAGAGATATAACAATTGGGCCTTAATAATCTGACACTAAATATAGATTGGTTTATGACAGTTGCCTTCACCTGTTTGGTATAACTGCTATGAAAATCAGGAAAAAAATAGCTTGAATTTGAGAAAGCTTACTAACAATTTGTAGTTTAACATAGGTATGATTTTAAAATCTGACCTCCAGATGAGATCTTCCATTGGATAGATGCATGGTTTTATATAGTAATATACAGAAATAATAGAGACAGGGAGGATTCAGAACTATGTGACTGAAAGCATGAAAGGCTCTCAAAGCCTTTCATGTTATCATCTTTGAATAGTGCTTAGGTCTTTTGTTCCTCTTATGATAGATGATGCTTTAGTGTTGCAATGACAGCGAAACTCCTGCTCTGAGTTGAAGGGGGAAAAAGTTGACAAAGGTTAGATATATGTTCGTTTACTTACAAAATCTTTTCATAAAGCTAATTGCTACCAATAGTTTTATTTTTCTGTTATTGATGATGCATTACTCATGTATGACTGCTTTCCCTTATGTAATATTTAAATGTAATGAGATGTTTCTATGGTAAAAAATGTTAAATTCTTTGAGGAAAAGAAGATGGTTTTGAAAAATATTTCAAAATAGGATCACAATGAAGTTTTTCATTAAAATGCTAAACAGTGGCTCCTTGTAGAGATTTATGTATCATCTCAGATTGTCTTTATTCTGAATATTATTATTTTTGCTATTCTCTGCCTGACTTCCACAACTTTTATTTTAACCTGTTCCAGAAGCCTTAGTGAATCCAAACTCTCATAAGACAAGTTAAAAATTACAGATTCTGAACTTTTATTATTAAGAAAGAAAGAAATAACCCATGTGCAAATGTTGTCCTCTTCCTCCAGCATCCCCTTTTCTCTATGAAACCGAGATGTAAAGTTTTCGGATTTTTTTTTTTTTTTTTTAATAAGTACCAGGAATCTGTGGGGATAACTACTGGGTAATTGATATGCTGTACTACAGGGCTACTGGGCTCGCACAGCTGCTCAGAGAAGCAGGATGGTCCTGTCTCCTTGTACTATTTGGTACAATCACAGGGCTACCACAGCATCAGCTGGTCATTCTGGCAGGGCTCTGTGGGTATTCCAGACCAAAAAGCACATGCAAATAAAAATGGATCTGTTTTGGTTGTGTGCTTCACCAGGGTGCTCCTCTAAGACCTCTCATTTCATAACACAAGCCCTCTCTAACCCAGCCTTGATGATGGGTTAATGATGATCGTATAATTAAAGCCTTTGTTAATTATTAGGTCATTGTGTTCTGCCTCTTGCAAACATAAGGAAAAGGCTATGGGAAGCACTATAGGAGACAACTTGAAGAAGCCCAAAAGTCCTTTTGTGGTTGTACTGTACGTATTAAACAGCATTGGAGAATATTCTTCATTTGTTACATTTCACTGGGGTAACCACTGAGGCTGCACTTACTCTTGCATTAAGACTTCTATCATGTTGGTTCAAATATGAGCTGTTAACAATTCTATTTTATGTGCTTTTTGCAGGCTTTCTGGTACTCTTGTCAGATGTTTTTGAGTTCTGCGCTTTTTTTCCAGTCTAGTCTAGAGCTTCTGAAGTGCATCCCATAGGATGCAATAAGGGAGGGGGTACTGCTAAGTGCTCTCAGCTGTTGTGGGTGGGTTGTGTGCCCTAATCTTATAGGACCACAAAATGAAAGCCTTCAGAAATAGGGAACTCAGCTGCAGCCTATTCCCTGGTGGCAAACTGGTATGTTCCTGTTAGTGGTTGTCACCTTTTGGCCATGATGCCTAAAAATTAGAGAGAAATAGAAGAGAAGGGGGTTTAACAGGCTCATATTGGAGAAATGCTTTACAAGAGTGATGAGCTTGTTTGATTTGTGTGTAATAAGCACCAGGTGCCACACCATATGTGTAAGCTGTGGTACTCACCACCCCCAGTTTTAGGAAATTGTTGTGTCTGGCCTCTTGTTTTCCTGACTCAGTTTATACTAAACTTCAGATGGGTGACAAAACAGCCTAACCATTTTCATTCACTCATTACCACTGCCCTGCAGAAGATAATACAGGTATGCAGGTAATGATGCATTCAAGCAAAATACCTAGCGCTTGTCGAGCTCTTTAAATCTCCAGATGTGTATTTTGTTTTGTTTAAAGGCATTATATGAATGATACAATCTACTATATGTATAGAAAATTATGTTTATGGAAATGTCCGTATTTTATATATTTTAGAACATCTTATTTGGCATCTAAATGCAGAACAACTTCATTTTTACTGAGATGACGTGGTCAGGAATAGCAGATCTCAAGCACTAGAATAGATAATGACCCATGTGTAAGAGTTGCCTTTAGATATACAGCCATGTTTACAGAGATTGGGGGAAAGCTTCATGCGCTTCAGTGCAATTTACTAAATACAATGTGGGATGAAATTGCTGTTGTTGGAGCACAGGACAGCTTTAGAAATGAGTAGCTTGGGGGAGGAAAGCCTTATGTATTCACCTGAAACAAAAAGCATTAGTAAATTTAGATGACTGTTCTCTTCAAATAATTTACAAAATTGCAATACCTTTGACAGTGAATTCCAGTTAATTGCTTTACAATAAGAGAGCACTTGTTTTTCCAGGAACAACTCCCCTGTGAGCCTCCCCTAATAAAGTCTTGCAGATTTCTGTCCAATTTCTTCACATGTTCTGTCATGTTATCAGCTTCATTTCTCCTCATCATGTCTTCTCCATGGCAGCACCTCAGAGTCTTTTCTACATTTCAGCCTTGTTTTCTGATGAAGTTGTTTAACTTAGTGTTTTGTAATCTCTCCCCAATAACTCATAAACTCTTGTGTAGTTAGAGGGGACAAAGCCAGCACATATCCCTCTAGTCCAGAGTGAGCCTGTCCTCAGCATGAGCAGCCAGAAGTGATACTGTGAGAATGCACAGGGCCAGAGTCCTTTGAGCATCTTGTTAATGGGGACAGAATTTGGCTCTGGCTTTTGTGAATCTTTAGCAACAATCTCCCTGATAATGCTGCCTGTCTGTTGAGGGTAACTAGCCAGCAGAATCAAAGGAACACGCAGAGGCACAAGCACAAAAGACTCATTTCTTTAGGAAAGCAGGCTAAAAATAATTTGGCCTTTAGATATCCGCAATATGTTACAAATGCGTGATATTTTACCACACAGTTCCTATTCCTCTCTTCTAGCCCCAGAAAAATCTGTGTGTGTATACACACATTTATTTATTTATTAAATATGTTGAAGTGTTCAAAGGTCTCTCTGTAATGTTATCCAAAGCATCAGTGCATGCTGAATTTAAAAATAAAATGAATGTAACTTAACTGTGAAAAGCCTGCAATTAATTTATGAAATATCTGCTGAAATGGAAGAACACATCTTCCAGGGGAAGTTGTGAACACTTAATGGAGAGAGCTAATAGGATTGGACCAGCATAGTTGCAACTAACAGTGTCCAGTGGGATTTTCAAAAGCACTAAGGGAAAAAATACTTTAATAGAACTCCCATTCTTAATCTTCTCATTGTTGCTAAGCTTCCATGATATGAACGAACTCATGTTAGGAAATATTTGCCTTGCTAGACTTGTGTTTTCAGGTTGTGAAACTGGAAATTCAGTTTTGTAAAGCATTAATATTTTCCATGACACCTTCCACGCCTTGTACTGTTCTATAAATCATCGTAAGCCTAACTTGGGTAGACACACATATATCTGAGTATCAAACTGAAGTAATTCTTCATTGCGCTGAACAATTAATGAAGCCTTTTAGGAAAGCTGTTCAGGAAGCCTTAATGTAGTGAGTGGTTTAATTTGGCTGCACAGGAAAAGCAGTGTGTTTTGGCACTTCTGCAAGGGGGACAGTGGGTCCGTGCAGATGTGCCCAGGTCAGTCTGTACAGTGCTCGTGCTGGCTGGGAAAGAAGCAGGGTCCAGGGCTTACGTAAGTGCTCTATTTCATGACAATTTAGCTGGTTTCCATGGAGATAATTATGTTGTCACAAACTAAGGGTAAAGATTTCAAGTGCAAGATAAATAGGAGGAGAACATGGACTTCCAAACAATAAAGATGTTCTTCTTTTGCTCTGTTATAACAAAAGGCACCTATAATCACAGCAGTGAAAGAGTGAGCTGTCTTTGCGATAAACATTGTTAGCATTCAGTATATCAACACCCTACATTTCATACTTGGCCTCTCAATATCTTTTTCTTTATGATCATGCTTTCAGTGGATAATAGTTTTCACCAGTTACACTACAGTGGGGCCAACCCTTTAGCTGGAATAAATCAGCCCAGCTGGACTGCAGTCAATGAAACTGTGCTAAATTAAGGCTGAATTAAGCTGTGCTGAATTAAACCATTTGGGAATTTGACTTAACATTGTTCACCTGCCCTGCCAAGTGATCAGGTCAATAATACAAACAACAGAAGATAGATATCTGATGGATTTTTTTTCTGTAAGTATTTGTTCCCTTCAACCCTCTGAGTTATTCAAGACAATAGTTTGGTCAAGCTTCTGGCTTACCAGTGGCCCAACCAATTCCTTTCTGTAAGGGTTCTATGTCCTCCTGTGTTTTACTCACCATTCTGGTTAATTAGTAAGGTAGCACTTGGTTTTTCTTTTTTCTTATTCCTTTTCCCCCCACTTTCCAGCCATAGGCTTATATACGTTAATGATAAGTTCTTCTTAAAGGGTTGGATGTTATGTTTCCCAAGACTATTTACATTGCTGGTCTGTGAAACTCTTGATTGAAATTGCTCTAAATTTTTAAACTGTTGACAGTATTGGAAAAGAGTCTGAATAAAGCCTGAGTGCAGGCACCTATGTATACTAGAAAATAAACTGCAGGTGAGTCAAAGCATGTTTGTCTTCTGTAGAGCCACATCCATATGGTACAGATTTGTTAGCTATTGGTTGTGCTGTTAACTTGTTGGCCTTGTAAATCACATCTAACATCAAAATAACAAGGAATTTCCCCTCTGAGTGGGCAATATGCTCAGTTTTTTAAATTTAGAAGCTACTCAACACCATTACATGCAAATTGCTTGATACGTGTTGTTGATTGTGGTTCTAAATGTTAACAGTGCAGTTGAGTTGCCTGAGCAGAGGCCCCCAGTGTCACCCTCTGCAGGGCTGTCAGAGCTCATCCTGGCTTTAGGGAGACCTTCATGGGCTGGGAGTGCAGCAAAGAGAGCACAGGAGATTGTAATGCAGGCACTCTCCTCAGCAGGGTCATTATTTATACTAAGGGGGTGATCCATATTGTACTCACAGAATTTATATTTTCTATAAAATGCTTACTTATGGATTAAATATGTTAGTTATAAGTAAATATTAGAAGGTAAGGAGAGATATATGCACTGCATGTGTAGCAGACTGTATACTTAGATTATAAATACATGTTGAAACTCTATCTTTTATTTATTAATTCAATGGCACTGCCTCAGTTGTGTTCTTTGTGTGGCACTGACAAAAGCTTTTGTAACTTTACACTGAATCTGAGAGTTCTAGCTTTCTTTCTGTGGTTTCATGTTACTTGAATGAGAAAGATGCCCTGGACAGTGACAGTGCTGCCTTGGGAGCTGGGGCTCTCTGTGGGAGCCCAGCTGTGGGGGCTGCCCTGCTCCCCAGAGGTGCTGGAGCCCAGGCTGGGAGAGCTGTGTCCACGTCGTCTTTCTCCTCCAGATCAAAAGTCCTACCCCGTTCACATTATTCTCTCCCTCTGCCACCTGCTTTTAATCTGTGAGTGAGGCTTATTGCTCTTGTTCATCTCATCTGCTTATTTTGTCTTATTATCTGCTAAAGTATATGGTAATTAGAATGAGAGAATAGAGACATAATAATAGGCAGAAAATTCCTTCACATTCCCTTTTTTCCACTCAGTTGTTTTCTTGTATCCTCTTTTCACTGTGGATGTCTCCTACTTTTTTTTCTTTTTTTTTTTCCATATCATATCTTGATTTTAGCTTTTGGGCCAGGATCCTGTAGTTTCCATCCGACAGGGATTTTTTATTACTTTTTTTTCCATAAGAATACATATTTAAGAAACTTTCCAGTTTTCTTTACAAACGAGACTAAAACAGTGACTCAGAACCAAGCCCTAAACTGTCTGAATTATACTTTTCAACCAGTACAGCAGTGGAATGTCATACCATAAAGCAATTCTGTTTTTCTGTCCATAACTTAGTTATCCTGTAAAACTGAACCTGGGAATATTAAAAAATAAAAACGGAGAGAATTTTTGAATACCGTCTTTAAAAATATAGGGTTTTTTTCTGTGATGAGATTTTAATATATGCATTTCCAAAGCTACCAGCTAATCTGTGGTGGGGGTTATTGAAAACTGGTCTTCCACAAAGTGCAGGCACTGAACACTGAGGAAACCCTCAGTATGTATCTTATCCTTCCGAATTTCCAGTGGGGTTTTCAGCACTTGCCATGTCAGAAAAGGACAAAGGCCTCAGCTGGATTTCTTTGTGTTTGAATTTGAACTTGTAAGTCAGGCATATCCCTGAGAGAGGTTTGCTCACGTTGGGGTTACACCCATTGCTCTATCTGTTAATGAGCTGGGATGGCAGCCCTGATGGGGCAGGTTCAAGTCATTGTTTGTATGATGAAGCACCCAAATATGAATAACAGATGCACTCATTTTCTGCTTGCAGAAGGTGTGATTGTATCACAGAGTGGCACAACTCAAGGGCTGCCAGAAACGCCTTGAGAAAGAAGAAAGAGCCTGTAAATTGCATGGAGGTCCATTAGCGGAGCTGAGAGAAAACCTGTGGTACACCAGCTCTTGCCCAGGCTTTGCATTCCAGATAATTATTTTTACTACATTTCTTCTGCAAGGAGTACATAAACCAGAAATTGTGTGCAAAACCTGTATATCCTAAAGTAAAAATATTTCTCAGATTGTAAGAATCTGAGATTTTTATTCACAATATACCACAAAAGACAAGAGGACAGGACATGCTAAGCATCAGTGTGGAGAGGTAGTGCACCATCTCCAAAGTGAAAGCAGAAGCAATTTTAGAAGCTGTAGTTTGTTCTTTGAAAGGCACAAAAGAGATTTGGTAATTCACTTCTGTGTCTTAGAGACTCTGGCATTTAAAAATGTTGTTTCTCATCCAAGATTTGATGCTAATACTATAACATCAGGTAAATTCTTTGATGGTGGTCGCTGTAGTGTCTGCTGCAGTTAGATAGGGACATCTATCAGACCTTCAGGTTATTTGATCCTATTGAACAACACCGAGAGATGCAATAACTGATTTATACAATGATCTCTTGCTTGCATTTGTACCATCTACCAAAGGACTCCCAGGTCCTAACACTTGTATTGAGAGACTTTCAAAAGGCTCATGGGGGATGGCAATAACTCAGATGATATCAAAAGGAGATTTCAGGGCCTGGGAGTCTGGGATACTTTGCAAAGTGCTCCAGTGTCCTCAGAGGTCAAATTAACCATAACGTGCTGTATAGCTGCTGTTGGTTGGGTTGCAAATCAAATGTCCTTCCTTTGGTAGCGCTTCAGAATGGAACATTTTGTGAGAGTGTTCCTTGAAGCTTTCCAGTAAAGACAATGACTTAAAAAATAAATCTTTGTGATAGGGTTCAACCTTTCATGGCAAGAATATGTTAATGGCACTTCTTCCCTTTAGAAACTTATTATGGAAAGATAGGCTTAGAAGCTGTTCTCTTCTTTTGCCACAGCTATTTTATTCATCAATAAAATTAAAAATTCAATGAATTATGGTAAGTTTGCAATGGGACTGTGCGGGAGCGGAGCAGCTCTAATGTCATACTTGAGTCATTAGGATTATATTTTCCCTTGTCCATTATTTTTCTTAGAACAAAAATAAAGGTGTCAAACTGAGAATAAATAGGCAGCAGTGTCAGGGCTTGTCACTCTTAGCAGCTCTAGCAAGGGTAGTCTTTCAGCCCCTGGTGGTGTTTTCTCCCTGCCTTCACCATCCACGCTGCTTTCACTGGAGACAAAAGTGCACTTTTTTCCTTTTTTAATTTTGGATGCTGAGGAATTGTGCCAGGTTAAGCTGGCAAAGAGCTAAGTGCCACAGCAGGGAGGAAGATTCATAAATGATGAAGACACAATCTCTTAAACTCCCTAGCTCACAGGTGTTTTGTTATTAATGAAGCTGAAAAAGATGCTCCAAATTATGTCTCCTTGTCATGAGAGCTCTGGCTCTGTGACTGAAAGATCCTGCTCTTGCAGGTGTGTGGGATAAACTTGCAAGCCAGAATGGGGAAACAAGAGAGAGAAACATTCACATACCCAAGGGATCCTAGAGATGGGAGAGAAATTAGAAAAACCCTCAGTCAGTGCATAGTGAAATGTATTCTGTCAATTTATGGGAAAAGAGACAACTACAGGCTTCATCTCCATGCATCTTATTTATCCCTCCAGCCCACATACACCTGGCAGCAAAGAGAATTGTCATCTGGTCTGTAACCCTACACTGACATCCCTTCTAAATCCCTAAGCGGAGAAACCTAAAGGCTAAAAAGGATTTTTAGAGTTTTGTGAGTTCTTTTCCAAAAACCAACAGTGATGACATCAAAGCCTTGGAACAAAAGCACAAGGTTTCTTTTTTTTCAGTTTTTTCATCTTTTGCCCCCGATGTGTTAAGACCTGACTTATGGAAAATAATAATATTATGCTGGGGTTTATTGCCTTGTTATGGAAGAATGAAGTTCATTTTTGCTTTTTATTGGCACCATCTGTTTCTTTGTTGGCAAGACAGCATCAAATGGTAGTATCATACATATCAATGGCTGGTCCTGAGGCATGCAGGCTGTACTGATCATTAGATGATCAAGAATTTGGTCTTTCCTTCTTTTGCATAATCTGACCAAAAGAAAAAGAAAAAAAAAGGGGAAAAAAAAAAAAAAAAGGCTCTCCCTGCCCCAAAAGCCATAAGGCACACTTTCTGTTGAGAGCTTTTACAAAATATTGTCTATTAGAGGAAATGAAAAATTTAAATAAGGTGTTTGGGAAGAGTATCATTAGATTTGTCCTGTATTCACCTTTCTAAATCACTGGAAGTGCTGATGAGCAATGCCCTCCTCTGTTCCAGCCTGGAATGTGGTGCACAGCTGGAAGGTCACGGTGACTGCATAGGTCAGTGACGCAGGAGGATGTGCTATAGTTTGGAGGATAATTAAAATTTTGTCACTGACTCAATTTCCAGTCACCACCTTACTCTTAGATACTTGTTTTGAGCATGCAGATTGAGCCGTTATCTGCCAGTACCGACTGATTGCTGTACAGGGAGTATAAAAAAAAGAACTAAGCAAGATGTATCCCACTTACTGTTATGTACAAGAGTAATTCCAGGTATTGATATAGCAAAGGAATACAGCCTCATTTTAATATTTATTGCAGTCAAATAGAGAAAACTTTAAAAGTCCACTATTTCCTAAAGGCTTTTATAGAAATTGTGTATTTGAGGAGGTTTTGGGAATTTAGTTTGATGTTAGAGCTGAGCCTAAAGTGATCCTCAATGATGATTAAAGTTCAAAAATTAGAAGCAGATGAAAAATAAAGGTAATAGGAATTTAACCTCAGAAAGCCAGGTATACATTTTTATACTGTGAGCACTATTCACAGTGCTGTCTTTGGTGTGTGAGTCAGTGTCATGTGTCAACAACTCCTGGAAATCAGACACCTAATGCACAGTTTAGGCTGAGCAGAGCTACACCTGAGCATAAAAGAACACTGAGCAATGTATCCTGATGCTGAACAGCTGAGAGGTTTATGTCCTAATGTCACTATTGGTTTATTTTTTGGCTTGTTAGAGGTAGAAGAGAGTATTTTAATAAATCCCTACTAAACTGGTTTGTGGGTTTCTATGAAATCTGCCAGTGGTGACAGGTTGTGCAGTACACGTGTTTACCAGGTTTTCAGTAAACAGGGTCCAAATATTGTGCAAATGCTCCATTTCGTGAGAACTCAATTAGTTTCTATGGAGACAATTATGTTGTCACAAGCCGAGTGTTGTGATTTCAAGTGTGAGATAAATATGAAGAGCATGGGAACTTCTAATCAGCTAAAATGATCTATTTTTGCTTTGTAATGACAAAAAAGCAAGAGCAACCCACAGGAATGAAATTAAAGTCAATTCTTTCTTTAATGTTGGCAGAGAGTAACATTTTAATATTCTGAATTCATCCTGTGATTGTGTACAACTGTCTCCTCATATTACTTCTCATGGTTCTTCTGCTAAAAATGAGCGTCACTTTTTAAACTGCTTATCCGGTGGTAGTGGAAAACAAAACTAGTAAAGCACCTATCAGGACTGATATTTCTTCAAGTACCATGTGGCAGATCAGATGACAGATGCATGCACGTTCCCCATCTAATGCTTCACTTGTTTGATGTAGCTGGTTAGAACTATTTACTGGAATTTTAAATCTCTCTTACTTATGCATTAGAAAATGAAATATAGCCTGTAAGCTGGATTACATACTTAGCTCTTACAAATGCTTGCTCTTCACCCAGTGTATGTTTTAAAACTAAGAGAGAGGAAAAAGCAAAGGCTTGGTAATCATTGCTGTAGTTCCAAACAGCTTTCCCTTACACTGAGCAGCACTTTGTTCTCGGGGAATGGTGAGGGGATTGTAGCCTCAGGGCGTGACACAGCCTACACCTTTATTTCATATCGCCCAGAGTCAGAGGATTCTTTTCTTGTGTCATTATTAGATAGCTGTTGACATGCTAGGGTTTGTTTTGCCAAAGATGCGTGAAGGGGTCACTCACCCCAGGCTGGGAAATGTCTCCTGCTCTGTAAGTACAGCGTGTGCAGTTTGGGGATGCTGTTCAAGGAACATACACTGAGCATGAATAAGATATGAGTGTGGTAATTAGAGAACTATTTTTATTTTGAGTAATGAAATACAGAAAAGGGAAATATACATAGGGGACAAATTTTATAGATTTACTATAGATCAGCATATACCTATGTATGAGTGTGCATGTTAACAGATATTCACACAATTTTCATCCTACTTTGCAGTGTAAATATGAAACTATAGTAAATTTAGAATATTTTCTCTTTCGGTACAGACATGCACATTATATATTTATATCGAGGCTCTTTCTTTCTCTTTTATTTTGTAATTCAGTAGCACTGTCTTGGCAATACAAGTGGCTGGTTTTCTTTGTTCAGCATTGACAAGAGCTTTTCTAACTTAAAAAATCTGACACAGTTCCAGCTTTTTTTTTTTTCTTTTCTTTCTTTTTTTTTTTTCCAGGGTTTCATGTTACTTGAATGAGAAGGATATATACTGGTTGAACCTTCTGTGTTCAGCTGTTAAACTGACAGCTTTTTCTTCTGCCATGAGAAGGCTTTCAGTAATTTGGATGTGGTGCCTTTTTCCTGTCACTGCCAAGAACAATGCTTCTGTTCAGGCTGACATCAGAGGTATAGAATTGCTCTGTGTTTGACCTCTGATAGCTGTGCATAATAGATCTGTGCATCACAAATGCTCCACAAATAGTCTATTTGGGTGCATAGCTCAAGTCAAAACAGCAGTATATATTACGAGGATGTGTAAGTCAGAGGGGAGAGAGTTTAGGGGGGAAAAAGTCATTGCTAGACTTGCCATTCTGTATCAATGTTTACAAAGGAGCTATCTTCCTTATGCAAATGGGATATTCCCCATTCCTGCTCCTGCCTCAGATCTGCTTCGTCCTTTGCACAATAGCATTGAGCAGACAGGTTTCCCAGAAGTTTAGTTTAATTCACTTATGGATGCAGGAAGCATTTGTGAGGCAATTTAGGTTACACTTTCCATTACTGTTGGCTGGAATTGAAGTATGAAGTTTTTTGCATGGTTTTCTGAGTCAGTATGCAGCGTAAATAAGGCAAGGTGGCACTAGGCTACAAAAATAAATGAGAATTATTTGGAAGTGGAGGCTGGTTTAATTTACATGCTATAGTTGTTTTACTTTTTTTTTTAAAATAAATCCCTTTTGATAAAGGTGTGTTCTTCAGACTCCTCTGAAAATCTCTCTTACAGTCAGTACTTCTCTAATTATAATTTTATGGGTGTTGTCTTTTCCTTCTTTTAACCACAATAGAATGGAGAAGCCTTTCTAATGTACTGAATATCATAGTGTCTATTGATATTTTGATTAGGAATAGTGTTTCTTATATGCCTGACAGATTAGAGTTCCCTGAAGTCTGTGGTTTTGATGTATCTTTTTCACTGCTCTGAAATAAACAGGCAAATCAGAAAAAAAAAGGAAATCACACATGTCTCCCTTTACATGTGGAGAATGAGGTGCCAGGTGGATTGTTTAAGCTACTAAGATCACTAAAAAGTCTAGCAAGAGAGCTGCTGCATCCCTGGGCAGTATCCAAAGTATAAGTCACTGTGGTTTCTGGTTTTGATTTATTTCTTCGAGAAGTACAAGAATTTGAAACTGAGATTGCTGTGGAAAACCTGTTTTGATGTGTGTCTACACAAGGAAATGCTCATGGTGCAATGAACTTACTCAGCCCATGGTGAGACTGACGGCAGTGTGGTACAGTTGGCTGAGCTGGGTGGGCTTGGTCAGGCTGGGACTTGGGGAATATATAATTACTTTCTACAAACACACGCCAAAAACACCTGTGACTGAGCCACCTGTAAGGTGGCAAAAGGTGTTGTATGAAGGCTGTCTCACTCTACTCCAAATAGAATTAAAGAAAAGGAGAAGACAAGATCTCTTTCAAGGGAGATCTCTTTCAATTATGTCAAGGCACCCTTCAAAATAAAGCCTTTTATTACTTCTGTTTAAATATTTGGTTTATTCTCTTATTTTGTCACTTTTTTAAAAGTAAATTCTTCTTAGTATTAGCCCCCATTATTAGCCATGGCATAAATTGCTTCACATTGCAGCTTTGTATAACTATGCTGTGTATTTTGTGAGGTTTTACTTAGTCTTGTGGTTTTTTCTAACTCTGTGCGTGTACAGAGTGACTGTTCATTGGATTATATATTTCTAAATGTATTCACTTACAGAAATGGAATATTAATATTTATTAAAACTGGGTCTTTTTCTCCAGAAGGCCTTCAAACACCTTTAAAACATAAAAAGTGATATTAGCGGTGTTCCATAGAAAATTGAATACTATTGAGATGCAAAGCACATATAGGGGTAAGTAAAACACCAAAATGTTGTTCATTATTGGTGAAGTAAATCCATTTATCTCGATTTATCGGAAACAGATTTGGCCCACTAACTCGACTGCAAAATTGGCAACTTCAAATTTTTTTAAGCAGTTGGATGGAACTCCTAATTTAAATTTTCTTAGCAGAAGAAAAGCATATTGAAATATCTATTGAAGAAAAATTACAAACTGAAATTAAATGCAGTATGTCTTGGACATAGAGGAAGCAATAACCTAAAAATGTAACTGGGAATTGCCTGATTAACCTGTCTAGTAATCTGAGAATTTAATTTAACCTATTATTGACCCCACCATTTGCAGAAACTAGTCCCTCACTAACTAAAGCTGTTCTACTATAGTGAAATAAAGAGACACTTTAATTTTTTTTTAATGAGATGCACATTTTTTTCTGGTAAAACAGAAAGGTAAAAGAAAGTTCACATCTACATTTGAAACACTTGGCAGCTTAAGTATAACATTTTTTCATGTTTCATAGTGCAATTTTATTTGACATATAGAATTTGCAACAATTTGTTAGTTGTTTGCTGAATATTTTAAATATTTCACAAACTGACAATCAATTTGGAGCATTTTATGCTAATGGTAAGAAATGGTTAGAGATGCTACTCTGAAACATGTCTCATATGCATATGGCATGAATCCAGTTTAACTGGTTTACAGAATATCAAACCTCAGGTGTCTAACACTAAGAGTTTCAAAACTCATGCTTGTATTTTGGGCAAACAATTTTCAAATTGTTTCCATCTTAAACAGTTTAAGTATTTTATGTTAGTCCTCCATCCATGGAGAAGAGATAGATATATCAACAGGCTAGCTGTTTATCCTGGATTTATCAATACCTCATGCCAGGGTTTTTAAGTAAATGGTGGATAGTGTAACGTAGTGCTGTTCCACTGAGGTTTGGAATTTGGAGCTGTTCCACGTTACCGGAGCTAGGGGCAGAGGGAGTTCAGGAAGAAGGTGAGAGAAACGTCTTCCTCATTTCCTAAGCACAGGTGCTCTTGGTATCATTTTGTGTTTCTACTCTGTACATACTTCATCTGGTTAACTATAAGGGTATTCTTTCCTGGAAATCTCTGAATGTCTTCGTTACTGCAGAACGCAGGAAAATACAGTATTGGGACTCTCTTGTTTTCTCACCTTCATCTAAAATAGCCATCTCCTCAGGAGACACATATTGGAGTTGGGCTTTTAACGTAGCTTCTGGTGGAGATCAAGACAGATTACTGGACTGCATTCACATTGGAAATATTAAAGAGAGATCTGTATTCCTCAGAGCTGTGTAAGATCACTGTACATGACCAGCAGACATGGTATTTTAGAAACTATTGTAAGATTTGGAAATCACAGTCTGTGCATAGCTAGAGTTTGCCAATTTAATTTCATTCACGTGCTCACAATTTGGATGATAGCCTTTTCAGGAATGGTGCTTGGTTTAACTGTGAATCGTTGCAGTATCAATGTGTGGGAAACCAGTTTAGGTCACATCAGGTGATGCCAAGGGTCCCTGGCCTGTCTCTGTTTTCCTTGGGACACATTCCTGGGTCTCCGTGGTTATCAATCAGCGCTTATTAAGTCTGCAATATGACAACTAGAACTTCATCGGGGTCTTGCATCCAAAAACTGCAAAATATTGATTAGCAAAGATAATTGCTAAAGAATAGCAATCATGAAAAAAGGGATTTATAATGTCACAAGCAAATTTATGATCACACTTGCCCCAATACTGCTCAGCTCAAAACTAAGCACTAAGAACACTGCAGACAGAAGCACGTGAAGTATGAGAGGGCAGGTATCTGAAGAACAGCTTTTCCTTCCCACCATCCTGTTTTATTCTTTGCAAACTAATAAAAGATAAAATCAGACAAGCTGTGTAAAAATAATGCTCCCTCCGCATGGCTCTTGCAGCATGGAAGAAAAGGTAGGTAAGAGAAATACTGAATAGCTTTGTAAAGACAGGCTAGTCAAGGGCTACTTTGGGAAGAAGTAAGGTAATGCTCTTTCTTTCCATGACCATCTCACACCAAGAGCTATGCAAAGAGAAAAGTGTAATGCAGATTTTTGGGATAAGAGCAGTGGTTATTTGTCAGTATGGAACTGGTCCTGCTCTCAAAATGTAGGTTAAATCCACAATAGACCAACAATGGCCATATCTTTAGATAAAGATTAGAGGAAAAAAAGGTATTATTTCTACCTTTGTTAGCATAAAAATGATGGCGCTTCTGTACTTTTTCTAGAAAAACCTTGACACTTTGAAGTCTGAATCCTGCCTTTTCATTTGTAACGGAAGGCAGAATTTTCATTTGGTTTCTTTGGAAATGGACACTACAAAAGGACTCCCATCATGTTGGTGTCTACCATTTACTTCTCCTCACCTTATGACAGGAGTGAATTGGAGTGAATTATTCATGTTAGGTGGATATATTTAAGGGAAGTTCAAAGACTACTGGTTTTCTTTCACCAAATCTCACTCAAGGTAGTCTAACCAATCCATTATTTACAAACTTGTGACTATTTTATACCAGCTTACATGCTGTATTTCTGGGCTATTCTGTAAGCAAGTTGCTTTTTCAGAAGTTGACTTCATGATGTGGTAGTTGCTTTTGCTTAGTACAGTTGATTTCTTCTCTTCAAAGCTTTCTTAAAGCAGAAACCCACAAGGATCTTTTTTTTTATTTTGTGATAGAACTTCAAATTAATTTTACTGTAGGGAAAAGAAATTTCTTTTAAAAGCTGGTGTTTATGAGCATGCCCAACCTAGACTACTTCTGCCAGCTGGGGCAGGCAAAAGCCCAAGTGGAGTGTTAAAGGTTTCCCTAAACAGTGTCCCTTTTGTTTGATTTCTTTTTGTGTAGGTGTTCTTATACTAATGGATGTATGCAATTTCTGATTAATTAGTGTCCATATCCAAAGGCAATATACTGTTTCTGTGGATGTGTATACAGAAATTTGCCAACTCATGGTTTTCAAAATAATACAGGGGTCTGGTACTTGAACTGAAATTACTTGGTGGAAAATCCAACAAAATAAATACTCAAAATTTTGAAGTGGGTAAAGGTTTGAGTTTCAAAAGAGTTGAGCTCTTTTGAAGTGGTAAAACTTCCATATTCGTCAGAAAGCGAACTCCTTATACTAAATGCTTGAATATCAAGCCACAAGCTTTTATCTAGAGTTCAGTGTAAATAATAGGTAAAATGTGTCTAGAAAAACAAAGTATTTTCTCAATTAGATATTTAGTTATTCTGTTAACTAAAACAATACAGGAACATCATGCAGTTTGCAGAAAGACAGCTACTGAACCAGCAAATCTAAGCTCTTCTCTAATTCTTGGTTTACACTATATTAATTACTGAAATATCCTAGTATTGTACATATTTGACTATACAAGTATACCAAATAATAAAAATTATATGTAAATTATAAAAAATTATATGTAAAGTTTATATAAAGAAAAACTTTATACTTCTCCCTAATGGTTTTTTTTGGGGTTGGTTGTTTGGGTTTTTTTTGTTTTGTCCCTATGCATTTTTATTTAAAATAACATGAAAAAAAAATTATCTGATTCCTTCTCTTAGGACCATGTATAATGGATGTCTTATGAAAATTTCAATGTATTTTTTCAATGCAAGAGCTAATATCTCATGATAATCCATGCTGCCAATGGATGTCTGTTTATGTATGAATCTTCTAACAAGACATAATTGCTCAGTGACTATATCTGATAAACATGAGAATAAATCAATGATTGTCACTTTACTTGTTCAGACTTATTTATTAAAAGAAACTGATTAAAATTTTAATATTTTTCTGATGATCTTTAAGAAAGCAAATAATTATTTTCAGTGTCTTCAGAGACATCTGATAAAAAGTACCCTCATCTTCATAAGGGATCCAGAGCATTGCTAGTCCTTTTGCCTTAAGAACTATTGATTATTACATTGTATTAAAATATATACTAAGAATTAAAGTCCCAAAGGCACTTAGGCCCATAAATCCCATTGATTTCAATTGGAATTAAATTTCTTCATGAGTTCAGAGGACTAAGTTTTATTGGATTTTTTTTTTAAATATAATTTCACTCATCAAATATTCTTTGATTACAGGACAATGAGCAGGTAACAACAGTCTTTGAGTCTCCTTCTGATGGAGACTCACTAATGTAGCCAGCATTAGTGCTGTGGAAAAAATAGTGGGAGAGGTGTGGTTGTGGTCTTAGCCTTTTATTTGCTGAGGTGAGAGCCTCAGAAGTTTCACCATTATTACATCTGTATTTGGAATATGCTGCTGCATTTTCCATGAGAATTCCCCTTCTAAAGGGCTTTGCAAGCAGTCCCTGGAGATTAATATAATAAAAGGATATCACTGTGGATCTGCTCCTCCTTTAGGTAGGAGAACAGGTGTGACGTGTTTGGCTGGGCTTGACCTTGTGTAATTTATGCACTTAAAAAACAGACAACATTGATGTTAATTAGAATCAGTTAAAATTTGCTGCTAATTTTGAAAATGTTAAGGGATACTTAATTTGACTAACTTTCTTTTCCTTGTGAATGCATTCATTATTTCAGATTTCAAAAGTGTCAGTTCATCTAAAGATTAGACATAGAGAACTCTGATAAATCATTGGCTTGTTGAGATTAATACATAATCAGTGGAGTTCCATGAATATAATTTGTTTTTTTATTAACATTCTAGGATGTGAAATAGATTAGAGCATGCAGTAAGAACACCTAGCTGCACTACTCCCTGAAAATTCTGTTTGTTGGAAAGTATACTTTGGTTAGTTTGACACTTGTAAGTCTATTTAGCCCTAACTGCCCCCAAAATGTCCACTCCCGTTGTCTGAGCGGTGGGATCTTCATCTGTTGCAAACATTATGCATGGACACCCTGACCGTGCAGACTGACCACTTAATGACAGCCTTGTGCCTTTTGAGCAAACATGTCACTGAATGGAAGAGAAGGGGAAACAGAGGGATAGCTGAGGATAAATGGTGAGAGGGAAAATTTTTGTGAGAAAGGGGAGAGTTCACTGTGCACCAAGGCAAAGTGTCTTGTAGAATAAAACACTTGCTATAGGAAAAAAAATGTGAGAAAATGTAAAGCTCTTAACACATACTACCAAATGCAAATTCTTTACAGTATTTCACTTATTTAGTTGTGAATTTTGAATTTGTTCTGTAATGTAATAGATTAAAGAAAAAAAAAGGTGAAATCTTCTTGACTTCAGTTTCCCCTCCTTCTTTTATCTGCTGCTTGGGAAAGGATAAGTGGTCTTGGGGATATGACTGTCAGGTTAAAGGAAGCCCTGCCTAGCAGCAACTGTTTTACTCCAAACATTTCTAATCCCTGGTGGAGAAAGCAATAAAGTTCTGTGCTTCAGGTCACGTACCTGAGTACTGGCAGTTCTTTTCAATATCTTAGATTAAATGAACTGTGAAATATTTGTTTTATTAGAAGAGCTTTAGTTTACTTGTGAGTTGTTTTCTAAATCATTTCTGTCCAGAGCAGCTTTGGAAATCAAGTAGTGTGTATTGAACACAGTGTTTAGAAACATTTTTAACAGTCTGATGCACAATGCTTCATTGTTCTGATTGTTAAAACATTCATAGAGGGCCATTCTCCTCTTTGGATGCATACATAAATCTCAGGAAGACTAATGGGAAATTGTGCACATGCAAGAAGAGCACAGCTCCTCTAGCACTGATGGTAAAGGTGCATGAGAGGCAGGATTTCTTGATGAAAAGGAGGCAATGGGAATAAAGGGCTCTGCTTAAGGGGCTGGTATAGGATTCAATGGTGCCCATAAACATGTGGTTCTGCTAGTGGTTTGTGTGTGCCCCCAACCTGCAAATCACATGGGATGGTTCTGGTGGGGCACAGGGACCAACACAGCCTGTTCATGCTCATCTCAGCAGGGACCTCCGGCTCTGGGTGAGAGCAGGGACAGGAGGTCTAGGAAGCTGTTCAAGTTTGGACTTTAGATAGGAAATCCACTAGAGGAAGCATCAGTCTGCACATTGGCTGTCTAAAGGAGCTTCACATCACATTTTATCAGTACTACAGACAAATCCACAGAGGCATTTGTGTGTAGGAACAGAATGAAAGTCTTGATGGCAGAATGTTGTTGCTGCAGTAGGGTTTTGCCTCTATGCTTTCACATTTTGAAGCATGCTTCGTTTTATCTCTGGCATCTGGAAACACAATGAGCTATTTCTGCTCTGTAGTGAGTTTCTTGGTTGTTTTTCAGGTAAGATCAGCCTGAACAGTATTGTCCTAGAGGAGTTGTACCAGGAGGGAATGAATGCCCAGGCTTTGCCAGGATTTCAGCCATTGTTGAGAAAATCTGTACTGGATGAGCTGTGAGCTGGGGGTGTGAGCTCCTTATCTGCTGAAGGCCAGCCTGCAGGTGTCGTGCTCTAACTGGGAGCAGCCCATGAGCATAGACAACAGCTAGACCCTCCCTCTAAAAAGAATAAATTTTGGGGTAGTGCTGGGCACTGTTTTTCCTGTTATTGATCTCTAGGTTTGTATAAGGGAATCTAAGAGAAGGATTTTAGTGAGGTGTGCAGCTAGGTGTGCATATTACATCTTGCCTTCTGCTTTCACCTCATCTGACATGTCAGTAGACTTGGAAAAAATATTTAATATTCAATGGGTCCTAAGTGTAAAAATGGGATGTAGACTGAGAAAAGTCTGAAATAACATTTATAGTGCAGCCAAAGCAATTAGAGAAGCCAGAGGAGACTGTATCTGTCCTCTTAATCAAGAAGGACTACCTGTCTATCCTTTGTTTATCACTTTCTAAGAACTGCCAGAAGAATACACTAAAATAGTCACCTCTCCTCACCTCCCAGAAAAACTGCAGTAGGCAAAGAAACTGAAATGGGTGGGGATTGGCCAAATAATTGGCATTGTCACAATCTTGCTATGAAGCTTGTAAAAAATGGGTTTAAGGAACATGAGCTGTGAAAGGACTAGGATGGAGTGAATGGAAAAATATTCAAAAATATGTTATTCAGAACATTTCATATATTCATAAATTATTCACCCCCACAGAGCTGCAGGTGCCTCAGGATTTTTCCATGTAATGTCAGATCCTCAGCTGGCACAAGCTGGCACTGCTGCATTTGTTTCCATGGAGTGATGGCAGTTTACAAGAATGTGGTCCATGTTATTATTTTTTTTTCCTTCTTCTTTTTCTGTCCCTAAACATTCAGATACATGTAAATCTACAGACGGAGCTATGCTGAGTCTGGAAATGAACCTCGGGGCACTATGATTGTGCAATCTCTTTCAGCTTTACTTTCACTATTTCTGTGATAACATCAGTTCTTTTCTGTGTGTGTTGATAGTGCTGCTGCTGACAGCTACCTGCATGTGCTCTCTTTCTCTCCTGCACCTGTTTGGTGTGTGTATGTTAAATGGTCAAGTTCCATTATACACCAATCTTCAGTTGTTATCAAGTTAATTTATGGATGATTGTAGTTAGCTTTGTACATATTTTCAAAACTGAGAATAAACAGAATTGTTTTTCCTTATTTAAAATCCCATTATAGCAGCTGCACTATAAAGTGTATTTTTCTGCTGTTAAATATTTTATCTTGACCACAGCTTGCATATCAGCACACTTGTAGCAGTATGTTGACTGTTATCTTTTGTGTACCAAAGCACTAGATAGTTTGGAATAATTAAATAACATTGCTTCTCCATTATCCTTGGAGGGCTGATACTCTTTTCTTCTAAGATAAAAGGTAAACATATATTATAACAAATCAAACTGTAGGATGATAAATATTGTTGTAAGCCTGGATAATAATGTAACAAAAATAAGATGAAATCCACGCTTTCCCACTAGTATTCATCTTCTATATTTATTTTTGCTGATAGAGCTATGGAAAAGGAGGGCTCTGTGGCAGTGCATTTGCAAGGCCATTACACATTCCTGAATGACACAGTCATCACTACTCTGAGCCTTATTTGCTCAAGGTTTTATAAATATAGATTTGTGCATGGGTTTGGGTGGGAAAAATATCAAATCTAGGACAGATACATAACTCAAGTCAGCACTATTTCAAACATTTTTTTTTGAGATTTTGTAGCTTTTTCTTTATAAGATTTCCAGGCTGATTTCTGCAGAAATAGTTGTGACCATGTGTTGTGTGTGTATTCCCCACATCTTTGTTAGAATGACTGGCAGTTGTAGTGTCTGTAGTTCCTGAAGTGAAATGAAGGCATTCCCAAGTACTACTGGAATTAAGATCCATAGGATCAGTACACAAAATATACTTCTTGATATATTTGTATCTAATATTTTTTCCATGGCATAGGTATTTATCCCAAGACCAAAATTTTGTTGACTTCTGGCCATTAATCAAGTGAACTACTCCAATGAAACTCATCTTTGATCTGAGAAGAGCCAAAACATTAATTTAATAGACTAATGGGTAGGGATATGGATAAGAAATAGTTTTAGATGTAAAGGGTGAAGTAATAGTACCAGATGGGAAGTCTTAAGGGAGTTAGGACTAGGATATAAAAGTCTATGGCACAGATTCAGGAGGAAGAAAAAGAGAATAAATTGAGCATAAGAAAAGGGTGTGATGAGGATCAGGAGGTATCAGAGGATAAAATTATAATTCAATCTGCTAATTTTTGCTGCAGAACTTCATGACAATAATAATTAATAAGACATATTGCTACAGCTTAATTAAAAGAAAAAAAAGAGACAAAGAATAGGAAAATCCCCCCCCCCCCAAAAAAACAAACCAAAACCCCAAAACCCCCAAACCCTTGAAAATTAATTCAATAAAATTTGCTTTTATATGTCATATATACTATTTTTCCTTTTTATGTTGCTAATCTGAAGAATCTGAATTAAAAGGAGTCTTCAGTTACCAAAAGTTTCTTTTCCTTTTATTGTCCTTCCAGGAAGTTGTCACTAGCACAAAACCTTCTACCCCATTGCTGTGATTGGTTACAGACAAACTTCTCTTAAAATGGGCAGGAAATTTCAGTAACTTTTCAGTAAAAATGATAACTTAAATCACCTACAGATGAGCCCAAGTATTTGTCAAAACTCAATTTTGCATGGAGCATCAAAATTAAATGGCTGTGGATTAATTCTATTGTATTTTGTCATGATTGTATTTATTCTGCTATTCTCTAAAGGTGCCTTTACCTGTTTTTTGTTTACATATAACTATCAGAATTTGTCCTAGGGAGTATAGAATTTGCATAATCTTAAAATAAAGAATGCACATACAGATGTAAAATAAACCAGCAAACGTTTTCATCCATGAAATGTTATTGCTTGACCTGATGTAAATTAAGACCAACTGCCAATTGAACAGTAATTATTTCTTATTTAGAAATGCTGTTAATGAAAATAAATGAGTAATTTTTGTCATATGTGTTAAAATAGTAATCTTTATTCATTTAATTGTAAGTCTTAGGATTTTATAGCACTATATCTGTCATTTAATTGCAGCAGAGATGAACAATAGTTACTTGTATTCATTTTGGCAGATACAAACAAGTAAACAGTGTCCAGCACATATTTTCAAGTGCTGCAGTCATAGGGAAAACTTCATGAAACATTTAGTTGTTCAACAGAGTAGCAATGCTTAAAGGTTGACCTTGAAGTTTTTGAAATGTGAATTGATCCACTGGAACAAGTACAAAGCCAGCTTTGGTGCTAAATGTAAATTGTTAAAAATGGTGCTGCATAACATCTGCCTTGTAGTACGCCTTAATCAGCACTGTGAAAAATGAAAGTTTAACGATCTACCATAGTGGCTTCTAAGTGAAGGATAAACAAAGGATGAAAGAGTTTCCTTGCATGGTTTGTAACTGATGGCATGAAAAATGTCAAGAACCATCTGCCTCAAACTTATCCAAACTGTCATCAAGTATTCTAATCCAGTCAAAGGAGATACAACTAGAACAACCTATGTAACTTGCTGAAGGCTTATCAAAAGAGTTGTAAATAAGGAAAAAAAAGAAAAAAAAAAAAGGAAAAAAGCAGAAAAAACCCCCCTATCAACTGCATAAGCACAGATTTCTGCCAGCTTGCCTGTGGGTTTGAAATTCAATCCCATTTCTCTAGTCTGACAAACTGTACTAAATGGTAAAATGGATTTTTATTGCTTTCAGCCATTTTCATTCCAGCTGCTATCACTAGGTAAGTACTCAGTTTTCTAATATGAGAATTATATTTTTTTATTTCACTTTTCTCTTTTGTGTGTGTATATTGACTGCAGTATGCACAAAAACCTATTTTTGCAGAGCTAGGGTATAAATGGGGACATTTACACATCTGAGCTTAAAAAGCTGCTATCCTTCTAACTCAGCACACAAAAGAATCCCAAATATAGCTATGTCACTGGAGAAAGCTACATTCAAGTGAACAGACTTTTTTGCATTGGCTTTCACAGCAGATAGGAAAGCATGATTTTCCCAAGAAAAGAAACACACACATTTAATGCTGATCTTCCTTAATTACACCAAGAATTTAAAAAATGGCCCCACATTTGCTAGTTTGATTTTCACTAAGTTATGCAATTTTCAGTAAGTTAGGTCATTCTGTATCTTGGGCATAGATTTAGCTATTTCAAAAGTCCCTTGGTAGCTGAAGAGAACAAGTCTCATTGAAAGTCAATGAAAAGTCTGTTGCTAAGTCAATGAATTACCTGAAGCTCTGTGTCTCATCTGCTCGTGCCTGACACTGCACTTGACCAGAGCATATTGGTTTCTTAGTGCAGCGCTCCTGCTCCTTGTGCCTAAGGGATTCCAGGTGTTGGGAGTTAAATCCCAAGGCTTACTCTTGCACTCTATTCCTATGGAGTTCCCATGGTTTTGACTGGTTTCCGAAAAGGGGAAATTAAAGGCTTTTTGTTTTTACTAGTGTTGTGAAACTGGGGCTTAATCAGGGCTAAAGCACGTGTGACCCCTTTGTTAAAACTTCCTCCAAAGGCATTTGTTGAGAATTGGAACTTCGGAGAGGTTGGATAATGATTTAGGTAACCAAAGGCCATTAAAAGGAAAACGTGAAAACAAAAACAAGGGACACAGAAGGAAAAGTGAAAGGATAATGAATTTCAAATATACTTAGTATTTTCACTCTTATTTAAGTATCACTTTTTTGTAATACGCAGCATAATGTAAACTATCTCAGAGCTGAAAACTATAATTTTTGTGCACGGAATGGGAAACATGCAATTTCATCAGGTTCCAGTTAAGGTTCCATATTGGCAGTCTGTATTGATGTATTTAATTTTCACTCAAAATTCAGAAGTCTTAGAATGCAGGCAAACATCAATATTTTGTGTTGTTTGAAGTTGCAATTTTTTCTTTGCTACCAACTTATGATTTCTTCTAATAGCTGTGTAGAGTTTAAGGGTAAAAGAAATCTTTCTATTAAATGTATCCATACTTTTCATTGGCTCTTGAGTGAATTTATACAATTGATGTTGATACATTTGTCATGGAATATTCTAGTGTACAGGTGGAAACAGATGATACAGTATTACTTTTTTTTTTTGGGTGACAAAATTGTATGCAATGCATTGGAAGATTAGTTATCCGTAGCAGTTATATGAAATGCAAATGTCATAACACAGATTACATTTCCATAAAACCAAAATAACACTTCAATATATGTGATTTAGTTTTACTGTGCACATTTTTATTTAGCAGAACTGACACATTGCTTCGTATTTGCATCATTTTTTTGCCTTTCGCATTGAACAAAAAGGTGAAGAACTGTTTCAATGTACAGTAACCATTTCATTTCTGGCAGTCTCTCAAAAGGGATTTTCAGTTTAATAAAAATAGTCTCCCACTTTTTTTATCCCTATTGCTAAAAGCAAAAGGGGGTAGGCTAAATACTGAATCTTCTTGCAATTCCACTATGGAAATCTGGCCCATCTAAAATCCCACTTTGAGCAGCTTTTACAGAAAAAGGACTAGGGAGAAGGAACAGGAAAGGATATGGTAAAGAGACAATCTTTTTTTTTGGCGTCATCTATTCTTTATTATCCATCTGAATTAATTAGTTAGGTTTACTGGGTATTTATAAAGATAACTAGATTCTTGTCCGATTCTTGGGACTGGCCTACTTTAGCTAGCGTGATTCTTAGCTCATCTAAGTTTCAAGCATGCAGGAAAGGACTGGGAATAGCAGGGATTGTAGGTAGGAAGGCATTCATCAGGGTCTGAACTCAGCCCTTTGCATCGTTTAGTCAGCTGGCATTTGCTTATTAAAACAATACATGTTACATGGGACCACTCATTCCCCCAAGAGCTCTGGGAGTCTACTTAACTTGATATTGCTTTTTTTTGTTGTTGTTCATTAATTATGATCATCTGCTTACATATGTGGATAATGAGCTCATTTAGCCAGGGTGTCAACAAAAAGCATTTAACAAAGAGTTACAAGCTAAGTAGAAGACGACACAGAAGAAGCTACTCCAGGAATGAGGAAATTCCCAGTTTGGCAGGCAGAGCTCTCATCATGCTGCAGACATCATATGCTGGTTTTTGGATGTCTCAGCCTGTAAAGCACCATGTGTAGCTGTGAGGATCAATGATATGCCATCGCTATGTTCTTGACCACCTCTAAGGAAAACAACCACCATAAATTATTACTTAATTTCTCTCTGTAATCAGTTCAGAGGTATAAATACCTCTGGGTTATTAGCATCTGTCTTCAGACATCCCTGGAGAGGATGTTTCCACTGATGAATGAAGGGAATAACGAACTTCATAGAGTTAAATGCAAAGAGAGAGGTCCCATGCTCTGTGTCGTCCCTCAAAGAGCTGGCAGTCATTTCCTATATCAGTTGTGGTGTGGTTGGTGGTGTGGAGTTTTTTCCTTTTCTCTTAAATTTCTACACCTGCATAACTTCATCCTGTTAGTATTCATATCCAGAACACTTGGCATGCACTGGCATTTAAAACTAAATTACTGTTAACAGTCTGTAACACATCAGTAGTAGCATGAAGTGCTACTTTGTGAGATAACAATGGATGCTGTAAATGGAACTTGATTTTTCTCAATATCTGACTGTGGCATGAGAAAAGTGGAATCTAAATGATCATGATACAATAAAGCATCTGTGGACTAGCTGAGACACTAAATTAGCATTTTTGATAAAGAATAGTGTGGTGCATAGCCTATAAACCATGCTAATAGCTCTATCTTTGTAATTCATAAAGCATATACAACACTTGCAGGTGGTTTCTTATTTTCATATGAGCAGAGTTGTTTGAGTCTTGTACCCAGGTATGTATCCTGAGAATCCCTGGTTTTCTCATAAACCCAGATTCTTGTTTATTATTACTTTTTAATTGCTTCCACTGATTGATGGTATTTATTGTGTTTTGATATAAGGAACATGTGATTTAAAGACAAAAAAATGCCCTGATGTCATTGCATATTATTGTTTCTGGTTTTTCGTTAACAATTGTTAAATGAAAGTCTCATGTGGTTACTATTAATCTTTTTGTGGCAATTTCACTTCCAGTACTCAAAGATACAGCAATGATGGCAATGCACTTACTAGGTGTGTATTTGTATATTTTTTGGTGGGTTAAGCAGTCTGGAGCAACTACAGAAACTAAAACTTTACAAACAGCAGTGTTTAGTTTGCTGGCCCCTAAACAGAAGCTTATTTCGAGAAGTTATAAATGGCAGGAGAAAAAACCCAAACCTCTGTGCTGTGTTTGCTGCAAGAGACCCTAAGGTGTGCTGGTCATGCAGTCATTTCCAGTGAGACACATGTGAATTTTAATAAAACCGGACAGGTCTCTCCAACTTGGGTTTGCAGGCAAGCTTTACAAAAACATTGGATGGAAATCAGCAAAGAGCTGGATTCTGGTGTTCAGCACACCTGGAAGTACATTAATGCACTCTTATGTAAATGGACTTAATGGAGAGAATGGAACATATCCAGCTACAATGGCTAACAGGGTAAATCTCCACATCTGAGTGCATGGCTTAGTCTGGCCATCTGAAAAGAAGACAAATCCAGGCAGGAACTAAGAGGAAAACCATGACCTGGTTTTCCAAAGAAAGGCCCTGAAATGCTGACATTTGGGCTGCATGTGCCACGCTGTGCATACCTCTCCCTGAGAGAAAAAGGGGATTTTTTAAATAATGTTATGGGACTGCTCTGATTTTGCTCTGATTCTCTGGTATTTTGTCATGGAGCAGACTAAGAACTTACTGGACTCAGGCTGAGAGTGGATGAGTGTGAGGCCATGGGGTGCAGCACGAGAAGGAGCTGCTGCAGATGGTGGATGCTGCTTGCTTACTGTGGGGAGGCTCTGGCCAGCCTGGGGGAGCCATGGCAGCACAAGGAGTCCTGCCATGGGGAGTGTGTCCTGTCTGTGGTGCCAGGGGGGACAGCAGAGGAGCCCCAAAGCAGGGACCGTGTCCTGTCTGTGGTGCCATGAGGGACAGCAGGGGAGCCCCAAAGCAGGGACCGTGTCCTGTCTGTGGTGCCAGGGGGGACAGCAGAGGAGCCCCAAAGCAGGGGCCGTGTCCTGTCTGTGGTGCCATTAAGGACAGCAAAGGAACCCCAAAGCAGGGGCCGTGTCCTGCCTGTGGTGCCAGGAGGGTCTCACACGAGCAAGCTCCCTGTTGGTGTCCATGACTGCAGCAAGGACAGGGCACCCTGCCAGACCTTCCCTCAGCGTGGTGAGAGCCTGGCACAGGGGCACTGTCCCACCTCTGCCGTGCCCACGGCCTGCACACAGCCCTGTGGCCCCACTGGCCTGGGATCAGCTCACTCGGGGGTTTTGGGGTGGGGTTTGGGGCTGGATCCTGAACACGACTGCTCCTTTCACAGTCAGAGTGATGGCGCCAGGCTCTGTATCTTCAGCAGGCCACAGGTCACCAGTGATGCTTCTCACTTTGCTCTTGCTGTGTCTCAGTGGGAAGTGTTTGCCATGGATGTAGTCAGGAGTGTCACCAAGCTGTGCTGGTCCCATGGGAGAGGGCTGGCTGGGGACATCCCCTGTCCGGATGGAGCCAGGCTCTGATCCAGGACAGCCAGGAGCAGTTTCCAAGCCCTGCTCAGCCCAGGAAAGAGAGCCTGAAGGCCCAGGGACCCCAGCATGAACTGCCCTCTTTGCTTCAGAGTACGATTGTCTGCCTTGACTCAGACAAGCAGTTGAGCTGGGGAAGAGACATGGCAAGGGGGAAATAAAGTACACGAATTAGGGATTTTTAAGTAAATGTCTGTTTCTTCGGTTTTATACAAAAAGGGATTTCTGGCAGTAGCTGCAGAGGGCAGGAGAGAAAACCATGAATATTGATTTTGCTCCTAAGAGAAAAGGGTCATTTGTTAAATGTAACCTAACATTTGATTGCAGGGGAATAGGTTAATTTCAGAGTGATTTTCCACATTTTGTATATTGAACATATTCAAAGAAAAAAGAAAATGATTGACCATGTTTCATTACATCTTTCTTCCAGCCCTCAATACCCATGCTTAACTGACAAGGACTTGGACAAAATCATGCAATAAAAGGTTAAAAAGCTATTTAATTGTGTCTTAGATACCATTGCTTTACTGCAGCACTAAAGGTTCAGCCTACCATGGGTTTGGAAATTGGGCTTATTTTGCACTGAGTGGAGAATCTTTTGTTATTGTAAGTAGTACCTACCACCCTATAACTTTTGTTTCCCAACTTCTAGGGCTTGATGGCAACATTTAGTCACATCATAGAAGGAAATGAAGAATAAGGTTCCATAATTGTTGCATTGATTAATTTGGAGTTAAAACCAGGTGGCTTCTGGATTTGTTTTATCTTGCTCTACTTAATTAACTAAACTACAAGTAATTAAATGTTTCTTCACTTCTGTGGTTCTAATAGAAGTAACAAGTGGTATTATTGCACTTACTGATGGTTAACATGGAAAAATCTCTTCTGCTGCTGTGGAGGAAGAAAAATTCTGATGACTTCCAAGGAAAACTGAATTTTGTCCACTTGAGACAACTTACATTTCTTGTTTGTAAGCACAAGCTTCAGGTTTTCTCTGACAACCAGAAAGTCATAAGCGTAAATCACTGTTTTTCTGAATCACATTAGAGTTCTTGCACTACTGCAAACTAGATGTCAATTAGTATGAAGTTAGAAAGATGGCACTTTGCATGCACCCTTTTTACAGTATTACAACAGGCACTTGAAAAAGAAACACAAAATAAAGTCTCTAAGTTCTTTAATTGGCACCAGTGAGTTATAGGAAAAGAATAAAAACAAGGGGCTGAGATCATCACTGAGAATGCTGTAGGGAGAGGTGGCATTTGATCTAAAAATGTCACATTTCACTGTGAACACAAGTCTTTCACTATGAAGTTATATTGCTTCTGTAATGCCTTTCTTTCTAGGTTGGATTATGCTGAATTTCAATTCAATATGCATAAGAAAAAACTTGGCAGATTTTCTGCCTGCTTTCAAGAAGATTTGTGTGCTTAATACTTAATCTACTGGATACTATTCCTTGTTTTGCACTTTTCTTTCTGATTTAGAAAGAAATGGTCTTACCAGTTTACAAGCCTTACTTTCTCCTAAGTCTATAAACATAATGATTTCCCCACCAAACCAAGTCTTTGGCTTGCAAAATTTCATGTTTTATTTTTATGAGTACATGGCAATTTTTTCTCTGTCATTATTCCTTTCTTATTTTTCTATGTGTTCGTCTAAGTCTGTTCTTATCCAGGCTGAAGCTGTGGTTTATGCTTTTTGGTTTGTTGGGTTTTTGGGTTTGTTTTTTTTCCCCTCTTGTGTGGAAATCTTACAGACTGAGTCAGTTCTAAGACTTGAAGCTTGATTTTCCTTGTTGACTTCAGTCTCTCAAGGAACATGATGTAACCCAAAATTTAAAGTAGGCCTTGGTGAGCTGGTTCAAATTAATGGAAGACCAGGGGGGTGGCCTCCTCTTTTTAAGATTATATTCTGCCAAGCATATTTTTTTTCATTTATAAAAGCCTAGTTCAATGTCTCCTTTTATTTTTTTTATTTTTTTTTTTTTTTTTGGTGTGGGGTTTGGGTTTTTTTTTTTTTTTTTAAAAATTTTGGGTAAAAAGCATCATCTATTTCTCAACTTAGCATGAAAACATATAATTTTTAAAATGCTGAAGAAAGGTTATGTATCACGGTACTTCTAGTCAACTCGAAATTTTCTGGAAATTGAGAAATGCTGACTAGAAATGTCAAAATTTAATGCTTATCTGAACAGGGCTCTAGCTACAGATCCTTGGTGGTTCACCTTCTATTGCTATAAGAGGTATTGTAATTACTGACATGCAAGAAGGCCATGACATACTGAAACAGAACTTGATTTTAAAACAGTGTCTGAAATGAATGAAAAAGGGAATATAATCAGTGGCTGGATCCTTGATCTGGTTAATATATCACTCATATTTTACCAACCAGTGACTTGTCTATTTTGTTGAAGAGACTTTTTCCTTTGTCAAAAGCATGTGAGTGTAAAGTAATGATGTTTGAATTGTACGTGCTTCCTACTATCCTTCAAAGAAAGGCAGAGGGGAGTGTGCTCAGATCTTAAAATAGTTCCATATCAAAAGTTTGAATTTAAAAAAAATTGCATGAGTTTATACTCTTCCTTGCTCTTCAGAAGAGTGACTGATAGTGGGTTCTATTTGCCTTCAGTGAAAAAAGCACACAGGATTAGAGTTGTTTGTGCACTTTGTAGTGTCAGTATATTTATACAGTGTTTATGGCAATAAAATCTGATGCTCTCTTATTGCTGGAAAAATGAGAATGAACGAACAGGTGATACAAGGCTTCATTCCTGTATTGGATGGTTTCTGAAGGACTAATATGTTTTATGGAAGTTAATGAATGTTTGAAAGGCTGTCCTCAAAATAATGTTTGAGATCATGCCTTACAAGTGAATTTGTGAAATACTGGGGGTTTTGTTTGTTTGTTTCTTAACAGACATGACAGTTTTTTCTTGATGGCATTTAACATAGACTAATATAGAACTCGTGTTCTGAATATTCAGTATTTTCAGAGAATTCATAATAGAACAGATTAGCAAGACTTGCAAAATATATTTTGAATTGGGGGGAATTTAAAGATCGGGAAAGTTCTGAATCTCTCGGGTTTTCTGCTTAGTTGTGCAGTCCTTGGAACATTCATCATGTTAGCTTATCAGATACTGGGTTTTCTTTCAGCTGAAATAGAAAAGTCTGGATGATATGCCCTTGGCACGGTACTGTAAACTGGCTCACACAATGTCTGTTGGCAAAGGTGAAAAGCGCTGTTGTGGTTTTGTGAAGTCAGTTTTGACTCACAGCTTCTGAAGTTCCTATCAGCTCGAGTGCAATAGGTATCCTGGAATCTCAGTATCCATTTAGATAAGTGCCATGTCAATCTCTCTCCATCTGTATTAACTACTCAGCATTACATAGCTATATCTGGAATATGTGTCTTGAGCTAAGGAAGCTTGAAACAGAAAGAAAGAAAAATTGGAGTGCATTTTCCTCTGCTCAAATGTTGTTCTCTGATTTTTTTAAACACTTTGGGCTGCATGTTGATCACTTCTATCAAGGCATGTATTTTTGCATAACATCAAAAATGCATTTGCTGCTTGGGTATACTGGTGACAGAAGTTTTCTAAATGCTACAGTGATGTTTGAACAGATTTTGTGCTGATTCCAGGAATATTGTATGAATACAACAGGGAACCAAACTCCAGTGGCAGAACAGAGGTCCAGAATCTTTGTGGTTGTTAAATAAATAAATAAATGAATAAATAAATAAGTAACTGTGGTCTATATTTATGTAGTTATAACATCTGAACTAAATTGAACTATGTTTCTTTATATTTTAATCTTCATCTAACTCAGCAGAATGGGACTCTATTCCTTTTCTCCAGTGAATTTTGCTGTCTATGTTTCTTCCAGAAAAAGCCAACTAGGTAACAGTAGTTTACAGCAAACAATGGTATGAGCTGAATTTAGTGGTGTTACCCTTGCTTTGTTCTAGTATAAGTGAGTGGAGAATGAGAATGATAGATGGATCCTTTAGTGAAGACCCCATTAACCCCACAAAAGTTACACTGGATCTCTAAAGGTATATAGATTTTAACAAGGCTTGCTCTCAATCTTCATGGCCTTGTGATACAGAGATCATGGGGATAATTGTGGACATCCACCAGAGAGAACTGAAAAAATGAGAATTACTTTTACAGTTTGGTCTAGTGGTTTTCTTTAAACCCCAAAAGATTTGAAACTGAATTGTGGAAATGAGTCAGATCTGCCGAATAGAAAGGCATTATTTAAATGAGGTGTAGAAGTGAAAACCCTGTGGGATCTCTGCGGAACTAAGTGCTCTTCAGGCTACCCTTGAGCGTGCCCAGACTGCTACAAGGGAGTCTTCAGCTCCATAGCATCAAGTGTCTCAACAAATGGAGAACAAACAGCTGACTATAGAATGCATAGTCCTCTTCTAGGACAGGCTTTGTCAGTATCTGAAGCAGGAGGAGCTGGAGATAATGTTGAGAAAAAGTGTGAAATAATCAGAGCAACACAGGGCACTGAGAGGGAGGATGTTCTCTGAGAAACAGCCACTTCAGACAACACAGTCTGTTCTCAGTTCTATCAGGTAGTGTTTTTTCTGTTGTCCAGAGTCCTGCACACTGAAGAGCTGGTAAGGGCTACTTTTAGAATTGAATACTGATATTTCTTGATTTTGAGGCAAATGTAATTGTCATTGTGAGGTGCTCACAATGTTAAAGAGTGCATGGGTATGAGAACTAGTCCTCCCTTTAAAACCCTGAGGAGTTAAGAGGGCTTTAATCTTCATTCCTACGAGTCTTGTAGCTCTTGCTGTAGATTGAAAGTCAAAAGGGTAGAGGAAAAAATAACTTGCACCAAAGAGGACTAGAACAATTTTTTCCAAAGGATATAAACAAGAGTCCTGCAGAAATGACAAACTACATTTGTCTACTGAACCATGTTGGTCTAGTGAGTAAGGAAAATGCCTTGTGGAATTATTTGAAGAAAACTTAATGTGCCCTGAAAAGGGGGGTGGAAATAGAACTGGGCTTCAGCAGTGTCTTTGCACTGATGTCTTGTAGAGCTCATCTGAGGAACTACACTTCTACTTAGGAACTACAGCAATATCTCTTGGTGGCTTATTTTTTGTCATGTCTTCCAGTAAGAGGAGGACTTGGAGGAAAAGTGTTGAGACCTAATAAAGCCCTGTATACCCTTAGCATCTACCATTCACAGATCTTGGAGTCTTTAATGGATGTCAAATAAGCCACTCTTGTTTGGCAGCTTAATGTCACTGGCACCACTTCATGAATGGGTAAATTAAGACTGAGAAAGGTTAAGGGACTTATCAAACATTGTTCAGAAAGTCTGTGTTGGTCATATATTCCCAACTCTGTTTTCTAGCCAACAGTTTCATTTCTCTGATGTTTAATTAAAAGTCATAAAGAAAATATGTGCTTAACAGGTAACAAAGTCCTGTTATATCTCTTTGTTTTTCTACATGTGTTTTTATAAATTTTTTCTGAATATTTTCAGATGTGTAAGGATGACAAAGTTGTTTTCCTAACCTGTCCCATCTACTGTTTTTTACTGATGCCAGGGAGAGGTGAATGCAGAGGTCAGGTTCTGTTTCTGAATCATTGTGGCTTATTCTGAGTGTGATGCTGCTTTGCTTCTCTCTGCCCACCACCCGCCTTCAGTTCCCACAGTTGTGTGTTTGTGTGTGCTGTTTTTTAACACCTAAGCGGAGATATAAAATGACTCAATCTACAATGACACATTTAGATTTCAGATGTTATAGTGGCCAATATGCTCACAGTTAAGCTGTCTTTGTAGAATGTACTTTTTTATCACTGTTTTCAGGCTTGCTATGAGGAGCTGTGGTAAAATCCAGTTAGATTTATCATAGCTGTATTCCCTATAGACACCTAAAAAGATACAATGTTCCAGAACATATTTTATATTTTGAAATGGTTCTTAATATTCATTATAGGGCACACAGAATGAAAATATAAGTTTAACCTATCAGACCTCCGCTTTCACATCACTGACCTTTTTAAAGGGACTACATGTAAACAGACTAGATAATATCAGAATGATCATTTCTGATGCCATTAGGTATTTCTGTCCCTCAAGCTCTGGTGATCCTCTATTGCAGTGAAATGTAAAATTATTACATTTTTTTGATAATTCATATATGAATGCAGGTTTTTCTTGAGGATGTGTTTGTGCACAAAATTTACAGAAAAGTTCAAAATAATATAAGCAACTGAGATCAGAACATGTAGTTAAGGTCTCAAGGTTACAAACATATAAAGAAAAATCTGTCCTTTAGCTTCCCATTTGAGGACTGCAGGAAGCTAAGCTTTTTTTCCTTATGCGCTTTTTACCATGAACTCCTTTGTAATTCTGATTTCTTTGTTCTACCCTGTATAGCCCAGTAGCTCTTTGGCCTTATCTGTGGTGGTCCTTTTGACAAAAATAGCAAATATTTATTTGGGTATTACATGATCCTGTTAGTCCAGAGTCATCACTCTTTTGAGAAATCAAATCTTATTTTCTTCTTGTACAGAAGAAGATGACTCAATCCAAAGCCCACTCAAATTGGGGAATTGACTCTAGCTCATATCAGCTGAAACAGGTCTCCTTTCCTGTGAAACTAAATCGGTATCAGACCTAAACCCTGAAATCTTCTGAATCATGTGCTTATCCTTAATGATGCTTCTTGATTAAAGAAAAGGGGCTTGTGGTGTCCTTTGTGGTAAATATGTTCTGAACTCTGTCAGAATTTAAGGCAGCCAAATAGCATATAGTTTTATTTGGTGGAAAATATCACCAACACCTGTAACATATTTGACTGTTGTACTTATATCTGCTCACTATTTCCTGTTCAATATCTAATTGCTGTAGTAACAAGGCATTAAATCAAAATAGCATAAAAAGATGTTACGTGCAACTGCAGCTTTTTGGGGTGGGGTGCAAGGAAGGGAAAAACAAGGATGAGTAAATAATATCTCAATGTGACTAAATGTATCTTTCCCTGGCACTGTTTTTTGCTGGTGGCTGAGCTGTGAGCTCTGCTTTGATGGAAAAGGCTGCCAGAGGTAGCTGTGCACCATCAGCAGGACAGTGCTTGTGCTTCTGGAGCAGCAGCAAGCCAACGTTTCTGTGCGATTCTCTGTTTGTTACAAAGATCTCCCTGCTATCTGGTTTCCAGGTTGCTAGGACACATGAAAAGTGTTTTGATTTATTTGTCCACAGGAAAAAAAAATAGGAAGAGCACAGATACTTGAGAAGGCAGGTTAATACTGCCTTGATCCACTCCCAAGCTGTGTACATGTGCCCTGGGGCTAGCTCCAGGTGCAGGCCTGTGGAGAAAGTCCCCAGGTGACATATGTTTAAAAAGAAAGAAAAAGGCTATTATGGCGTTTATTTGTTAGGGAAAACCTGGCTGCAGTATGTGATCCAGGTACAGGCAGAAAGGAGCATCCCTGTTTGCTGCAGGAGCCACAGTGGTTTGCAGACATTGTTAAACGATGGTGAAAGGGCTGCTGTCACCTTTGCATGCTTTACCTGCCTCATCTGGCAAATGGCTGCTGTCTTATCCTGAAGGAGAGAGAGCTCATATTCATTCAGGTTTGTCTGTCAGACAACGTGAAAGCAATCAGATGGCAGAAAACAGGCAGAAACTCTTAATATAGAGAAGGTGGAGTATTATTGGCAAAACATTTTACGATCTCTGCTGACTTAATCCACTGCCCTTAAACATACTCTGCAAACCTGTGTAGTTATCAGTGTAGAGGGCTCTTTAGGTAAGAAAATCAAGCCCAGCAGTACCTTTTGGGATAATGCTGATGGTAGAAGAAGGCTGCCATTTAAATTTTTTTCCTGTCAGAACTCAGAGAAATGAATTTAGCATCATTAGTGGCTTAAAAATCTCTTGGAAGATGAATTATTTTAGTAACATTAGCAGCTGACTCAAGGCTTCAGCATTTTTATTTCCTTTTTTTTTTTTTTTCCAGAAATGGCTATAAAATAATTAAATCAGAGTGGATGTTTTATCACCTCATCTTCATATTTTTCATACATATCAGTATACACTCAGTTTGGTATTGGATTCCAGACAGAGATACAGAAAATCTGTGAAACCAAGTCTGTTTACAGCTTGATATTGGCATTTTTCCATTAAAAAAGAAATTGGAGGGTTTAAAAAGAAAAAGCACGCTTCTTGGGGAGCAAGTCGAGTCTTCAGAAATGTAGATATATCCTTGCTTTTGCCAAGAGCTGCTTCTGTCCTCATAGAAGTTGGTCAGTCTCTGTCTCAGTTATGCAAATTGGGAATGACAGCACATCCCTATTTCCCAGTGGCTGTGTAAAGCACTTCTATGAAAGACTGAGGCAATGTTTTGGTGAAGGAAGCTGCACTGGGATCTCTGGTGGCAATTACTGCACCCACCTCAAGAAAGGGCTAGGAGTCATTTAGGTGGGGCTCACTGGGCACTGGAATGCACCTGCCATAGATTTAACTGAATTGTTCTAGGCTTTACACTTCGTGCTCTTTGTTACTGCCCAGGGTGGCCACTTTAAAACAAACAAACAAACAAAAAAAAACCCCAAAACAATCAAACAAAAAGAAACAAAAAAACCTCTCTGCTTCTAATGGACAACTTCACATGGTGCCAACTGAGTTGCAATTCAGGTACACAAAGGTTTTGTGCTCCTTTTCTTTCTAACCAGACTAGAAGACATGAGTAGGAGAGACACCAAATGCATTCCCAGCAAGAATCATGGCCAAGGATTGCTTCCAAACAAAACTGTGAACTATTTCTTTTAAATTTCAAAGTGCAACTCTTCTGCATCAGCTGAGGAAGGTCCCCCAGCAGTCACTCAGCTTCAGTGGAAATAGATCCAGTGTGACACAAAGGTTTGCAATGCAAACAGCATGGAAAGCTAAACCTTGTTCTTGGATTTGCCAGGCTTAACGATGACATTTGTCTGGACTATAGTGTTTGCTCCCTTTTGAGCTAAATTACACTTATGACCACTCTTACATGCTATAATAACTTTACTTAGACTCAAGAATTTGTAACACTTTTATATTGTGTAGCTTTACCTTTTTCTCTTTTTCCCTGCCAAAAAAAGTTCTTTACTGCGTCTTTTTCTTCTAATAATCCTAGGGAAGGAAAACTTGCTACTATTTCTTTTTCCTTCATTCTGTCACTAGTGCATTTCTTGGAAAGAAAGGCGAGGACTATTGTCTCTCTTCTGTGCTCTGTGCCTTCTAGCGCCCAAGTGAATTGTTTATAAAAACCAGAAACTGGACTATGCAGCTGACATGTCTAAAACATTCAGCCTCTTCCTGTCCTGCAGAACTGTTTCGGTAAAGTCTTTCTGGTCTTGGCTTTGTGAGGTGGCAAATATTTTACTGCCAGCCAGGCTTCTCCTAGAGGCCGTATGACAAAGAAAGGGATAGCTTTTGGGGCCTCAAGCATTAGAAATATGGTCTGGTTGATTTAGGAGAGCATCCTTGCAGGATCTGGCAAGAGCTATGACGCATACTTTCCTTTCTGAGGAAAATGAGGGTTTTTAAATTAATCATCTAGGTGCCGCTGGTATCCCATTGGACAGGAGATTCTCTCCAGGAGCCTCCTCTGAAAATGTTGTTGGGTGACTTCTGATTAAAGTGTTGTGCACAGTCAGTTTTTTATAATTAAGAGTTATTTTGGTTTAGACTGCCTATATATTTAGACCTAAACAAAATACAATGCAGAAATGCTTAAATATTTAAATCACAATCCCTTCTTCAGTTGTATTTTTCTTTATTTTTTTTCCTTTTCCTGACCCTATTTGATTTGCCCTTCCCTTGGAAAGTCCTGTATATGTCTTTTAGCTAGTCATCTACCTCATACAGACTTATACCATATTGAAGATGTGGTTCTGTGGGGTCTGGAGTGTTTCCATGTGGTTTAAATAAGGAATACATTTGAGAAAATACAATCTGCTTGAGGACATGCTGGAAGCAGAGAAAGAGGCTAATTTTGTTTAGTTAATTATTCACTGATAATTATTTACTCAGCTCTACAAATTGATGGAAACTTGTAATCATGTTGCTATGGCATCTGATGTCATTTATAAATGCTGAGTGAAGCAGCTCCATTTAATTGTAAAACTGGACACAGTTCTCGAACAAATGAAATCTGTCAAACTGAATTTTGTGAGGGAAATCTTACCAACAGAGTTTGCAAGTTAAACATCTAGCTGTAAATAAATTCTTCCCTGTGAACCTGAAAACACAGTTGCGCAGTTTTCTGACTCAAGCCTGCATATTATTATCTTGTTAGAGTAAGCAACATCTGAATAACAAATTCTGTTATCTGAAACTGCTGAAGGCCTTTCTGAACTCTTCCTTCGCTGTGAAACTATAGCTATTTTCTATCACAGTCTTAGTCTTGCAAAACAGCTTTCCAGAGAAGACCACTAAACAAGGCTTTGATGCAAGGACTTTCTAAATCTAATTTCCCAAGCAGTTTAGAAAGCAGTTGATGATTCTCCAAGCATTAAAATGTAAATATTATCAGTCCTACAACATTTAAATGTTTAATCCGCAAGCTGCAAATAAAGCTTTAATTTTCTAAATGTAAGTGGACCTTCATTATTAATTCACTTGCTATATGTTTAATTGAGATAAATGAATATAGTACTAAATTCAGCTATGTATTTCTACATGCTTTTCTTTGTAATGTGGCCATGTATAATGCATCGTTATTTTAACTGTCCTACCAGCAAATTATTCTGCATGTACTTATTTTTCTAAGTTCTTTAACATTTTTCTATACTGTGGGATTTCAATTGTTTTTGTTCCTTTCTTGGTAAATAGTTGAGGAGTAAGCACATTTTCAAGAGCTGTAGGGAGGCTAAGATGCCAGTTGCATTTTAACGATATGGTGCTTTATCATTCTTACTGTAGCCAATTCTCTTTTAAATCATTGCAGTTTCTGCTTTAGCCTCCAGCTATAGAATTCTTTTCAAACGACAGTGAACTTGGCAGATTGCCAAGAGAAAAATAAAGGTGTTTTGGTCCACCAAAGTATTTTGAGTGGTTCTTAGTGATACAGTTTTCTTCTCTACATCTGCAAAACATTTTTTTTTTCTGAAGTGAATTTTCATGTGAAAAGCCTCCTTAATAATCACCAGTATTGTTTGTTTCAATGCAGTTATTTAACTGCACCCCTGGGTGCTTACAAAATAAACAAGAGAGTCTTCTAAAGAGTTTTAAAAGTGGCAGGTGCTTAGTCTATGCCCTATTCACTTAGTTTGCAATGACATTTTTGTGTTAATCTATAGACAAACAAGAGACAGGTGACACACAGCATCAAGTACAATGTGCTAAGTCGACAAACTTTGGTCTAGATAAGATGTTTGTGCTGCATATGCCTGCAGTGGCAACATGAATTTATACCGTTTATATTTAAGTTGTGCTCCTTATCGCTGGTAATATCACAAACTTAAATGCTTATAAATTGACAGTGAATGAAGTATCTTAGGGGTTAGAGACTTCAAAGAATCTAGCCCCTCAAAAACCAAAAAAATAAAGGTGAAACAACAAAAACCAAACCAGCCAAATCCAAACTCACAACAAAAACTCAACCAACTAAAAAAAAAAAATTGCTAATTTCTATGAGCATAGCATAGTTTGCATTTTTAACATTGTTGAGCTATAAAACAGATTGTTAAATGTTATTGAAATATAAAAATGGTATTTTTGAGACTGTGGCTGTGAATACAGTTCATTCATTATAAAATACCATGTCCATGGCGTTCTCAGGCTAACAATATTTTACACTCTAAAGGGTATAGATATTACTAAATGTTCTATTATAAAATATGGTCAACAGAGTAATACTAAATGAATTAAGCAGCAAATGGAAGCAGGATATTCATCAACCCTCCCCCATTTTACAGTCTAATTCATTGAGAAACCACATGAACAACAGACTCAAAGCTTTTTAATGATCCTGTTTGTAAGGAGGAGCTCTGTTTAGAGAAGATGAGATTGGAGGACTGAGGGAAAATGAGACAGGAGAACAGGAGGTTTACCACTTTTTTTACCAAGGCAGTTTTTAACCATGCTTCCAAGGGTAGACTGCAAGGAAGAGCAGCAAATGTATGTGTAGGGCAGTTTGATGGCAATGTGAACCTACCATGCTGTTTTAAAATGTCACTAATCCAGGCAGATCTCTTACTTGAAGGCCTGTATTCTCTGTAGCAGGCAGTTTTAGCAGACTATCCATTCCACATTTGCATTTGTGTATTCACTCCCATTTGTACACTTGTCCTTGCCATCAGAAGAAAGAGTAGCCTATTACATTATCAGTGTCCCTGCTTTTGCATGTGAGGCTGTGTATGGAATTGTTTTTCCTTGCAGAATAAGAGGGGAGCTGCAGTGTGCACACACAGCTGTGCAGCTTTTGTAGTGCCTTGCATTCCTCCTTATCATTCCCAGTGGGCAGTGTAGTTAATGATAGAAAGGAATGGGCAGGGGGCTTATTGCTGCAATGGAAGAGAATGGCAGAGTTTTTCTCCTGCTGATTCATCCAAACCCAACAAATGGGATCAGTTTTGGGAACCAAAGCCTGGTTCTCTCTAGATTGTGCAACTTGGTGCACAGCAGGAGCAAAAAGTATCATCAGTTCATAACAGAACATTGTCCTTGGGTCAAGGTCAGTTGTCCTTGGGAGATTTATGCATATGGTACCAAATAGCCATTGCATGTTTGTCTATTAAATATCTTTCTATCTCCCAGTGAAGTTCAGAGAAAAAGCAAAAGTGAAGTTCATAAAAAAAAGAAAATAAGGTTAGAAGAGAATCAATTTTATTAATGACTGAAATGGTTGTTGTGGCATATTTGGGGTTTTTTTTCTTTCTCAGACTCAAATTTGGCTTGGATTTGGGAAATGAAGAGTAAAATTTTATTATATTTAACCAAAACCCAGTTTAGGCTGTGATGCATCTCTTGATGCAATTCTTAATCAGCAGTACATAATTATCACCAATACTACTTGAAGTGTGTTGTTTTTCATTATGGAAGAGCATAACTTAAATGTGAAGCCCTGCTTTGCTTAAGAGCATTGATAAAATCACATTTGCTAAATGGAATGAGAGAGGCTGCTCTTGAAGATAAATGATAATCTGGACAATAGAGAGGCAATAGATCTAATTTTCTGGACTTCAGTAAACCATTTGATAAACTCTCCCTTGGGAAATGGTTAGTTAGTCTGGAGAAGACTGGGATTAGTAGAAAAATGAGTGGTGGTCAAGGAAGGGACAACAGCATGGAATTTTTTGTCATAGGGAGTCACTAGTGGAGAATATGAAGGTGTTTATTTAGTACCTTGGCTAGGGGTTTTTTTCTGGGGGAGTGGCAGGGGAAAAGGGTTTGATAATGACATTTTTAGATGAGGTACACCTGAGAAAACATCATCAGCATCAAATATGAGGCAGGTGGAATAAAAGGATGATGAACTGCAGCAGAAAGCTTAAGACCTGAACAGGACAACAGTCTTTCAAGCTGTTGTGTATGAAGGGCTCACATTCTGCAGATGGCAGCAGTGGAGAAAGATGATTATGTCACCTGACCCCAAGGGAATTCCAAAATACAGAACTGAGGCAGTGATATTGGACTGGACTGAGCAGAAAGTTAATATTGTACAATGTATTGTATTGGTTATTGCATTTACATACGGGTCTGCTGTTTGAGCAGGAGGAGAGAAGTACCAGTGCAATCAATTCTGTGAATGAAGACTTCCACCATCCCTCCAGAGCCCAGCAGCACTGAATGGTCAGAGACACCCACGCTGGCTCTGAACTTATCCACACCAAGAGGGCAATTGGCTTCCATGGGCCTGGGACGAGCGTGGAGGTAAGAACATTGTTGAGTTCTTAGCTAAGAACCAAGTGGAAGCAAAGCAGATTAATGACAGAACCTGGGAGCTAGAATATAAATCTCTTGCAAATCTAAGTCAGCTGTTTTAGTTCTATTTTTTCCTCCAAGTCGTGTGTCATCTTCTGTTTATGATAGTGAGGCTACTGTTGTCACTTATGAGCAAAAGCAATTAAAATAATTTCTGCTGTTCTGACAATTGATGTTGGTTCCCATTTGCTCTGTTTTACAAATGAGCTGCATTATTATCTATAGCACTGACCATCCTTCAACTATCCTATCATGTAAATAGTTCGTATAAATAATTAAAAGCTGGGGTTCACAGTGGTGTCTGCAACAATGGGCTTGTTTTTTGCAACTTGATAGGAAAGATTTGATTTACATCTGCTCTGGGTATTTTATTCCCTATCTTATTAAAGCTAACAACTTAGATATACCATAGTTTTTTATGGGGAACCTTGCCAAACATTTTCAGATGAAGAGAAATTTTCTCCAATTAAGAGATAGTATCAGTGGAATAGAGCATTGTCACAGGATAATGGTCTCCTGCTGCTTTGTTAAATGCCAAGGTAAACCTGAGGCATTTATCAGAAATTAATGTCAAAGCAAAGTCGAGAGGTTTATCTTGAAAGCTGGAAACACTGAGCCTGTGAAAATGTCTGTTAGAAAATAGTCTATGTTTCCTTGTGCATCCTTCCTCCCCCCAATTACACTTGGAAGGAAGAAAATTTTCTTCCTGGCACCAAATGCTGGCCCCAAAACAAGGTACCAGCTTCCTTTTAGATTCATAAAAAGGCTGCTGAATTTCTAATTTTAAGCTGAAAATGAGTAGTTTCATCAATTGTTTTTGTATGTATGCTTGAGTTTTACCTTTGCATCCCTTAATACTAAGCTGATCTCGGACTTTAACTTTGTCAGACTTCACACAGCCCTGATTCAAAGGATGTTGAAAAGGGGAATTTGAATGCAAAAAACAAAGCTAGTACATAAATCTGCTGGGCTTGCTCTGTTACCAGGATGAAGCCTGAAGGAAAGGGTGGGGCGAGGGAAAAGGAGGGACAGAAGATAAAAATATATCTCAGTCACTTGGAAAGATGCAACAAAATGTTTTATGGCACAGAAATAGGCTGCAGTGCTATGTTCCTGTTTGTTCCTCACAGACACTGAGCAAAGTTTGTCAACTTGTGAACAGAAGAACCTGTTTATCTGTAAGATCTAAGGCAAATCTTGTTAGAGAAGTAAATCCCTTTAAGTATTCTTGCTCTTCAGTTGCAATGCAACATTCCTGCTAGTGTCACAAGGTGTCCACTGCCTTTTAAACCCTAAATTAACCATGTCAAATCAACTTTAATAGCCACTTAGTCATGTATTTGATTAGTCCAGAAATATGCATGAATTTTAATGATTTTCTCAAATTTCTCCCTTCAATTAGATTACTTTTTATTATTTGTAAACCATATATTGCTTTACTGAAAATCTAAAGCTGGAAATCACTGTACATAGAAATGAAGCTGATTTGACTGCTTCCTATTGTGCTAGTCTTGTAGACTGGAAAAAATATATACCTGCTGACAAATCTAAGAAGAAATCAGCTCAGTCCTTTACACTGCTTTTTGTTTGCCTAACTTATTCACGGTAAACATTTTTCATTTGTGGATGTTCTGTGTCTCTAAAAGTTAAGGTGACCCTGGGCCTCACTCAAAGTATGAATTTTCCCAAAACGTTACGGGTTTTGTACCGCAGGTTTGTCCCAAGTGAAAACAGAACTAACAAACAAACAACAAAAAAAAAACCCAAAAAACCCAACCCAACCCCCCCCCCAACAAAAAAAACTAGAACAGAACTGAACAGAAAATATCCTTTATCTCCCTCTTCCCCCCAAACTCAGACACACAAACACACATACACCACTTTCTAGTCCATACCAACATCATATTCTACATTTTAGATAATGGTTTGCCATTTGGGGGCCCTAATGATTATTAGTCTAATTTGCTAAGAAGCTGAAGAGAGACAAGTAAGGAGAAACAAGTGTGCTGTTTTTTCCCCCTCTCCCTCAGAGTGGAGAGATTTGTTTCAGGGCTGTTCTCAGAAGAGAAGATATTGGATTGTACTGCAGCATACATAGTTTCATCAGTCATGCTGCATTATGTCACATCAGGTGTTTCTATGAATTAATTTTAGTTTTTGAGATTTATTGAGGTGTGAGAAAGCCATTCCATGAAAGCGCCAGTGGCAGGCAATCCTCTGCTACCAAAGAGGGAGGAGCCTTTAAGACGGAGAAGGTTAGGGAGGAAACGCAGAGATAAAATGATGAGGCAGTCCTAACAAATTAGCATGTCATATTAAAGCTTGTGCTCAGGAAAAATGTCCCTGACCCCACAGTGCTCGTGGATGTGGAAGGTTCCCAGCCTAGTGGTCAGTTCAGCTCCTGGTCTGGGGTGCGTGTGATGAGGCAGGGACAGGAGTTGTGGCTTGGCTGTTCCATGTGGGGCACATGTAATTCCAGGTGGTTGGCTAAGGAGAACTAAAGGCCATGGAGGAGCCTGCTCTGGGAGGTGGAGGGAGTTTGTACCCATTTGTCTGTCTGCAAGAAACCAGTTCTTAGTCTGTTTTCTCAAAAGTGATCCACAGGGCCAGAAAGGCATCAGTAAAACATGTATTAGTATTCACTGAATATTCATTGTGAATATTTTCTGGAGAACAGACAAACAAATCTGTTAACTTGGTGGAACAGGAGAAAAGCATTAAAAGGGATGTGCAATTATATCACATGTGCTGACTTTTCAGCAGCCTTTGGAGGGGTGTTCCAAGGGACATTCAGGGTCCAGTCACAACAACAGGCAGAACAGAACCTTGCTGTGGATAGCTCTGTTTTGGCTTTAGGTCACTGGCAGACCCAGCTTCAAATCCCAGAGAAATAAGTGAAGCAGGAACTTTAAAACCAAATTTTCTATACCTCAATGAAGACTCCTTCAGATTCAGGGCAGGCCAGAATCCCAACAAATCTTTCACTGCTCAGTATTACGTGTACACTTTGAATGTACAAGGCTTGTTCTAGATACTTATGGCCCTGAACCAGTCTGGCTAAAATTGGTGACAGCTCTGTTATTGATTTCTGCCAGGCTGTGATCTGTGCTTTTAGGTCTGGTTGGTTTTACTTGGAATATGTAATCCAACAGGACTCAAGAAAAAAAAAAAAATCATAAAGATGGATTTTGTATTCTAAAATAAGTGCATAACTTTTTAGATTACTTGTCCAAATCAGAAATAACTGTGCAACCAGCATCTATGAGCTAAAGCTAGCATAGATGTAATAGTGTGAACAGAATGTCATTCATAACCTACTAGAAGTAAGAATAGTATGGCTGTAAAAATATACTATGAAATAGTGACGCTGTTAAATCTCCAATTATAAAGACATATAAGAGGGAAGAGAGCTGTAACCCATTACACTACTGGTGATCCCCAAAGGTGATATCACACTAGGGCTGAATACTGACTAACTACAGTCGTTTCTAGTGGCTTCAATGGTTTGTGGCAAAGAGATGAATATCAGAAGCCCAAATAATAGACTTTCTTGCCTAGGTTTCTATTTATAATGAAATTCTGTTCAGATTAGTAGAAAACATTACAGTCAAAGAAGAAAGGGAGTGAAAGCTAAATAGAATTGCCACAGGATTTATTTTTGCTGTAACTTGTAGATGATGATTAAAAATGTGTATTGATTTGCAATTTACCCTGATACTTGAAACTGATAAAAGCATAAACTACAACTTTGGTTTAACAGCTTTATTAGAGCTGAGGCTGGGCAGAGTTATGCGGGGTCACTTTTTGCCTGGGGTTGCCTATTGGTTTTCAGTAGAAGAAAAGACTTGGAATGAAGCATTGACAGATCCCATCTGGACTCCCTGAGACAGCTGCTTTCAATACAGTCTGTCTAATGCTAGCATTGCGCCTTCAGTTGCTTTTGTTGGCATATCACAATAGTTTGGTGTTTTGAGATAACACCTACAGAATGGACTGAGTCCATAGAGTGTTAGCAGCAACATTTCTCATGAACTGCAGAAATATTGGATGTTTGTGTGCTGATTCAGCTGTACAGAGTTGGTGCGTGTGTGTGTTACAAACAGCTGTAAGTTCTATAAATACACAAATTAAGATGAAACTACAATGAATTTTAAGGTTTCCTTGGATTAATCTGTCTTTGACTAGCAGTAGGAGATCAATATTTTTTTAATTTTAGCATTTAAATATTGTATATCAATGCTTAATTCAACTTGGTTTACAACATGCTGTGTGGGTCGTAATATTTAAATAGCAGATTTTTAAATCCTTGAGTGTCAAATGACAGCAGCAACATCTGGACAAAGATATTGGAATCTGGTATGACATTTTTACTGTGACTATTTTACTAGAAATCACATATTTGCATTTAATTTGGCTTTTGGTCTTGTGTGAAGTGGCGTTGATGATATCTAATAGTCTCATTATTTAACTAATTGTTGTAGATATTAAAAAACAAAATTTCAAACTTTCCCTGCCTGAAAGGAAGAATAGTGCCTGCTCTATAGAGTATAGAAATTGAATAAAACAGCTTAACCAGCAACAATAAATGCATTGGGGTTAGGACTCATTTTGGGAGAACTGAAACTGGAGCCTAATGTGGGGAGAAAAATAGCAAACCAGGGAATGGCCATATTCCCTCAAGAAACTTCAATGTAGCAATTAAAAAAATGCTGTGAGATTTCTAATGTGCATACAAATGCATACATCAGTATTGGTCCCTGAATTCTCTTCAGCTGAAATCTTACTTTGCAAAAATTAAGTTGCCTTCTGCCAGAAAAAATTTGCTGTTTGTCATTTATTCTAAGAGACTGCCTTGTTCTGTGTGATCACTTCACTACGTCTGCAATATAGAAACAACATATTTCCATTAATGCAGATGTTCACTTTCATCTCCATGAGACTCCTGAAGCACATGACTCTAAATTTAGAAGTACTTGCTTCACTTCTTCACTTTCTTTTTTAAATGATGAAGTTAGATAGCTGAAATTGAATCTATAACCAAACCCACCCTGTAAGATGACACTCATTGGTGAATAGGCAGTTTACCCACCTCCTATCATGACATTCAGATGTACAGCAAGGAACAGAAATTCTTTTGGCCTCCTCTTTGATCCAGCTTTTTTTTTTTTTTTTTTTTTTTTTAAAGATGGTTATCCTCAATATTATATAGGGAATACAAATTATTCATTGAAAAGTATCTGTCTCTTATTGGCTGTTTCTGTATAAAGTGGACCTATTTTGTCCTGCAAATGACAAATAAAATTATAAGTTCTTTGTAAGGATCACTAGTGCGAAGGTTTGCAACAAGTATAAGATAATTCACACATTTGTTTTCCAAGATATTGAGCAATGACAGCATAATCTGTTCGGTTTTTTTCTTATCTGGATAATCTGAAGATTTTTTGTTTGTTTGTTCCTGATATGCTTATAAACCATGATTTTGCCCCTCGGTTCTTTAATTGCAATGCAGTTTGGGAAAATGGAGATTGAGAAACGGTAATCTATGTGTAGTGAACACACAGGAATGCCAACATAATTTACCAGGGCTCTGGAAGCAACGAGAGAAGTCTAAAATGAGGACTAAAAGGAAGGATAAGAACAGGAGAAGTTAGGTTTTTCTTTTTGGAGCGAGACTTCACCGAAGAGTGAACAGAACTTTGAAGAATTTACATAATTTTGCCTTTATGTCTTATTTTTTTCATTATTATTTAAATGGTGTTAAAATGAACTGCTTGAGCTGAAAGTAGGCTAAAAAGGAGTGGGGAGATGTCAGATAAAATATGTGCAACATACATTCTTTTACATTTGTGGCATAGTGTTTTCTTCTGGGCATTTTATGGTATGTTCCAGAGTCTGTTGGAGTGGAAAACGACACCACATGTAACTAACTCCCATTTCTTTGTGTTAAATCACCCTTTCTTTCCCAGGTCTCCAAGCAACAGTATCTTAAAGATGAAATATTCATTTCTGAAACCTAATTTAATTTCAGAGTTGCCTGAGCTGCAGAGCTTATCAGTTCATGGAATCCACAAAATTCGATGAATTAACAACTCTTTTCCATAGATGGAAGGTTGTTTTTAAATTTTTTCAGGATCTCATTAAAATGCGTCTTCTGATTTTTAGCCTTGGTTTGGCTGGTTATGATTTACTCATTTTACTCACGATACAGAGGATAGGAAACAAAACTAGAAGCAATAATCTTCCTGTCAATAAATGCAAGGCATTGCGTCTTTATAACAGCTATTAGCAGCCCTGAGCAGTGCAGAGCTGTAAATAAATGAAGATTAAAGATGTCTTGTATTTCCCTTGGTTTGGTTCAAATTGTGTTTTTAAACGTAGTTGGTCCAGAACCTTAAGCTTATCTAACAGATCACTAGTGGCATATTTTTACTAGTTAAGTCAGTAACAAATGAAACTAGACATAAAACATTATGGAAATAATGAAAGGGCTCACGAGCTCAGAAAGACTCAGCTTTATAAATGTTACTATAAAATGAGTTAAGGTGAGCTCACCAAGAGCATCTGATGATGTCTCCTTTATTCCTGTGAGCTCCTGATGACTGGCAGCTGAATGTCTGTGCTTCTGATGTTTACATAATTTTGCAAATTAGATACTTCTGAAAATTCTGATAATTAATGTGTAGACAATATTGTCTCCTTCTCCTTTTATACTAAATAAGCAGTAATGGTTGGAGAATGAAATTAATTCAGGTATTCCAGAGGTCTTTAGCTGAAGATAGGATTAATCATTAGCGCATGTGAGTCATAAACGCTGAGCAATTATCTGCTTTTAAAGAGGGCCATTGTTCCTTGTAACCTGGGCCCTCCTGGAAGCACAGAACTGAGCAGCAGTGCTGCGGATGCAAGGCCCAAGCAGCCCCTCCTGCCCACCTGTCCTTGTCCCCTGTGCCACTTCTAGTGTGGCCTCACGTTCCCTAGGCGAGCAGGTGTAGAGGTGCCAGGATCTCTACTGGAGTAACTGGAACAGGGGCTCCCCTCCTTGCTAGGTCTGGTGAAGGAGTGCCAGTAAAATCTGCTCCTGCTAATCTCCAGGAGAAAAGATGAAAATCTGAAAATCTGGTGGTGGGCTTGAAATGAGTAGTAATTGTTCTGTTGCTCTGCTCTACAGTACGGCTTCCTCTGAGGTTATTTGGATTTACAGTAACCATATGGCCAGGGTTTCCTCCAAGGAAAGAATGCCCTGGAGAATTGCATTATTGTACCTTAGGTGTATTATGGAGCAGGTGTATGCAGACAAGACTTGTGCATACCAGCTCCATCTCAAATGCAATAACATCTGCTGCTGCATGCCATATGATAAAGATCAGGACTAATGAATAAAACCTGAATCTTCTACCTGATGAAAAAGATTTACTTAGCTGTAATTGGGCACTCTTGTATTCCAATAAACTAAAATTATTACATAATAATTTATATCCTTCTGTACAAAGCAAAGTATGTGTGTGGTTGGTTGTTTGGTTTGGTTTTTTGTTTGTTTTGTCAGTTGTTTTGTGGGCTTTTCCAAGCAGGAATAAAAATGCTCTTAAGGTGAGAATCTGTAGATATTTAAACACATTTTCACAGGAAGGGTATCAGGAGTTCTCAGAATTAATTTGCATTTCAGGGCAAATTTTCAGTGTTTACTATGGTTCATAAATGTCAATGACACAACCACGTTTTTCAGCAGGAGAAATTACAAGCCTTAATTCAAGCATGCCTCGTCACTTACTAGCTATGCTTCTTTTGCAGACAACCAGGTAGAACAAACTGGTGTGTGCAAGAAAGGAGTAAGCAGAAAGTGCTGTAAAAATACATATTTTCTGCAAGGTTTATATAAAACTCATATGGTGTGTACATTTTTTCTTTTTATAATATAAAAATGCTTTGTCTGCTTATGCATTTTTTAAAAATATCAGCAAATGAATACATTTTCCCAGACTGTGGTGATTTACAACTAAATAGAAATCACAGGGCAAAATAATGACAACACATTTTTGCAAGCTAAACCATTTTGCTTGGTTCATGTGCTGAAGAAAAGACAGAGAAAATAGATGAGTGTTGCAATGCTTTGTGAAGGGTAGTAATCAGGGCTGCTGCTGGGGAAAATGGAGAGCTTTGCCACCCTTGGCAAGGCAGGAGCAAATTATCACCCCTTTGTATTTGAGAATTACATTTAGTTGTAATATTTCTTGCCATTACTTGTGCTGTGGTTTTACAAAGTTTCAGCCTTAGAACTTTAAGGTTAAACAGCTCTAAAAAAAATGTACAATTAAAATGTAATAATCTATCTGGAATAACAGCTATCTCACCGCAGTGTAGGACATCTTCTAGAGAGGTCTTCTCTAAAACAGAACAAACCTGTGAGAAGCTATGATTCTGAAAGAAAAGGTCACTCCTGGAGGGCATGAGCAGTTTTGGATTATTTCAGAAACTGTTGAGAAGGAAGGCAAGGCATTAGGGTGCTTCTCAACCTCTTGGCTAAGGTCAAGTGTAGTGTGTAGTATGTCTCTCAAATATGTGTGATTTTATATTTAAATCTCATGGTGGGGAGGCAAAAGACTCTGCCTGGGTTAAGGTAAACCTCAGACCAGAGCATAACCATGAGCCTCCTGTGGAGAGACACAGATGCTGCTGTTTGGGGAAGGATAAAATTGATGTTGGTGTCACTGGTGATCAGCACATAGTGCCCAAGACAGACCTGAGGTGGAGAAAATAGAACGTAGGGAAATTAACCAAATTAAGTCCCTGAGAGACACAAACAAAGAAATCATGGAATCAGGCTTTTTACCTTGTGCAATTATACGTGTATACATCATTCTAGTGTGATGTAATGTTCTTTAATGTGCTGTAAAAGAGAGTTCTGGATTACAAAAACAATCAACAATTGGGTAATCCATATTTTGGAAGACAGATTGTCCAGTGGGAGTTGCCCCTTCCTTTAAGTGTTATAATTTGTGTGAGAAAATGGATTGGAACCACTGCTTCTATTGGGATACTCCCGATTTTTGGAGATGTGTGCCAGTTCAGTGCAGAAAGGGTAATTCCAGATATCTCTTCCCTGCTGCAGGCATGTCTCATACCAAGCGGCACAATCCTGATAACAGGTAGTAAAGACCATGAGAAAGCTTAAGTGATGCACATTGAGATTTTTGACAAAAATACACGGCAAGGAAAAAATATATGCTCTGCAGAATGAATTTTTGCTGGTTGGTAGGATATGAAGCAGGAATCTAAGAACAAATCATAGAGAAAGCAAAAGTAATTAGTGCTATAGCCACTTGCCTTCTTGCTGGCTCACCTTCAACTTATCAAGGTGTTTGTGGATCTTATGTAAACAGACCGTTGCTAGGAAGGAGAAATATTTGGAAACATATTCTCATTCACATTAATAATGAAAAGTAACATTTGATTCCCTGGGCACTTTTTCAGCTCAGGCTCTGAAACTGAACCTAATTACCAATGTTGCATTACAAAGTAGAGCCTTTTCTGCTCAGGGAACAGAACAGACATTAATGAGAACTTCTATTTACTTATTTTTTAAAAAGATTTTCTGCACATTAATTCTAGTTTATTCAACATGCCACTCCTTGTCTTAAAGTAGCAGACCAAAAAACACCGACCTCTACACCCTGTCCTTGCCTTTTACTTTATGTACTTGATTTGCTTTATTTCCAGAGAGAAAATAAAACATTTTAATTTGACTTCACTGTCATATGGTTAGTTACCAACCTGAGATTTCAGTGAAACGTCCTTTGTTGAAGATTTAGAAAAACAATCGGTGTGCAGCAAATATTGATATCACTCTTAATGGCAATTTAGCTGATTAATATCCTTTCATGCTGTAAAGCAGCGTGAAACACAGCGTTTTAATGAATGCCAACAACAAAGAGTGTACCAGGTGTGTTACTAAGAAACAATCTCCAGTGTGATTTAATTAATCAAAGCATTGCATGGAGCAATTATGAGCAACCTTGTGTAAGTGGCAGTAGTACAAGATCCTTGATTTAAAATTGGTTTAAAAGAAAGACATCATGGCTTAATAACTATGCTCTACTAGTCATAGAACAAACATTTTCTTAATCTGCCATTTACTTTTTGGTGGTTTGGTGGGTTTGGTGGTTTTTTGGGGTTTTTTGTGGTTTTTTTTTTTTTTTTTTTTGCTCCTGTGGTTTTTTTTGGTTGTGTTTTTTGTTTGTTAGCTTGTTTATTTAAGTAGATGGAGAAAGGCAACACTAATTATTTCAAGTGTTGGTAAGTGGATGGTTGAAAAGTCACAGGTTTATTGAATATGTTACTGAATCATATTCTTTCAATGCTTTTCACCATGAGCTTTGCCCAAATCTGCTGACTTGATTATTTTAATAACTTTCTGAGAGGCTAAAGCTGCTCCTGCTGAGGAGGGAACATTCCTGACCAGCCTCAGGTGACAGCTAGACATGTGCATGTGACACTGAAGCCAAATGGCCTGAGCTGTGCTCTGCCAGGTTAGCAGTGCTGCTTTGTTGGAGCTTTTTGGTGGAGAGGAAGAGGGTTCAGGTCTCAGTCAGAAGATGTAGAAGGAATGAAATGATTCCAGAATGAACATCTGCCCATTCCATTCAAAACCACCCCAAAATCACCGTAGTCCACAGTCCATATGCAGCAAATTCTCAAAACAAATTGTTCTTGGTGCTCTTCCGTTTCCTTCTAAGTCGTGTGGAAAACTTTGCACAGTACAGATGGATAATTTTTATGGAGTAAAAATTAGGAAGTTTTTCAGTTTCCTAGCAAAATCTGAAAAGAGATGTTGAGCTCAAGACAAGGATGCACTGGAGGGCTCAAGTGGTCCCTTCTGACCCTCCCCATTCTGTGATACTCTGACTTTGCTCATGTATAGAATCAGAGAGACATGGGTTGGAAGGGGTCCTTGGCTGATAGTCATTATTTTGGGGTTGGTTTTTTTTGGTCAAGAAAGTTTCTTGGGTTGTAAGGCTGCACTTACGACTTATGCACTTATTATTTATTTGTTTTAATTTTATGTTCCTGCCAACAGTTTGTTTTAAAGAATCTTGGCATTTAAAGGATATGCATAACAAAGTTAAGATGTCTAGAGCATAAAGTCAAACTTTGGTTTATGTGTTGCCTTTGAGCATCAAATTTTTTATATACTACATGTGCTGAGGAAAAATAACAGTGAAGAATGTTCAGGGTTACATTTATGTGATTCTGTCTTCAGTTCCCCTAAAAGAAACAGAGCTTGAAGTTTAGCGTGAAAGTCAACCTATTATGCTTTTTTATTTTAACACATAAAACTTGCAGGTTTTAAGATCAATCATGCAGAGGCCCAGAGGAATATTGCAGCAATAAAATATCTCCCTTGGCTGTTAATTTTCTTGTTAAGGCAGGCCTTTAACTATGTACATTGCAAATCAGACCACTGTAATACCTCTAAAGTGGAACTTCATCACGTGCTGAAATTCAGTGTTGAGCACAAGTTTAAATCTTTCGTTTTCTAGCAGTTTTCTTAAAGAATGATGGACAAGGTTCACTTGACTCCAAGAACTGGAACTTCAAAAGAAAACAGTTTGAGAATCTTGTGAATATGATAATAATCCTTACAGATCCTCACTGAGGAGAATAAGCTCAAAGATTTCTTCAGTACTCCTCCCACATCCAAAATTCACAGCCTTTAGGGAGGAGAGTTTGTACTTCTTTCTACATAGGTTCTTTAAACCGGCAGCTGTCAGAGGCAGCAGTTACTGCTTCTGTCTTGGGTGACTGCTTTGGATTCCTCTTTAGCCTGCTCCTTTTGCTGAGCTGCAAGCCCACATGGACTTAAACCAGCTCTGTCAGCAAAATATGTCAGTCTAAAGCCTCCTGGTTTCACACTCAGAGGAACAAAAGGTAAGTCCACAGAGCAGGGGAGCTCTTAGTGACCATTTCCTTCTAATAGGCATGTGTAGAGCTCCATATGCAAGGTTTATTTCCCTTGGATTCTGGGACAGAGGGACTAGAGATGGTTGGAATAAGTACATCTGATAGATGGATGTAAATCATGCTGTGCCTCATAGAGGAAGGAGCAGCTCTTCATTGTTATCATTGTTTTATGATGTTGATGATATTTTGACTATATCTGAACATGGTGAACATGAAGAAGGTGTTTTAGACCCTTCTTTCTTCTTCCCATTTCAAAGCTGCCTGCTCAGAGCTCTAAACTGTCTGATAAGCCTGCTTAAAAAGAAAAATAAATACAACCCCAACAACAACAAAAAGACATTAACCTCATCCACCTTAATATTAAAACTCTCAGTAAATTCTCTACTTTGATGTTTTGGAGCTATGATTTGCCTATAGGCTTGATGATTATAGGCAGCACACAGTGCAACTTCACTATCACACCCCTGCCAAATGTGACTCATTCCCCAGTCCCACAGTCCCGAGGGGAGCTAAACTGTGCCAGACCTTTTCACAGCTTATCTCTGTCTCTGTGCTGGATCAGCTGTGCTGGCTGACAAGTTCTATCATTATCAAATCTAGGAATTCATGAGTCATGACTCAAAAGTTGTGAAATTAACTTTCAAATCAAGGAGCTTATATCCGTGTATATATATGCACGTGCATCCATATCCTCACGTGGACCCAAATGATACAACACATAATTCCATATATAAAGGTTATTGTATTTCTTTAGACCTCTTATTTCAGTCTTTAAGCTTTACATTTCACTGTGTTTTCTTTACATGCTTGAGAGCTGGAAGCAGTTGTTTTGTCATAAACAAAAAATCCCACTTGTTTTCTTAATTCACTGAAGATCTCTGGAAAGTAGTTTTTCAAAGAAGAAAAGAGAAAAAGAAGTCAACATCTAAGCAATGTTGTTTTGGTGGATCAGAGTCAAGGTTGATATATAAACGCATTTTCTGTCTGTCAGAAGAGTTTTCTTCTTCCTTCAGTCTCTGGTATGACCAAACTACTCGAAGGAGTAGATACTGCTGAAATATTTAGGGCAAGGTACTTAAGGCTATGCCTTTATATATATAAGATCCTACATGTCTGTGCTTCACTTGTAAGGCAGGAACATAGGCATACAACTTGCGATTGGAATGGGCTAAAAGGTGGCTGTATGACAGGTGGGCTTCTAAAATATATAAAAACACATTTCTGGTTTAGATTGCAGGAGCATAGATTGTAGATTCCAAATTGTCAGTGCCTTCTGAATTTCCACATGGAAGTAGTCAATGCATATATAAGGCTTGCATGTATTCTGTTGTGGTTATCCAGGTTTTCCCCCACCCCTCTGTTTTGTGCTTTAACGTCATACTGATACATAGGTAGTGCTGTGCTCTGCAAAACTTGCAAGTGTGCAGGTGTCTGCTATTGCTCTTCAAGGATTGCAAAGGAGTACCGTCACCCCTTTCTTTTCTTTTATCTCTGTGCCCTGATTTTGTTGTAAATGAAATAAAACAAAGGGAAAAAGTCAGAAATGTAAAAGAGAGTGAGCAAAAACTATAAACATTTTTATTTTATTTATTTGCTCAGTGAAGGGAGTTCTCCTGATGGCAACCATGGCTTGGGTAAAAGGCTGTGATCTATTCATGGTGCTGTGTAACAGGTAGACTGCCACTGATCTCCATTTCCACTGGGAGAAACAGTAATGAGTTTAAACCTGGATCTGGGAAGATATTGGTTAGATGTTAAGAAAGTCTTTCTAATAGCAAAAAGAGGCAGGTGTGGGGTATTGGGCCTTTCCATTGCATAAACCTGGTGCCTTTTGACCTAAATTCATTGTGAAAACCAGAGCCTACATCAGAACTGTTGTTTACACAATCAATGTAGCGGCCCCTAAGTTTTAACAGCAAATATGTGGCTTAAATCCTTCTGTACTGGCCCTCTCTTCAAATGCCTGCAGCATCTGAGTGGTTCTACACTGCTTGTGCTCAAATTCTGTAAATAGAAGTTTTGTAGGGTGTAGAAAAGCTGAAGTATTGCAGATACTTAGGATACAGCTGTGTGTATTGCAGCATGTTTCTCTGGGTTTTGAAGTCTTATGTTTGATAATTTGATAAGCATATGAAATTTAATAAAGTAATTAACATTGTGTAGTACAGTGTACAATGAATGCTGTTTATATATCTCTCACTGATAAACAGGGCATTTTATGTCATAATGTCTGAACAGTTAGCTGCACGTGTGCTAAATGCTGCTTTTAATTAAACAATAAAGAACGTAACAACCTTTATTGTATTGTTGTAAATTTTGACGTGGTACAACAATTTGATTCCTTAAAAATTAATTGCCTAGGAGTGTGTTTAAGTAATATTGATTATGCTGGTGCTTTGTGTTGATCTGTGATACTTAACCCAGCATTTAAAATATCTTTTTTCCATTTTACATTTGTGATGCAAGAATAAAAGCAAAGTACAAAACAAATAGGCGCTTGAATTCTAATAGCAATAAGCAATAAATGTCAGGCATCTGGAAATTATGGTTGCAATTTCATCAGAGTACACTTTGTTCTATTATGCCTGCATGAATTTTGCTACAGGCAAAATCTATTACAGATAACAGTTAAGAACCTTTCTAATCTACACAGATAGTCATGGAAAAATGCTAGAAAACGAAATGTTGGAAAATGTAATATTACCAAGTAAAACTGACACTCAGAAAATAAGGTGATCAAATTTAGAGCTGCAGAGATAATTTCTGTAAGATTGTGTTGAAACAGAAATTTCTGGACTGTTTGGTCCTGCTGAAGGGCGTATAACTAATAACATACAGTGTATCATTAAATGTGTTTGTGTACTCCAGATAGATAGATGTTTATCTCTGTACTGCAGGCTAGTTAATTTGCTTGTTTAATGATTGTTACCTGAAATAGCAGTTACCAAGTTGGGACTATACGTTAGAAGCCAGTACTTTTCCATTGCTAATGATTGTATTAGAATAGCAGCAATTTCTGCTCCGGGTCATCTCTATTGCCTGCGAAAGTATTCATGTCATATGTTTTATCATGCATTATGATGCTTTACAACTCTTTAATTGACTCTGTAAAGATTTACAGCCTGTTGATCAATTAGAATTCTGTCAAGTTCCAGAAATAGATTGTTCATTTTACATCGCATCTTTGTGCCAAAGTGCCATGTTCTAGACAGCTTAAATTCATTTTGAGTTACGCTGGAGAAACATAAAGCTTAGATTTGAGTAAGAATGACACAGGTGCTGCAGAGACTCTTAATATTTTGTATTTATACTTTTGCTCTGGGATAATATAGAATTGAAAAGATAACTTGATTTGTGCTCTTTAAACAAACTCTTTACCAAATTGAAAGGGGATATATTAGCTTGCATCCATCTCTACCTTTTTAATAAGAAAGTTTAAATTTTTCTTTCGGTGTAAACATCAGTCCTAGACTCTTTATAGTTGCTAAGGAAGATCTCTTATGCAACAATAAAATGTGCAAATACATGATTTGCATTGGCAGTTTGCTTTCTTCACTAATTAGACATTCTTTTCAACAACCACTAAAAGGCAGATAAGCATAGAACTTGGTTCATGTTCATACAGTAAACAGCAGAATAATGGAAGTGTTAAAATTTGTAATTGTACAATGGTTGCAGTTGGGTTTTTTTTTTACTAATAGGTATCTTGTTACAACGTCATGAAATATTATTATAATAAGCTTAGTGAATGAATCATATCCTGCTTTGAAAACATAGCTTCTGTCCTGATGAGTCAAATAATCTTAAGGGAAAATCTTTGTGCACAAAATGTTTAGGGGATGTAAGGGTGGAAGAGTTTTAAGGGATGAGAATTGTTTTTAACTTTTGATGTGTGACTCAACATCAATGAAACTGGAGAACTGTAAACCTCTAGAATTCTTATCCTACTTTTATTTAGAATTTTTAAAAAGCCTTAAAAAAGTAGATGCAAAATTGCCTCTCCACTTGAAGAATGAAAACTTTATTTCATTTCACAATGAAAATTAAGATGCTTCTTTTTCTCAATGGTCTGATATTTGGACATCCTTTGGGTCTTTTGGGTTTTTTTGTGAAATGTAGAAAGGAATCTTTGATCAATTTGAAATAGTTCATGACTTAAAACAGAGTCTGTTTCCAGTTTTGCATATTTTGGAGATCAGAAAATATAATGCCTTCTCTATATAATTTTTTTTCTTTTGGAAAAAAAAAAATCTCTTTGGCCATGAGAATATTTCCTAGTGCTCTTTAAAATGAGTAAAAGATATTTTATAGTTGTATTTTTAATTTCTTTTTGTTTAACTTATGGGTTTGCAATCACGTAAGTGCTTGGGGAACAAATGCTAGCTTGGACTATTTTTATTTAGAAATGTTTTTGTTGAACAGAGAGATAGAATTTGGCTTCAGAAAGGGGAAACAAATCAGTCAAAAATGCTGTGAGCGACATGGTTGATTGGTTTGGGAGAAATGTAAGCTCTTGATTCCAGCAAAGATATGTAGATTTTCTGGGTCATGAAGAAGCGCTTATGCCAATTGTCCATGTAACTTGGCTGAAGAGGAGACTGTCTTCTCTCTCAGGCAGATGGATTATGTACAGAAGTTGATGACTCTGTCTATAAAATCCAGGAATTAAACTGGCTGTGGCAAACTAAGAATCTTTTCTGATTCTTTCCTACTCCCCTGCCCCGTTTTGGTGATGACCACTTTGGTACCATGACCACCCAATAATGTTGGCAGCTGTGCTTACAAAGGTTTTAACAGCCCATATCTATCCTCCCCAATTATGTGAGCTAAACAATCCTGAAGGTGAAATGAATCTTTATATTAATTGTAATCTCTTACAGTACTTCTGATGTCTTCTCATGGGTGTTCTTGTTCTGAAATGTATGATCAGTCTGAGTGAAGAAATATAAAACCACTTTCATATTTAATATCAGAATGAAGAAAGCATATTAATGCCTTTGATGCCACTAGGGTTGCAAACCCTAGGGCTAGAATTTTTCTTGATTGTGCATATCTATGAATTTTTAAAGAAAAGAGGACAGAATCTGACTTAAATGAGACTACATGTGTGGGGAGGGTTTATATTTCAGTAGTTGTGGTAAGATCACAATCAGACTTCAGTCTTTGGCATTATTTTTACAAGGAGATAGCACATGCAACCATAGGAACAAACAGAAACCTTTGAAAGATATGTGCTGTATTAAGCACTAAGTTAATATTCAGTTTGCAGCTGGTTATACATAGTAACTTTTATATTCAGCTCAAATACTTATTTGAATAGAATTTATTCCAAATGGCATACAAAGATCATCTCCCTGTATACTTAGTGGAATGTCATTTTGAATGAAAATGGTTTATCTGAATAAATTTGTTCATTATTTTGCTGATTATGGGAAGAAGTCGTGTATTTTCATGTAAATTTTTGGTCCTGTAAGCCTTCTATCTCTGTTTGTTGAAGTATTATATTTGGGTAATTTAAAAATTCTAGTTACTATACTAAAGTGTGCAAAGCATCTAGAAATCTATTTTTTCATTAACCTGAGAGTTTTAATTCAATTACCTTATATATGTTGAGTACTTGAAATTATAGTAGTTTATTCACTTGGAAGCTCTTTAATCCTAATGATCACAAAATCACAGAATATGCTGAGTTGAAAAGGACCCACGAGCATCATCAAGTCCAACTCCCAGCCACGCATGGGACAGCCCAAGAGTCACGCCCTTCATATATTAGCTCTTTTTTGTGGTCCCAGAGAAAACAGGTCCACCAGGACCAGATTGCCAAAGATTCTCACTGGAAGTGTCTGAACAGGAGAAATTAATTGTAACAAAAATTTCGTCCTTTCTTATTGGCAACATAAATCTCACACACCTCATAATGAAAACCACGACACGTCCATGTCCTAATTTGAGTCAGGACAATAACAGTTGTGGGTACTTTTGGCTCTTTGATAAATTATTTTTGCTTCCCTTCTCCTGAATGCTTCCCTTAAAATCCTTCTTAAACATTTCAGTACTCCTAATTTACTTAGTCCAAATTTTGTGTCTAGAGGCTTAAATATTTAGTTATCCTTTGTTAGATGAACCTAACTTGCAAATTGTGTTCTTTATTTTATTAAACAAAAGCTGAAACTACAACATGAGCTGCAGATATTCATTATTACAATGAAACATTGATTTGAGCATGAACATAAGTATTTGCATTTTCTTGGACACAGCGATCCTGGGAGAGATGCTTTCTGGCAGGTTCACCTGCGCTTTATGTTGACTGCACCATCACAAAATGCTTTTCAGTTCTGTCTGATGTGCTCTTCATCAGTTGCAAATCTTACAGTCTGCGTAATAAAAGTGAGAAAGAGCAGGTGTGAGACACTCAGTGTGGAGCAGGAATTTGATGAGTGCAGGCGGTGTGGGGCAACATGGGTCGCAGTCAGTTTGGAAACACACAATTGAGTTCTAGATTTTCTATAGATCTTTAAAGAAATATCTCCTGTCTGCACCTCACTCTAAGGTGAGAATGGTGATTCCTCTTTGAAGCTCTTTGTAAGATCAAGGAAATGTTACAAATTGTTATTTAAGTAAGCTCTGCTACTCTCACAGCAGTGATGTCAAGTAAGACTAGGAGAACAGATTTCTTCCATTAAAAGTACAATTTAATACAACCATATGGACTAAGTAGTTATGGATAATTTTTTGTGTATCCTTCCTGATCAGTCTATTTTTTGTCTTTTTCTTTCTCCTCCACTGTGTCACCCCTCCCCCACCCAATCTTTTGGAAGAAAAACAAATTTCATATATTAATTTGTGGAGTGTTGCCACCCTGATTTTCATTTACAGCCATGGAAAAAGGGGGCTAACATTTATTATTCATTGCCTAGCTATTTAATTCCATTTGTTTATTAGGTTATTCTTGTGGAATGAGAGGGGCTTTGGGTATTTAGAAAGGTTTTCCATCAGTCAGAGCACCACAGGTAGGACAACACAGTTTTAGATGGGGAACTTGCTCAGTGATATATTTTTCTCTTGTGTTGAGTGGATTGAAGATCATCTGCAGTGGAAGCATGACCTACTTAACACAAATGCATTGCTTAATGGCTCCTGATTGGTTGTCAGAGAGTTTTCTTTAAATATACATATCCATCATTAGCCACTTTGTAATAATAAATGTCTCTTGTGTTATCCCATTTGTCTGTTTATATCACAAAGTAATGTGTCATACTATAAAATGCAAATGTGTTCATTGAGATAATTTTGCTTTATCCTGATGTTGAGTGGTGTAGCTACATTACATGACATACAAGGTGTCAACTAATTAGGTATTAACATATCTCTTATGTAATTGAATTTCAGAAATAATTTCTTTGAAGTGAATAGTTGTCTGAAGTGCTAGGGAAGAGCTACCAAAAATGCCAGTGCACAAGCAATCCTGCAGAGATATTCTGTGGGAAGGATTTGTATTTTGAGACTTGGTAAGATGACCAAGGCAGTGCACTGACAACACGAGGGATAGCTGGCATTTTGTGGTATTTTTGTCATCTGTATTTTGTTTCTTGTTATGTGCCTTGTTCATCAAATGTAATGGCAGAGTTTTGCTTTAATAGAAAGGGAAAATATTTCTAAAGCTGTTAAAATATAAGAGGGCATAATCTGAAACTTCTGATGTTTTTTCCCCACCAAATCATTATGAAACAGATGGCAATTTATTTCTAATATACAGAATTGTTGTTGTATATTGCATATTTGCCACTGGAGTTTTTAGGAACATCTAACTGATAGTTTCATAAATGACATAGATGACTTTTGGTTATGCACTAGTAGGGAAAACGAGGAAAGAGAAGACTCAAACTATGAACCAATTATATTTGAAACAAATCCTTTAAAAGTATTGTGTTTTATTTTATTTTTTCTTTTTCAAAGGAGTCATTATTGGAATCCTAGTGGATTAAAATTAGTCTGCTTTAATTGAATTTAGCAGGAATAAAGCCAGTTCAGCAAGAGTTGTTTCGATAGTATGATGTTGTGCTGTTGATACCCGTGCATACTGGATAAATCTGAAAGTTTAGTTATGATTAATTTTTCAGATGTATCAAGGCATTGGCTAAATTTCCAAACTGCTTTCACTCTAATAAAATGTGGACTTTCAGTTTAAAACACTGTCCCTCTTCAGAAACTTCATTGAAATGGAGAGGTGAGGACACATCCCCCTCACAGCTCTGACTTGGGCTCTCAGCACGATCAATCTGTGTTTATACACCTCACTTCAAAATCTGCACTCAGGATATTTCTGCTCTTCTGTGAGTGCACTACTTGTCTTTCCAAACTACAAATTTTTGGGCAGGGGAAAAGAGTAATGGCCTGTGTCCTTGCATGGCAAATTATTTGTATTTTCTCTGAGCCATGACAATGTTGCTGCTGGGATGGAGATGGAAACAATAAGAACTGGTATAGCTGTATTACAAATACACTTCTCTACATCTACAAGGGCTGAGCTAACTGGCCAATCATTTCTGTCTATATCTGACTTCATGGAAAGTCTGTGGGTTTAGTGTGAATTAGTTCCCAAATTCTTTGTACTGAAAAGTCATCTGTTTGAAAGCTTGCAAATATGAATTATGAAGATGTGCCTCCCTAGCCAATGAAAGTGTACAGGTGTAATAATTTTACTATTAACAGCTTTGACGTCTATCTAGAAAGTTTTATATCAAGAAATATTTTAAAGTAACATTGTGAAATGAGCCCATTAGAAAAATGTTTTTACTGCTTGATGCTAAAAAGGTGACTTAGGAGTACTGGATTCACTGCTGGCTGGTTGTGCTGATATGACTTAACCCCCATTGTTCAAGTGACCAGGGAAAAAATGACTCTGGATGAAGAGGAAATGAGAGGAAAAAAACCTGTGTTAACCTCTGTTTAATTATCTATAAGGACTCAGATCATAAGAGAGGACTATCCTTGCAGATAATTAGATTTATGTAGTTATTGTGTAGAGAGCAATTTTGCTTCTGCAGCCTGGCTATCCTTTGCACAGAGCAATAGTTCTTTACCCTGAAGCCAGTGGGAATGCAATGAAGTCCTGTAATGACAGTGACAATAAAGCAAGCAGTTTTATTTAGAAAAAGGAACATAATAAACTGGACAAAGTATATGAAGTGAAATACATAGTGCTCCCTAGATTCTGATAAACCTTTTTCTAGGAACACACAAGTGCTGGCTATTAAAAAGAGGAAGGCTGAAGCCAGAATCAAGAGGGCTCCAGGAACCTGTATTGGCTAAACTGGCAGTGTGTGTTATTACTAATAGTGACTATTTAGGGTTAGTTTCAGTTTGCTGCAGCCATGCTGCACAGCACTTGACAGGTGTTGCACAGTTCTGCCTATTTCCAGCATGAACTCTGAGAGCTTTTTTCTCCTTACCTTGCTCATTACTTTTCTTTATTCATGTTTCAGAAAGATCTTTAAAGGCTTATTTCACAGGTGCAGTTTCTCCAAAGTAAGCCATGATTCATCCTTGCACAAAGCTATGAGATAAGATACAGTAACCTAGAAGAAGGTCTTAGATTACTCTTCAAACACTGGGAAACACAAGTGCATAATCTCTTGAAAGTAGTTTATAGTTGACTTTTTCTGTGTGGGTTTTGTTGTATTTGGGGGTGGGGTTTGTGGGTTTTTTTTTTTGTTGTTTGTGCTGCCAAAGCTCCTGGTTAGCCATTCATGAAAAAGACCCAAAACCAAACCCTAAATCAAGTGAGTGACAGAGGTCTGGCTAAGTCAAGTTTGATGCACGTGTAGTGGAAACAGGTTGGTGTAGCAAGCAATCTAAAGGACCTTTACCTCTTCCTCCTGCTAATGGTCTCGCAGATTCCTCTTAATCTGTTGTGGTCTGTTTCAGTGTTTTCCCATGGATTGTGCTTTCCTTCATTCTATCATCTCACTATCTGCTCTCAGAAGTTCTGGCTTGTGTGACACCCAGCAGGAGCCAAGCCCAAATTTTTGACAGTGTTTCTGTGTTGACTGTTTCTTTTGAGGTTGATGTATTTATTTTCGTCTTTCTACTGTTCCTCCCAACAGCAACTTCATAGTCAGGTGAATAGGTGGCATTTTGCTATTGTTACCATCCACCTTCAATTTTTAAAATAAAGACAGCTTACTAAGAAGAAAATAATCCACATTCTTTCTTGCTGAATTACTCACTGCTGCAGGTGTAGGACTTGCATGACAAAATTCTTTTTCCTGAATGACCTTGGGGTATTGTACGCTGATATCTTATGGAGATAATCTTTGTGGACATTTGCTGCTGACCTCAGGGAAGCCAGACAGGGGCCTGGCTGCAGAATGCACCTCTGAATGTGGTGGCAGCATCTTAACAAACTCATATAAGAACAAAAAGCACATATATGAGCCAACAAGATTGTCATGTCACGTAACTGCTAAAAAACCCAAAAAACCCCCAAGTCAGCTTCGCCTCCTTTTACTCACTTCGTGTGCTTGATTAGTTTAAGTTTATAACTCTGAGCTACCCTTCCTCCTGTGTGCAAGGCAGAGATGTGCAGAGTAGTAAAAATTTATTTCCCACCTCCTTCTATTTCCTCATAGATCTGCACAGCTGCCTACAGCAGCTACTCCACAAAAAGTGTGTGACTTCCTTTACAGAGGTGGAGGAGGTTACTTACTCTAGTTATTGCAATTTACACATTAGCACTTGCCTGAGATGTTCCAGGAGCACAAGGTGGGCCTTTTCCTCACCATTATATGTGTCTCTATGGAATAGATGCCTTAACAGAAGGGTAGCTCTCATAAAATTGTCTTCCAAGGAATAAAGTATGGAAATGGTAATATGTACTGTGCATAAATGAAAGATAAAGGAAGAGAAGAAACCCCCAACCCGAAATCCAATTTGAATCTTTAGCTCAGTTTGCTTCAGGTGAGAATGGGACTAGGTACAGCATCATAAAAAATGATTTGGTGTGATTAATTTCAGCGGTATTAGTAATACCTCCAGTTGCTTTCACAGGGCTGCTACTAAAGAAATCTTTCAGTTGACAGCAAAGTGATTGGTTAATGGCAGACATGGAGAATAATTGACAACTCAGGCAAAACATCTGGGGATGAAATATATTTTGTCAAAGAGCTAAAACCCTTGTGTTGAGAAAATGCATTTTTTTCCCTCTGATCCATTCTGTCAACAAAATACTTTTCATCAGAAACATCAAAGCCATTTCATCTGAAAATTTCATTTTTGAATCCCTTTATCTATTCTGTTGACAAAAATTTCTGTCAACTGACTCAAACCATTGTATTAACAAATTTCTTTTTGTCAATCATGATTTATTCTTTTGGCAAATGCATTCTATAATACTCTGCTTCATTCTGTGGAGAGAATACATAAGTCAGACTCCATCGTAATTTTTTAGGAAGTGAAAGTTAAATGTAGTGTTATCACAGCTTATCTGCTGAATCTATCCACTGATTAGGCTTATTTTAAATACATCCAGTTGAATTAAAGTTTCTGCTAAATAATGCACAAGTAGAGGTAAGGAAGTTGTAGGTGCAATAAAATCACATTTCTCAATGTTTTCTTTGCAGAATCTGTCTGCTAATCACAGCTCTCAGGCTCAAACAGAAAGATGGTCTCTAATGAGCTGTACACTAACTGGTTTCTGGATGTTGATGAACTGGAGGTTTACTGCAACACCACTACTACTAAGGACCTACTGAAATAGAAAGAAATATTGCAGTCACCCCAAATGTATTCCATGCTAATTTAGCATTAACCGGTATAGTATACAAACAAATTACTAGATTGTTCCTTTAACAGAGAATATATCTGTTTAAAAGCACAATCATGATGATAAGAAAAGGATAAGTAATAGATTTAAGTGTAAAATGCCAGTAATGTACACAAAGAAAATTATTAGTCTTTTAACTATTCCTTGTACAAATGGAAAAAAAAAATCCATCAGTCACTGGGATATGCATAGGCCAGCTGACCATTCCAAAATCAAATTTTCTCAAAGTAGGCATTACATTGATATTTCTTAATTAATTTTCACAAATGTAATTTGAAAAATCTTTTCAAATTGGTCAATCCTTATTTTTCTTGAAACTAAACATTACTGGGGGGGACCTCTTTCTAGTCTCAAATTAGGCTAATCTTTTTTTTAAGGAGGAGACTGTGTTTAGTATTATTTCTGCTCACTCAAATATTTTTTGCCACTGTGCGGGTTTGGAGGGACTTTAAGTCTTGAGATAGAGTGTTTTGGTTTTTTGTGTTTTTTTTTGGTGGATTTTTTTTGGTTGTTGTTTTGTTTTGTTTGTTTTTTGGTTTTTGGGGTGTGGTTTTTTTGTTGGTTGGTTGGTTGGTTGTTTTGAGGTTTTTTTATGTTTATTTGGTTTTTTCCTTGCTGTGTGCTTCCTGCATTCTGGATCTTTTCTCCCTGGATTTAATTTCACACTTTAATGTTAATTTAATCTCTGGAGTTTTTGCCCTTTTTCTACAGAGGGGCTACAAAGCAGTCACTTTCTATAAACGCTGCAGTATGCAATCAAGCTGACAGGTCATCATTTATTAGCATCTTTCATTAGAATGTTGGGAATTTGGCATGTCATTATACAGAAAACATTGTAGGATTGATTGATTGATTGAAGCTGATCAAAATTTGTTTCTTCATCTACTGTTGCACCAAATACTGAGACTAATGAGTTGTATGTATTGTCAGTAATTCCTATAAAAATAGGGAGCAGTCAGTCAAAGCAGTGTTTTGCTCAGCATTATTTCAGATACTTTAAGAAGACAGTCCTAAATTTTTGTAGAATAAGCCTTGTTGAGGCTGAATTTTGCTTCCAGAAATGTTAGCCCTTGCAAGAATACAAAAGCTACAATGGAAAAAAGCAATTATTTCTCTCCTGTGTAACAAATCAGAGAAATCCAGGACAACAACTGTATATCTGACAATTATAGCTTCAAGAGAAGTATTGGTTTTGAGCAATATGTAAACAGCATAGGTGTCCTTGACTAATTTAGCACTAAAGGAGTTTTCTTCTCTTTTCTTAACCTATGAAACCTGTATTGATCACAGCTGCCCTAATCACAGAGAAACTGCTAGGAAGAACAATTGGATATAGGGGAAAAGTGCAGTTCCTTGGTTCCTTGAATATAAAACTTGATTCTGGAAAAAAACCCTTTTACTCCAGGGAGTGCACTTGCCTTTAGTGGAGGCTGAACCTTGTTGGAGCTGTTCTAGACAAGCTCCACACCAGGTTTGTGTGCTGGAAGAGAAGTGAGGGTTCAGGCTGTTCGTTGGCTGTACAGACGCCAGCCTGACTTTGAATGTGTGCATAACCTCAGAAGTCAAGAGAACTATAGAGGAACTTTTTCCCTGATGGAGGCCAAGTTAATTAAGAGGAATGAAAAGAATAAATCTGTTCTATGGATTTTTCCAGTGGTTGTTCAGCAGAGGCTGGGTTCACTGGGAGCTGAATACAATATAATGTGTTAGTATGAAGAGAGGACAATGCTGTGCAGAGAAGAGTTTTTCACAGATAAACTGAAAGTGCAAAATTTGATATTTTACTGCTTTGTCCAAAGGTCATCAATATTTTGCTGTTCTGTTTAATGAAGGCAATAATCACCCATGTTCTCTACAGCCTAAGGTTTCTCTTTCCTCAATTCCCTTTCATTTTCCTCATAGACATGAAATGAGAGAGGCAAATGTGAAGAGGGTGTACAATGATTATGTTGCTGAAGGAGAAAGGCTGTGCTCTAGCACATCTTTTTAGTTTACTGAGGTTCAAGCCTCTTACTGAGGTTGGTGGCATTCAGGCATTTGACCCTATGAGAAGAAAAAAAAAGAGTGGCTTGGAAGTAGAATATGCCCCAGGAGCAGTTTTCAGTCAGTCTTTTGGAGATGTGTGAGATTTGGCGATGTGTGAGTCTTCTTGGAGATGTAACTTGCACGTTATTTTCATTAATATAAAATTTTATTAATATGAAATTAATATAAAACAGTAGTGTTGGGAGGTGGGACTAGTGTTGCTCCAATTCACTTTTCCTGTGTAGGAAGAAGGAAATAAATTTTGCAATTTCTTCATAACGTGAGTGTGCAGAAGTAAAGATTTGCTGCATAGCTTGAAATAGCCAAATGAATAGCTGTACTTGAAGCAGCCATATCAGCTGGGCTGAAGTTATAAATTATTACTCCTCATGGAAAGCATTTTCATTTTTATCATGGCACATGGTGGAGAGGACTGGGCACTGTAGAGTTGGATTCTGCTTCCAGCTTTGCCATTTTCCGTGGGAAAGTAACTTGTCTTGTTTCCTTGTCTATAGTATAAAATAAAGATATTTGCTCTCCCTTGTGAAGTGATGGCATACCCATAGTATTCCAGAGTAATATATTGTTACATAAACCATTAATCATAAGAGTTAAATCACAATGGAAAGCTTGTCATAAGTTGATATTTGTTTTAGTTTCCCCTGTAAACAGGGAGAACTATATTCTGCAACCCCAATATGTTAATTTATTTTGTTCTGCTGATTCAGTTTGGTCATAATACAGCTTAAGGAGAAGGGTCTGCATTGTTTGTTAATACTATACATTTTAAATTATATGTTTGTTTTTGAAGCTTTTAGCTTTTTCCTGAAGCATTAAATATAATCCACTAGATGTTTGCTGTTTGTCCCTTCGATGACCCTGATTTTACTTAAGAACTTAAAAATCCTCTGAGAGAATAACTCTATCTACAACAATTCTTATGATTCCCTAAAATCAGCCAGATAGAAAATACAGCCTGCAATACCTGTGAATACATGAATCATTTTGTCCTTCATGATATATTAGTGGTGTCAAGTGCTGATGAGATCATAGTTGATAGTGGTTGATGATATAGGCTGAATGGGTGGTGAGTTAAAGCTTTTTTAAATCCATCTGTTCCAGAATTTACTCGACTGGATTCAACCCCCCTCCCGTCTTTTGTCAGCAGATGTAAAATCAGGAACATCTCTACCGAAGGCAAGTCAGTCATGCTGTGTCAAAGAGGTGAAGGTAGGAAAAAATTATTAATTCCTCTCTAAACTTGTTTGATTAAAGCAAGTTATGTCACAGAAGCCCATGGAGTTTTATCCACTAAAAACTCTCAGAAGCAATTGCATGCTGACCAATTGCTATAGAACATTATGGACTCTTTTTTTGACTGAGGTTATTATGTAAAATTTCCTGGAACCCTTGGTTTTCCTCCTTCATGAAAATACTGCATTTTAATGTGAGAAAAAGCATGGTTTGCTTCTATTCTTGAACTATGTTTGTTTGTCAGCCATCCAGCAATACATTGCATTTTGGTCAGGTGTAATCTAATCATAGAACCATAGAGTATCTCAACTGGGAAGGGATCCATAAGGGTAATTGCTGTAGGTCTCTAAGCAATTTGAACATGGATAGTTGACTTAATTATTTATTTCTTCATTATAGCAAATATTAAAATCTGCAAACTGCTAGGTAAGCACTGAGTGCTGCCAGAATTTCGTTGTGTAGTACACCATTTTCTCATCTTTTATGCATATTTATAAAGTCTAGTTGGTTCCTGTGGTGCTGATCTGGGGATCTCAGTCTATTTCCTTTGATTGTGATGCTGGGATGAAACAATATTAGTGGAAATGAGGTGATTATTTAGAAGGAGCTCTATATCTGTCCATATTCATTAGTGTGCCCTAACTTGTATTGGGCCTTTGCATTTTGCACTGTGACTTTTATTCTTGCTTTGCTATTTAAATCTCCTTGATCAATAGCATGTTACATTGTAGTTTTCTGCTTGTTGTGACAGTTTTCTGTACTCAGTCTGTCTCTCCAACACACAGCATATGTGCACACATACTCCTAAGAAGAAATTATCATTCATCCCTCTCCATGGCATGCTTATTGCCCAATTTTATACAGACAGAGATGGCATCCTAGGAGTTATCAGCTAAGTTTTGGATAAAACTGATGGCTGTGCTGTTTGAACTAACTGCATAAGTAAGGCCAGCACTAGGACTCAAACTGCCTTTAAAATGTAAGTATCTGACAGGCCTTGGTGGTTGAAGTCAATGTGAAATGTGCTGTAAACGGGTTTATTTAAATACCACTTACATACTTATATTTGTGGTCATATTGGATTAGCAATTTGCGGTCCACATTCCAAGCAACCATAGAGGGTTTGCATGAAAAAATAACAATACAACTGAACAAATCACATATTGCATAGTACAAGGCTAAAATACTGTGCTTTCTGTTACTTTTTTGCATATTTTTTCAACATATGAACATTAGTGTTTCAACATTGCTCATTTCCAGCTCAAATAAGATTCTCTCCCTGGGAACGAAAAATGGTTTAGCAAGAGCTCTCCTTTAGGTACAGTGGACCTGATGGCTAAAGCAAGGAACAGATAGCTTTCAAATCACAGCTGCATCAGAAATATGTTTTACAGTGTAAGCTATGAAAGAGACAAATTCCATTCTCTGACTTGCTGATACTGCCAGGTTGTCCCAGATTGCTCTTTGCACACAGAATGGATAAAGGCATTTGGGGGGGGGGGGTATGAAGCTGCATTAGTCATTGCATCACGGGAGCATCTTCACTGTGTGCAGTGCAAGACTTGGGGGCACGGCCTTTTGGTGTGCTAAATGCCTTTTGCCTTTGTCCTTATGCACCTTTCCAAGTTCTGCTGCTTTGCATTCTTTTTCCCCAACTGTCTCTCTCTTGGCTTAGCTTGTGCTTGGACCAGATTTGAGCATTCCAGTGAGTCTGATTGTTTCACTTCTGTGAACCTATTTCTGTTCTATTATGTTAGCATCCTGTTTTTGCTGAGCAAAGCAGCACAGCAGGTTCAGCAGCTGCCAGTGGTAGAGAACATGCCAGACCAAACCAAGAGCAGCTGTTTCTCTTTTTCCTAGATTTGAAATGGGTTCAGTGTCAATTTTTTATGCCTTTCTTGGTATTTTTACTTCCTAAGACTATTTGTAAGACATAATAAATAACTGATGCTTGAAAGTGACACCTGCCAGTGAACAACCGTGTTTTCTCTGCCTTATACAGGGGATGAAGGTAATATATTAAGGCCAAATTCCCTATTGAAGTGTGCTATGAAATGTTTTGTCCAGCTGATGTAATACTCTAGATGAACCAAACCAAGGAAGCAAACAGACTTGAGCTCACATGGGCAAATTAAGCATCTTCCCCTTTATTTCCCTTATCATACTGGAGGGTGTGAAATACTGTTTTTCATTCTGCTGACAGCAAGTGTGTGAGCTCCTGTCTGATTTAAGTCTTTGTGAGATATATATATATATATATGCTCAAAGTGGAAAGAAAAGTTGCCTCAAACTTTCCAGATTTTCTGACTGAGCATTAGGCTGTCCGGTGTGTTTAAAGAGATTGATGACCTTTTTATACGTGGGAGTATTCTAATTGGTTTAAATGAGCTACATTTAATTGGTTCAAATTATTTTAAGTGTCTGATTTTACTATTCGGTGTCTTAAGATGTCTGTCATAATAGCTGCTATAAATATACATATTTACTTTCAATAAACACTTTCCTGTGCTAGCTCACCAACTCTCTAAGTGTTGCCTAATGCTGGATGGGGAATGAGTCTGTTGTCTTGAGGCTTCTGCTCTAGGTCAGTGAGTCTTTCCTTTAGCTAGAACAGGATCCAGATCACAAGAATTTGGGGGCAAGGTTCATCCTGTAGAATGCAAAATCTAGTACAGTCTTTCATTTTTTAGATGAATATGGGCTAATATTGCTGAAGAGTTTCCTCTTTGCATTGCACTGTCTGCCTGTGCAGAAGTGAGTGATAGGAAGACCTATGAGGATATGTAGCAGAGCCCAAGGCAATGCAAGGTTTGGCTGATGCCTGTGGGGATGGGCCCATTTCTCTTGAGCCTCTGAAGGGTCTGTTTGGTGTCAATGGCTCTGTGGGGATGGATTTACTTCTGTTTCTCTGGAGTTAACAAGACTTGCTCTTTGGGCAAGGAAGGGGACTTTGTGCATGAGCTTATTTTGACTTTAACCTTGCAGCAATTCTCCCATTTTGAATGCTTTTTAAATTGCCATCTGTTTTCTGTTTGTTTATTTGAAAGCTCTCACATTCTTCCCCCCGCATTCCTTTCTGGGTAAGTGTGCTAAAATGAGTTTGTGAGCTGCAGTCTCCTCTCTTCAAGCGAAATACCTAATTGCCACTAGTGACACACAAAGACAACGTGTGAGAGTGAGGAATTCTACAGAAATATCGCAGAGCTGCTGTTAAGTACAAGTCAGTAAAGCTTAGGAGTCAGAAATTACTTTTCCACAAACTGGTGTGCTCTCCACAGATCTATCTGCTGCTGACTAGCAAATACACCACTCAGGTACATTTCTTATGTCCAGAGCTACTGCAGGCTTGTTAAGTGGAGATTTTAATTCTCTTTTTTGTTGTTGTTGTACTTGCATAATAATATTTGCATTGCCAATTAGCTGTATTATTACAGTAAATCTCCCTTGTGGATATTTATTTTTAAACTTAAATCACCTCTAACCCATTACTAGTTAAGTGAGAATGAGACCCTTTTGTACTGAAAAAGGATGCTTAGAAATGAAGAGTCAGCTTCATTTCTTTACAGAGTATTTTTATAATGTTTCTTCAACTTCTGTGCAGTTTCCTTATGTGAACAAGACATTACAAAAATCTTTTATATTCCAGCTGTGTTTTCAAAGTGACATCCCTAGGCTTATTGCCACAATCCAACTGAAAATATATGTTGCTTAGTGTAAGAATAAAATATGTATTTTACAACTAAATTTCAACATTTTTGGGGCTTTTGTCTGCCTTTGCTATCACATTAGTGTGAAGCTGAATCTGGAGCTGAGAAACAAAATAAAGTATTGCACAGCTGAGGTTTCCCTGAGGTGACTTGACCTGGAGATTATGTTGAGACAAAGCTACATTTTGCTCGATGAAAGTATTCTGCATTACACAGGGATGTTTGTCTGCAGGAATATGAGTTACTCTAAATTACTATTACTGTTCGTGGACAAAAGAATTTTTTTTGCCATCACCTATTGAAGCTCGCCAAGCCTTGCACTTTAGCACTAAAATAGCTACTGCTGAACTTCTTGGTATTTGTGAAAATTCACAGCTTGTGGATCATTCCAGTGACTTAGGGAAAACTACAGCATTGCTATTTTACCATCTCACTCACTGTGTCCTCCTAGCAATTTCAAGCAAGCAAGTTTATGTTCTGTACTTGCTCGATCAGTGTCATTGAGGCTGTGGTGTAGCTGGTGAAGTTGCACATGAGCACTCAAGTTTAACTCAGTGTTTAAAATAGTAAAGAAAAGACTTCAAAAGCTTTCTAGGAAAAGCACTTTCCCTCCATCTTAAGAGATTTCTCTAAACCAGTTTTAAGGTTATGTTCACTTATTATGCTTTTGTTTTCAAAGTTCAATTAAAAATATTATTTACATTATTGAGAAAAATAATAAAGTAATCTGCTGTCAATACAAGACAATAGAATAAAAGAATTTTGTATCATAAATGCAGAATGCTACTCTAAGACATACTGTATATGACAGTCATAATTCATATGACGGAAATGAACAATATAAGCAATAGCTAAATGCATTCAAATGAGGAGTTCAGAAAAAAATTCACCACTGGTCAGTGAAAAAAACCCCCACCAAATAACAAAACAAACAAGAACCAATATAAAAAAATAAACTAAAAACCCCAAAAATCAAATCTGTTAATTTCTGTGTGGCAAAGATAGGGCAAAATGAAACATTTAAAAAAAAATCTATCAAAAGGATATCTACATCTGATTTGCTATCTTTTTCCAGGAAGTAGAATATGCACTGCTCCAATATTTTAGAATTTTTTTTAACTCTCTGATTACATCATGCCCTCAGGTTTTCAGTATTCCCTCACAATGATGTATAAAAATGTGCATACTGTATACTACACTTATACCTGATTATCTTATCATCACATGAGATGATAACAGAGGAATTGCTACTGCAAATTAATCTGTTTTAAACCCCTGATTTGTCTGATTTTCTAAATAGTGTTTGAACTCTCAGAAGCTAAAAAAAATCCACTTTGTTTTTTTTATGGTGTACTTTTTTTTTTTACAATTATATGCAAGTAGTTAACAGAACTTAATTTAAAATGTTTACATCCTCAGTGATCATTTTGCTCTTGCAATTCTACATACAGACATTCTGTTGGTGAAATGATAAATGATTATCAGCCTTGATAGGAATACTCATTGATTTCTCCCATCTGATTTCATTCTGGATATTCTGGAGCGTACTACATAATCAAATGCTATTTCCTAGGAACATTTCCTGGTTTGGCTGACCAATGAACAGTAAATCTTTTTCAGAAGGGTTAATAGTATATTATTTTTTTTCAGTTTCAAGATTAGATCTGATATCAGACACAATCCAACATAAATATTTGGGACTACACGGAAGTACAGTTTACCATAAATCTGGTAAACCTATTCCTCCCATTTTCTTCAAGGCCTACCATGATTTATTTTTATTCCCTAGTTCATTCCAATTTCATATGGATCTTGAAATATATTTACCTATTCACTTTCCTGTCCTCAGGTGATTCTTGTTGAAGATGTTCACAGAATAAATATGGTATAACACTTGTGGATGTAAATGAAAACGTTCGTACTCCAGTCAGGAATTGCAGAAGGACCTGGCTCAAGGGGACAAACGCGATTCTGCAGTAAGGCACAATGTGATGGAGATCAGGGGGATGCTCAGAGATTGCAGCAACATGAAATCATGGTGGGGGCTGGCTGGGGCTGCAGAGTTGCATCCTCTAGTTGTCTTTCTACACATCAGTGAGAGTGAGATGTCTCCAAGAAACAAAGCACATGGATTGTGCTTTGTTCCATGGAATGTCCCACAGGTCCACTTCCCCTCTCTGCCCCTCCCATGGGCTATTTTGAGACTGCAGTTAAAAAAAAAAAACCCACAAAATAACCCCAAAAAACTCCTAAGATTTGCTTTCATAACTCTTAATAGAGATAGTCCCCTGTGTGATTCCCTGGTCACAGAAGGGGATGGGAATTGTCTCCTCCATAGACAGCTGTAGCTAATGGAAATTGAGCAGATACATATGCAAAATATTCCAGTCTGGCAATTCAGCTTCATTCTATTTTTTCTTCTTTAAAATGTAGGTTCATACTACCTGTTCTACCTATATGTTAGAATGATCTCATTTTGGAAAAGGCAGATTCAAGTTCATAAATATGACAACTTAAAAACATACTTTTGAAATCATTTAGTTGTCTTTTTCTGTAAAGCATTGCATTTCCATTGAATTTGATTTGTGAGATCATTCTTTCCTGGCTGTTGCTAGGACAACAAAAGCAGTATTGTACTTCAGTACAAATAGTATGTTGTATCTATTAGCCTTCAGAAATACTGCTAACATAATCAATATCAAATATATTGAATATGTTAGATTTTTAAATTACATTTACAGGGGAAAACAATTTTATTTTCAGTGTACTTTAGCATCTGTATGGCTCTGTATTGATTTTTATTTCAACTATTTTGTTCTGGTATCTGGCTTGGCCGTTACATTGGTATTCCCTCTGGAAATCCAGCATTTCTATGTAAGAGGAGTCATGCTAAATGGACATAACTAATGACTTAGAAGAACAGTTACTATTTCACTGCATTTAGAAATCCAAAAGATTTTGAAGACTTTCTACTGTAGTTATTTAAACCTTCTCCAAGTTGTGCTTTGAGTGAAATTATTCTAGTCCTGCAAAAATGGTTGCAAGTAAATCTGCCAAGGACCAAGACCTTCCTGTGGCATGCCTTGCAAAGACAGCTCCTCCTGACCTCACTTGGCATTTGAGATCACCCAGCATCCAGCTGGATGGGAGGGAATTACAGAGAGGCTCATTTGAAAATCTGAGCTCTTTCAGGTACAGTTAATAATTAAGAAATATCTTTAAAACATACCAGCAGTATCTAAACCCAGGTGCTTTGAAAAATGTTTAAATTCAGGTGCTGCTCAGGTCAGGCAGCCTAGCAGTAATTCTATTTTTGCAGTATTATTGTATCATAACCATAATGTCATCATGGTTGAGTTAACAACTAGACTGAGTGGCAGGTGGTAGTTTTATGTCCCTTAATTGTATCTTGCTTCTAGGATTTAAAGGGAATTTACAGTTATATACGACTGAATGCTAGTCCATGTGAAAATAAAATGACTCCATATTCTATTTTTACTTTTTTGGGATGGTAAATAACCATGGTACTTCTGCATAGCTTGGACATAGAATCCTACTGTACCATAGGCAATGTTATCCTACTGCTCTATTAGCTCAATACATTACATATATACATATATACATACATACATACATATATATACACACACTATATATATATATATATTTCAATACATATAGAGATCGCTGGCTCCGATGCAGAGAAAAATTTTAACACATGCTTAAAACTATAATGTACACTTAGGGTTAAGTATATGAACATGCACAAAACATTTAATCAAGCATCTCCTCATAGCTAGAGGCTCAACCAACTCCTCAGCCCTTCAAGACAGTTTCTGGCCCAGAGTTTTCCAGCTGAAGGGCAGATTATCTACTCTTTTTAAAAGATATGGGTCAAGAGTAATCAAAAATCTTTCTTTGTAGACATCAAATTTCACATTTTCCCACCACCCATATGTGATATCATACACTGCTCCATGTATTTGATGTGTAGTTAATTGCAATATTTTCATTTTTGACTTGTGCATTATTTGATAACATTACAATGTACAACATTGAGGATTTTTTGTTTGTTTATTCATTTGGGGTTTCTTGTTTGTTTAGGGATTTTTTTTGGGGGGGGGCTGTTAGTTCTGGGATTTTGTTTTAAAACCATGAAGTGGCAAACAGAAGTTTGATAGTTTGGTGTTTTCTTGATCAGATGTTGCAGGATGCTGATTACCCTAAACTTTTACTGAGTGCAGTGGGAATTGTCTCAGTGCATATCAGGATCAAGCCATGAAATCATTATGTAAAATATGTTAATTGAAAATGTTTGCTTCTCAAAGGAACCTGAATGCTACTAAAATTCAGGGGAATGTGGGCATCTAGCTTCTTTTCACTCTGTTCAAGATCTCGGCCAATATTCTCTAAATAAATTAGAATTTTACTTGTTTCTGACCAAAATAATAATTTTTCCATTTCTCGATGGTTATATAATAGTAATTTCTGTGCTTTTGTGTGCTAGCGTGCCCAGGCCAATAATGGATTCTTTGATGCAGCTGTCTTGAATTCCATTTACTCTGGTTTTGGCCATAATTTCAGTTCTTTGTAGAAACAGCTTAGGAAACCTATCTTAACTTTTTATTCTGATAATGTATGGTATTTTTGTAGAGAGGAGACACTTTTTTGTTTACACATAGTTTGCCCTTTATTATAATCCCTAATTTTCCAGAAAGACTGAAGAAGATGAGAAAGAGTGATTTAATCCTTTTTTTCCCCCTAGCATTCTATTGTCACCTAACAGAAGAGCTACTGAGAACATTCTGTTCTGTTGTTTGACTAAAAAGCTCAGCAAACAAAAAACCCTCTGTCAGGTTCACAGAAGCTCATAATGACTCATAAGAATCCTTGTGGAAAACAACCAGGTAGATTTTTATGAAGATATCCAGTGGGATTTTATTTTTCTGGAGGCTTCATGTCTGCAGTGTGTTTGAGAAATGTGTTTAAAATAGACTCAACTGTGTTTGGTTCATCTCTGATGAAGCCCAGGTGTTTTTTCATGACAGACTTACACAGGTTGAAATAAGGACTCTATGTGTGAGTAAATGTAGCTTTGTATTACAATGCTGGTCAATTTAAATATAAATCTAAACATGAATTGTTCTCTTTTCTGCTGAATGAAATTTCTTCCCCTGTGGTATTGCAATTTATTGTTATATCAATCTTATTGAACTTTTTGAGCTCTTTTCAAGTTTTGAAGCCCAGTGAAATTCATGAAACTTTTTTCTTTGCATAGTTATTACTTTGTGTTACTTGTGCAGCCAGTTCATTTTTTCTCTGATGTTCTTGTTAAGGGAAGGCATGTGTAAGTATCATGTCTGTATAGAGCTGGATTGGCGTGAGGAAGGAGAAATTAGATTCTCCTATTGATCTATTTTTCACATATTCTCTCTGGCTTCCATTCTGTTTGCTCTCCTAAAGCATTTTGCTTCCTGGTCCTTCCTTTGAGTTTATCTTTTCTTTCTTTCTACTCTTAAGAAATTTTGAATTCAGGAACAGTTTTTGAATGTACACTTTGAGTGGGTTTGAAATCACTCATGTCTAGAGCATTTTACGGGGATTCAGGAACATGGAAATACTGTGAAATGCTGGAGCATTTATGTCGAAACACAGGAGCCCCTGATGGGGGTTTCTGGTGGCAATAAGAGGAACTAAGGCACAGCAATGCTCCAGCCACCTTCTTTGTTTCACGCCTACAGTCCGAGTGGCTTGGTGAAGTAGAACAGTTTTAAATACTTCAGGACCTATGACTGCGGGCATTAAAAAGATCTAGCATTGTGCTATAATAACATAATGTGCTGTTTCTTTCATAGAGAGCACAGAAATAGTGGCTATTCAGTTGTTCAATTCAGCATTTTATTGGGTGCAAGTCTTCAACTGGCATAAACCAGGTTTGTTCTCCCAAGTTCTAACCAGACTCGGGAAAAGGAACCAAATCCAACATGCTTATTAACATTCCTGCTCTGGAGGAGGTGGTGTAAATCACTATGATTCTGCAGCTGGTTCCGTGGAACCAACTTGCACTGTTTTTTATGGCAACAGACCGAAAACCAGGGAAGTACTGGAATAAATCTTATCAAGTCAGATGACAATCTAACTAGAAGTGTTGAGAAAGGGTGTCGTTCTAGCTAAGTCTTTGGTTTGAGTTTGATTTTTTTTTTTTTTTTCCTTTAAAGGTACAGCTTAAAATATTTACAGCAACTGCTGAGACAATAGTAGCTGAACTTCGATTTTTACAGTCAGAACATCTCTTCTTGCTCTGCATTGCAGAGCATAAAAAGATTTGTAACAATGAGTGATGTTATTTGAGCATTTCTTGTGAAATCATTTGAGCTGGTCTTCCATTGATAGAGTCAAATCTGGCATGAAATTAAATCCAATTCAAGAACCTCATGAATAGCAAGAGAATGTCTGGCCGCTAAAGTCCTCGCAATTACCTTGTGGTCTTTATAGGATGGGTGTCCTGAAAACCAAAGTGACAAATCTGCCTGTGTTTGAGTGGTCATCTCTGCCTCAGTGAGCAGACTTTAGAGACAGGTTCTAAAAGCCAGAGGCACTCAGATAGACTCCATTAGAAAACCATTCCATTTCCCTTCATGGTCGGAAGATTTAGTATCTTAGGGGCTTTTGCTCCCCAGTCAATAGTAGTGTTTGATAAAGGGGAGGGAGAAAAAAAAAGGAGGGGGGGAAGCAACTTGGATTCCTAGTACAAAGACTCTGTATGTAATATATTTAACTGTCAAGAACCTTTTTGTGTGAGTAATGTGCAAGCTCTCAAGTAAGAGAAGGGAAGTTGTGAAGTTCTTGTGGTAATGGTGTTGCAAGAGATGCATCTGTGACAGAAGGGATTTTCAGGGTCTCCAAACTACATTTTCCTGAAATTTCTGTGAGTATTGGATTATTTATATTTAAATTTTTTATGCTGCTTTTAATTTTTTCCCCTGGATTTTTGAAACACAAGAACAGAAGAACCTATTCCAAGACCTGGACAAAATATAGTGCTCCTGTGGACTGATGGTAGGGTCCGGAAGAAATCTGGGGACGACCAATGGAAATATGGTGTTAATGTAAATAGATGCAAGACAAAAGGAGTGAGGATCCTCACACTGTACTGTCACAAAATCCCCCAGATGCAATTAGTGTAGTGGTCAAATTCAATCCTCTTTTCCCTCATTTTGTATTTATTCCCCAAATGCAGAACGTAACACTGCTGAAGTTCTCTGGTCTTTCATTTTCACTGAGAAACTGGAATTTGGCAGATAAAATATCACATCACAGACAAACTTCATCCTACTATGTGCATTTTCTCTAAAACCTGGGCTGGGCACATAGAAAACCTTTTCTGTACAGAGGGCTTCTTCTTTAATCCCCAGCATAACCACATCCCTTTCCTCTGTGAGCTATTTAGGGCTATCCTCTTTGGTAATGCAGCAATATAAATGCTTCTAATACCTGAGATAAATGCATCACTCCAAATTTCAATGTCTCAAAAAGAGCCTTGTATTCTGTATGTGGACACTCATTGCTGAACTCTGACATTGGGGCTTGCGTTCTGCACTGTGAATAATGCAGACAAAATAGTCTCCAGGTGCTTTGCTGGCTTTGCTCAGAGTCAGCCCATGGAGCCGTGCCTCAGTCTTGATGCAAACTGCATTATAAACACTCTTTGCTTCTGCTGACAGCAGAGAAACCATTCTGGGATAAACACTGGCATTAGCACAAAATGTCTCTAAAGAATTCAAGTATTTCATCCAAAGATTTATCTTTTGGTTTCTGTGGTTGTTTAAGGCTGTGCAATGACCCATAGGCAGAAGCTGTGTGATGGATAGTCCATCAGTATTTCATATCACCCCAGCAGCCACCCTCTAGAAAGAGAGACTGGAATTAAAAGGTTAATATTTGTTAAAAGCTGACACTTTTGTAGTCTCAAAGTTCCAGTTCCTGAGGGAGAAGAAAAAAATTGATTTACAGGATATATTTTAGAGTTGGGACTTGAAAAGCATATTTTATTTGCTTTGTTTGCTTTCTGAAAAATCTTAGTCCAGGAGAGAGTTGGTGTTACTCTAAGCCAAACAAGTTCCATTGAAGTCAAGGCAATATTTGAGTTTTTCAGCTGCAAGCCTGTCACTTAGTCCTTAATTAGATAATGACTTAGATTAGATAGGCTGGTAAATAATTGCAAGGGAGGTGGAAGCCCAGTTTATACTTGTATTTCAGTCAATGTCTGCATTAGTGTGTTAATTTATTGCTCTTGGCCGTACACCCAAACCTGTGTATGATCTTATATGAGCACTGAAATTGCCTGAGAGGAACTGAAACCAGAAAATAGTTGCTCACCAGGTAATAACTGCACTTCCACACTTCAAGTCCTCATGAAGAACTGAGTCGTCACACTTCCCAACCAGTTAAATAGAGAGAAAATAAATTCCCAGCCAGCCTAATTCTATTGAAATCAATGAAATACTAGCAGCAGAATAGTTAGCTCTATTTTAAAATTATGCTTTGTATTCCAGACCCCTTTTTCATTTGATAGAGTGAAAAGGGCAAGATAATTCCTTCAGCTGATTTAAACATGAGTCTACTATTGCTTCTTGTTGTTAAATCCTTGGTAGCTTTTTTCAGCCTAATATAATTATTCTTTACACACTATTGGTACTTAATATTTATTAGCAACTTCATTTTATACTATGAACATCCATCTTGATCGTATTTGTAAATCAAAGCCTATAAAAGACAATATCATTATAGCAGTATCAAGATTAGAATCACACCCTATATGTGTCAGAAATATTTCATTAGAGACCAGAGGCTGTAAGTAGTATATTTCTGTAGTAACTGGTGTGACACAGTGGGATTACATTTTCAAGAATTCTTATCATGGCTTTGGATAGAATTATATGAATATACTTCATTATTTTGTTACTGCTTAAGACTGCTGGACAATGTTTAGAATTCTCAAATTTGTGTAAGGTTTCAGTATTGGCAAATTTATTGCAGTATTACACTGATTTTTTTTCTATTATATATGAAGCATAGAAGTTCAATCACATTTGACGAATTAAATGTGTTAAAATAGAGAATTACGATATTATGTTATTTAAAAATACAAATAATTATAAAGTACACTTATTTCAGTGAAAATATACCTAATGGACCAAAGAAAAGGATAAAAAATGCTTGTTATATGTGTTGTTAAATCAAAGAGTTTAGCAGAGATGGACTGGGTCCTGCAATCCTTTTTCAAAATCCTATTTTTATTACTCCTTGACTAACCCTACTGATTTCAATAAAGATCACTTGGAAGTTAAGTGTGATAGTGTAAAAAAGGGTAACAGAACCTTTCTCAGGGGGAAGTGGTAACTACACTTACAAGAAGTAATTCCATGTTTCATAAGATTTACTACATATTATTCTTTATTTCTTCCTATTCATACTCTCGTTCTCCCCAATAGAAAGGTCACTGTCTCTCATTTTGATTTGATTCCAGGGAAGTTGAGAGGATTGGCAGTCATATTATGTGGCCAGGAAAAAACACAACATTTCTAGGGTGTCTGGAAACAATCACATCTATCACATGAGCTGCAGGTGGTGTCATGAACACCAACATTATCATCACAGCAGAACTGATAGCAGCCAAAGCTCACCCTAGAATCATAACTGCTTTTCATCTCAACTGGGCTGGTGCTCTCTTAAAATGTATTTTTATCTTAAATTACTTCTTTGTCAGAGGGAAGATAAATGGGGGAAGAAAATGGAAAGAATTTGGCAAAAAATATTGGAACTGAAAAGTTACTGGAGCTTGACTGTGAGGTCTCAGAGTTTTTCAGCACGAGTTTTTCTGTGGGCACAGGGCTGCAGAGAGCACTGCTGGGCTCTCCAGAGGAGCCACGGCCCCGCGAATGCAGAGCTTTGCATCAGCTCTGCTCTGCAGGGGCTGAGTCCAAGCTGCTGATGTGGGAAATTCACAGTGTGGTGTTTCAGTCTGTGTGGTTCTGGACTTTGTTTGGAGAAGCATTTCATTGCTCTGTGATACTCAGTAGTGGGAGAGGAGTGGAGCAACACCAAACAACCCAACAACACAACCAACCACCCCAAAATATTTTAAAGTTCACTCCTAGTCCTTCTTTCCTACAAAAAAAATTTCAAAATCAAAAAGTGGCTCTGAGGATGCCTATAAGCATTTTCTTTTCCTGTTACTGCAGGTTTAAAGTTACATCTTCCCACAATAATGTTGTAGATAAATTAAGATTTTCACAAATGGCTTCTAATTTTTTGGCATTTCAATTTGTATGGTGGCAATGAAATTCAGGTTTTCACTTCTTTAACACCATTTCCATATTTTTATATACTCTGTAAAATTAGATCATCATCTGTCAGCTGAGTTTCAGTAACCTGAGTGAAAAGAAGATCATCTGTCCATAGCATTTTAACTGTAACCCATGGATCTTAGAGTAAAATTCCTGGGAAGGGTTACGGGTTGTCTGCTGTCACCTGATAAAAATTTCAAATGAATGATACATTCTCTTTTTTTTTTTTTTTTTTTTTTTTTTTGGCTAAGGAGAACAAGGGAAAAGATAGTAGAATGGGAAAAGATGGGATTTACTACCCTTTTTGGAGGGGACAGGTTTGATCCAGTGTTTTCTGTTACACTAAAGGTTTGTATGCCAAGGAAAAGGCATAAAGTGGATTGGGGCAGGACCAGTTTTCTGGGCAGGTGGGGTAACCCCAGCATGAACCTACTCCACCCAGACTTTCCTGGGATGGCTGAAATCTTACTGGATAATATAGGATAATCCCAGAGTGTGAATCTCCTTGGAGGTAATATATCAGCAATTATAATGAGACAGTCCCCAGAAAATATAATTAAAAAATAGGATGTATTTTGAATTGGAGAAGATTTATGAGTAAAGAGGTCATAGAGAGTGGAAGATTGTCCTTGAGAGACAAGAGAAAAATGCAGATTTCACTTCATAATATTCTCTGAACTTAAACTCGGGCATAGAGTCCTGTAAAGTCCAGTGGGAATAATTTGCTTCTTTGTACTTGTCTGATATTTTTCTTTCAAAGTTGGTTTTTTTTTTTTTCAAATTCCTTCCAGAGACGTTGCAAAACCAACTCATGTCTCTCTACATCTGTGTGACATTGATTTTCTTTCTTAATGAATTACATGGGATTTCTAGCTGATTCACTACTGTACTACCATTGTCCCTAGGTTTCTTCTTGAAATTTTGTAAAGGAAAGGCACAATCCACAGCTTGATTACAACTGGGGTTAATGCTAGAGACCTGTCACACGTATTTTAATTAGGAGCAAACACAAATTAAATTCCAGGATAAAATACTGTTCTGTCTTACCATAGGTCTTTAGGGGGTCAATAGTTTCATGCTTTGCCAGGGATGAGCTCTGCTAATGTTAACATTGATTAAAACACTGAAGATAATACTTTTCAGAATATGGTATATGTCATAGTCTTTCTTCTGGCAAGATGATGCATTTAGTTGCTGGCTGCAGAGATAATTATCTTATGGATATTACCTTATGGCTATTATGGGGAATAACTGATTTCTACCATAGGAATGTGTATCTGTACATGGAGCCCTGCATATCTTGTTGGTACAGAGAAAGGAATTGTGTGCTCCCATACACATATATGTGAAAAGAGAGAGGCAGATTGATTCTTGTGTCAGAAAACATTTAGCTATTGACAGAGGAGTGTTGCTTTTTCACCAACTGACCCACATGAACAAAACCAGTGCCTAGGGGTCCAAACCAACAGACATGAAGGTGAAAATGAAGATGTCTAATTGGGGCGATGTGTAACAGAGGATATGGTATCTAGTAAAAGCTAAGAGTAATATTAAATCAATTGTCCTTGAGACATGTCCCGAAACCTCACAAAATACAGGATTTTTTTTTTTTTTGCAAAAGTTAGCATACGTGAGTATTTAACACCCGACAAGGCTAGATATTTTTCAAATATTTGATGTGTGATTTTTTTTTTTTTATTAATCTGTGTTTGATTTTAGGTTAACTCTGAGCTATTGATTTTAACACTAGTTTTATCTTGAGATTTGTACTTTTTGGAGGGTTTACTCTGCCTAAGGAGCTGTGCATAAAAATGTTTCTCCACTTTTTTCATCTATATCAAATCAAAGATATTGTCTCTCCCTGTGTCTTCTGTTTGGTTGTCTTATTCTCAAAGTAGCTTTTCTGACAGAGAAAAAGGACCTAAACCAAGACCTAGATGGTAATAGGTTCCAGGCAAGACAAAGTCTTCTGGTGGTTCCCCTTATCACATAATATCTTTTTCTCTTCTTAGCCCCAGGTGAGCTCCCACTGAGGGGAGGTGCTGTTCTGTATGTGCTCCAGGGATCTCTCATCAGTGCAGCCCCTGAGCTCCCTGTGGGGATCAGTAACATCCCTGAGACCTGACCAGCTGCAAAAGACAGGGGAAGTGGCTGTGACCTCACCCTCCAAACCAGAGCAAAGCCGTGCCTGGCTGTTAGAACAAACGGGAGTGCAGGCTGAAGGGCAGTGACCTCTAGAGCACCCCACAGTTGTGAAGATAAATAGGCGATTGAATGATAATTCCTCCTGGTAATTCCATGCTGGGTTTTTATAGAGCAAAGTCCATTGTTGAGCATTTATTTAGGGGGTTTGGAGAATTGGCAGATAACTACAGACCTTCAGTGTCAGAGAACCTCCAAAGCAATTAGTGTAAAGCACATCTGTCTCAATTATCTCCTGAGATCATGTGGTACCACACGGGCATATGGGAGAGAAATAATTCTTTCAGAGTTCCTATAAAACACGAGTAGTATTAAGAAAGGACATTCCTTTGACCTAAGAAGGAAATTCTTCTGTAGGTGATGTGAGAGGTGATGCTCATAGGTAATGCTTGCAGCATGGCAATTACAGATGCTTAGGAGCTAATTTATTGGAACTAGTGGAAAAGGGGTCACTTCATTAATCTTACAATGAAAAAATCATTTAGGGGAAGAGCTGATGAAATTTTCAAATCACGTTTTTATATTTTACTTAATAAAAAAACCTGTTGCACTTTTGAGACCATGGGGGTGCAGTGAGAGGCAGCTCCTCCCTGGGGAGCAGGAGCTGTGGGGACCCTTGGGCTGGCAGGACCTGTCCTGCTGTCACAGCAATGGAGCAGCACAGGCTGGGGGTGGGGACAGCCCCAGCCCAGACACCAGGCACCCATGGGAATGGCACAGGCCAGGCCAGGGTCAGGCCCAGTGAGGGTAAGTAAGGTCAGACACAGCCCCAGGTGAGGCAGGTCATGGCTAGGTAATACAGAAAATATTACCTATTTTCCATCTATGTTGTGCTTGCAATGATTTGTCAATATTTTTAGCCACTCTAAAAGCTACTCAGGTAGTTTAATACTATCCCATCAGATCTATTATGAAATTTATCTTTCCTTTATTACAACCTTTTCCTCCTGGTACACTGTGTATTTGATAACATCTTATGTCATTGATAAATATATATTTGATCTATTGCTCTTCTGTTTTCTTTTTACTACTCAGATTTGCTGGTAGTAACATCAAGTGAAGAAAAACTCTCATTGCTTTCTCACGCTCTTCAGCTCACACATAAGGGGAGTAAAGAAAGGTTCATTACAATTCTGCAAGTTTATGAAGCTGAGAGGCAGCACAGTTTATAGATTGATCACAGTTGCAGGTGTAGTGTCTTAGTGATCAATACTGAAACATGTTTCTCGAGGCAGAAATTTGCTGTGCATTTAAACCAAGCATACTTCACTGCGTCTTCTCCAGTAAGAGTTTAGAAAGATATGTACCTTAGAATTATTGCTGAAATGGTCATAACAGTGGAGGGAGAAAAACAACTGTATCAGGGCAGATCAGTTGTCAGATACATTTTTCTAATGGGGATTAAAGGATCAGAAGTTCAGATTTCAGGAATCGGCTTAGTTTAATATCAACATATTCTCGAAACACTTTTTTGTTAATAGTTTTATGGGGAAAAGGGTTTGGAGGCAAATTCCTCTTCTCTTCCTGTAGGCACAATTTGTTGTTAACAGCTCGTATGAATTATTTTGATCCAATAAAAACTACACTGTTTACCACACACACATGCAGAAGACTAAAAAAAAGCAGTTGTACAGCAGTTGTGAAACTTGCTTCCTGGGAAGAAAGGAAAGAAAATTCATGTTTCCATGTCTGTAGGCTACCCTGATCCTACAGCGATTCATCTCGTTATTATCAGACCACCAGAGACAGTGCTCTATTAGAACCAGTATCTTATCATAGCATTCACAGCTGCCCTTTGCTCAGAGATTCTTTCATGGTAGATCACAGTGCCTTTCTCAAGTAGGAATAATGGCAAGGGAAGAGATCCCTTTTGTTTAGCAGTTACATCCAATGGCTCTGGGGCCGAGTGACAGTGTTTAGTAATCAAAGGGGGTGCAGCAGAATGTCTTTACTTTGCTCCCATGGAGCCTCAAACATCTTCCTGCAAAGCATTGACTGTGGACAGGAGTAAAGACTAAATTTACTGTTGTAGTTTGAAGAATTAAACTGTCAGATACAACAGAATTAATTCTTTTTTACTAGGAATGATTAATATTTTTTTGTCTTGGCCACTCATTGTCCAGGTCAAATTCATTCTGTTTCTATTTGTCATTCCACAGCAAGTACAAATTCTGATTTACATGAGTCAAACATCTCTTGATGCATCAGCCTGAGTCTTTGCCTTCCTTAAAACCACTGCAATATATAATTAGGCTTGATTTATGAATGCCAATAAGTCACATGGGTCTGACAACTAGGGGAGAGCCAGTGAAACAAGATCCAAAGGGGTAAGCCATAGGAGTTACCTGTTGGCATTTGTTCTGTGTTGGTTTCTTTTCCCCACTTAATGTGATATGCTAATTTCTGAAACAATATTAGACTTTTAGTCATTTCTTGCCTAAATCAAGGTTCTTGGCTGATATGTAGATTCCCTCAGGCTATAATAGTAGGAAATTTCATGCAGGTGTATGATTATTCAGCTCATCTGAAGTACTCTGTAAAACTCAGTATCTGTGGCAAATTAAAGGTAGGGAATTCAGATTTTTTTTCTAAGTATTAGAATGAAAAGATGCTTCTTGTTATGGAATTACATAAAGAAGAATTTATTGGAAGTGGCTGTTTTTGAGACTAGAAGACAGCAGCGGTGTTTGGGAAGTGAATGAAAAATCTATACTCTGCAGACATTTAAGTTACTCACTGAAAATAATTCTTTTTTGAGAGGGTGAAAATATTTTTGTGCCTTAAGCCTTTTTTTTAAATTTATTTTTAATATGAAATGTGCCTGAATTTGTTTCATGCAAGTGTAGCATTTATTTCCAGATCAATTGATAAAATGCATTGATGAAAACAAGTATCAGGAAAATGTTTCATTTCCAAAGGATATATACTACAGTTTAGAAATCAGGGAAATGCATGTTGCAGTGAAAAAGAGTGAAAATTCCAGCAGTCTAGGTATGCAGCTAGCGTCAGTGCTACCAAAATTGGCACATTCAAGGGAATTGTTTCCTAGACAGAGGATTATTATTTTATCTTTTCATTTTAAATTTTTTTTTACTTTTAATGAAAGAGTGAACCTCAGAAGTGGAGCTGTTGGAAGTGGCATTGGTTAAAGCTGCTGTTGTGGCTGAGGTCAGGATATAAGAGCACCTGAACTGAATCCAGTGCAGTTAATGAAGCTACTGCATAGTGTCTAGGAGATCTGCAAACTCCATGATTAAAGCAAGTCAAATGCCTAGCAAAAAGGGGGAAAAAAGGCACTGAATTTCTGAAAACTTCTTCTCCATCAAAGGGAGTTGAAGATAATTCCCTGTTTTCTTCCAACAACTAATCTTTTTGTATGATTGTTGCTGAAATTTAGATTATAAATAGGTATGTGACCTACCAAAATTGTTGCCTTAATGCAATAGACACTATATTAGAGTGTTGCTGTTTCAGTGTACTGGTAGTTGAACTTGTCTGTTAGAGACAAGGCTACCTCATGGGTTTTTTTGTTGTTTTTTTTTTTTTTTTTTTTTTTTTTTTAATGTACATATGTGTTCACACATTGGGGAAAATCATAAAATTTAGAGTAGGATTTAAGGCTGAGTCTATGCCAGTGCTACACTTAACCAAGGAAAAAGAAATTATTCTGTATCTATCATTACATTGACAATTAGAGTTAATTCCTACATTTTCAACATAAATTTCTAGGTCTTTTGATTATTGCAGGCTTTTGTTTCGTATTTACCCTGGATTTCATATATCTCATTTCTAATGTATCTTGAAAAACAATTAAGTGTCTTAAAATCAGCAGGTTTGGCTGAAAAGCATATTTTCAAGTTTTATTTATTCTAAAATGACTGGTATAGCCATAGAACTGATGAGCACAATTTTTTGTTAAGGAACTGTGTAATGCATTGGTGTTTGTGAACTTACATTGAATGACTACATTGAACATTTTGCCTTAAAACTTATTGCATAACTGCAGTGATTTTAATTCTATGTACTCTATACTCAATTAACAATTATGAAGCTGCAGATTTTGTTTTCACTTACCACTGAGACACTATTTGAATTTTGGAATGAAATTATTCTATGAGTAACTTGGTTCATATTGTTATTTATACATAACCACTAGAAATCAACATCTCTAAATGATGCTGAATCCGTAATCCAAAATCTGTTACAGCAGGAGATTGGCAGTCTTCAGTTGCTGACTTGATTGCATAGGACTTTGACAAGCAGGTGTTACTAGGGAGGCTTAGCATCTTAGGTGTTTTTTTTATAAAACTTATTTATGGGTAAACATTCTTCTCTTCATTTCTGAAATATAATCTTATTAAAGAAAATTTCATTTTTTTCCCTTATGTTCCCATTATCTCTTTTTGCACAAAAGTGGGTTGTATTTATTATTGCTGTTATGCAAGATTTGAAGCAAATCTCTGCATGGTGGTAATACATTCTTCTTTGATCAGATAAATTCTTTTTAGGCTTTATCATAACATATCCACAGTGCAGTCAGGTTCTTTTGCAAATTAAAATACTTTGAAAGGATTTTGACAGTTACAGAAGTGAATGCTATCTACACTTAGTAACTAGGACACACAAACCTTTTGCTGTCCAGATAATCTTACAGTATCATTTCTTTACAAAATGTCACATCTGAAATAGCATTTAGTTTTTTGCATGCTGCTTGTTTGCTTTATAGAGCAAATATATTTGCATTTTCCAAGCTTTCTTCATAATGAGAGATTTTTCATCGAGAAGATTGTATTTGTGCTGTGGTCTGATTCTCTTATCAAGCACTTGCTATGTTCCAGATAATTTTAACAAGTGTGATAGTGTGTAACAGTTAAAGAGTATGGCTGCACAATTCCTTCAATCCGTTTGCTGAGTTCCCAATGCTAGTGTGAGCTCTATGTGTGGAATAAAAACCATATTGCAATTTGCACCTCCCATTAGGGTCTCTGTTAATACAGTTTCCTAATACAGACAAATGACAAGTGGATGTGATTTTTTTTAGTTTCACCCTCCTTCCTTTGCTACAGAGATGATGTTGGGGCAGGTTTAACATCCATTTTTAGAATCTTAGTGCTCTACATCTTAACTTTATTCTTCAGCTTGTGTAGCATTCTCATGGAAATTATTACCTTGGTTTTTAGTAGGTTGATTGTGGGTTTTGTTCTTTTGGTGGGTTTTTTTCCCTTTAGAAATGACTGTACACATTAAGCATCTTTGCTATGGAGTTAGCAGAACCAGTGCTGGTCCCGAATTTGAATTCAGGGCTCCCAGTGTTTTTGGGGAAATGTACTGTGCCTGACCCTACCATCTGCTAGAATCCAAGAGCAGATGAAATGACAGATCTACCTTAAAACATTATCAGATCTGGAATTCAGTGATTTGTTTGTTTTTATTTTTAATTGAGCCTTTTCACTTAGTGTCAGAATCCTCTAACAAAAGCTATGCTCTCAAAGCTGTTGTAAGGAATAATGGCAAACCAAAGTAATTATTGTTCAAACATTTTTCATATTCCATACTGTGAGATCTTTTTTTCATATTCATATGACGTTTCTGTTTTCATTGGACAAGGTACAATGAGTTTAATACTTTTTTTATTAAATTCCATTTCTAATAACTAGAAAGAATTCCATTCTTTTCTCTGTAGTACATGATTTAGCACACTGCTCACCTTTAGTTTGCAGAGGAAACGCAGGATGAATACTTACTGCTCAAATGAACAGGAAATAAAAGGTTCTTTTTTTAATTTGATGCATGACATGGTGTCCTAAATAAGAAGAGTCTGAGTATTAAGAAGTGAGTGGCATCCTGGGTCATCTCCCAGCTGCAGAGTCAATCAGCAAGTTGTCTGTGAGCCTTTATCACAATGCTGTGCACAGGAGCAAACCTCAGATGGAATTGGAGAGGATCTGTGGTAAATACAAACTTCTGGAGGATAGTTACTGCATTTTGGATTCTAAAATATGGTGGTAGGTGAGTTTGGTGTTGCATTGTAGTCATTCTTAAACTTGCTTTCAGGAACCTTGTACAAATCCATAAGCCCTGCACACCGATCGTGGTGCTCAGTACAGTGGATGCAAATGCTGCTACAAAGGGTAATGGCCTCAGAAATATCTCACATAGTGAAACTCAGAAAGCAGTGAAAAATAGACAATTTTTTCATGATAGAACATAAGTCCAAAATCTAACAAGATGCATAAATCGCTTACTATGCATGAATCCTGGTAATAAGAAAAATAATAGTAGGATTAACAACAAGCCAGGAGTTCATGAATTAGAAGACATTAACCTACCTGCAAAGTAGCTGAGTATTTGTACAGTTGATGCATTTAATTTGCTTCTTATATTAAATGATTTCAAGTACCTATTCAGGAAGCCAGCTGGAAAAGATGTTGGCCTAATTAAAGGTTTGTTTTAGTTAAGGGAAACTGTAGGCTTAGTTTTTTTAGATGTGATCCATACTGGCAGGTGTTTCTGTCTCCATTGGGGAAAAATATATTGTTACAACTGGATGAGGTGTAAAAGGCAGTTGATTTGAATATCTAAATGATTTTTAAATTGATTTGAATACCTAACTGATTTTTAAATTAGTAATCTATTACAATTTAAAAATTGTGTCAGTTCCTTATAATGCAGGCAGTAACTGGTTTAGATGTATTTTTCTGAAAGATTATTGTAAGTACATGCTAGACTGTGCTTCTTAACTGTGCATTCTGATCTTTCTTTGAAACAGCCATGAGGAAAATTCCCCAACTCTATGCAGGTTCGTTTCCCAAGGCATTATAATTTGTGTTTTTCAGTCCCTAGAAGCCACCACCTGTATGACACTGAAGTGTTGTGTGGACACAGGCAGGGAGAGCCTCTACAGCTCCACAGTGCTTAAAGAGATAATGGGAAAATCAGCAAAGGCAACAAGGATTTTTACCTATGAAAGAACTGAGACAAAACGATGTTAGGCAATTTATAGCCTGTCACAGTCAAAACCTGAAAAAGCCTATGCTTCTTCCCCATATTTATCTAATAAAATGTCTAAATAGAACTATTAGATTCACACCATTGAATTCTCCCTGTTATTCTGTAGTATAAACATCTCTTTCCAAGCTATACCGACTGAAATCTTCCCTCATCCTTTTATTTTTCTAGGCTGGATGATCCAAGTCTCAAAGATTTTCTCACCATAAAGAATTTTTCAATCCTTAAAAACATTTTGTAGACTTGTGGCATAATTTGAACCTCATTTTGAAAGAGCTTCTAATATCTCTATTTTAAAAGAAAAGATTTAAATATTTTAAACATTTATGCTTGAGATGAGAGGAATTATTGTGTTATTGTGGAGAAGGATTATCTGATTTGCTTGTGTTTGTTGTTTTGAAATAAAACTGTGCCACAGCTATCTAGTTCAGAGGAAATAATATAGTGAAACAATAATTACACAGCCCTGGATGAAATCCTGGCTCAGTTAAAGTCAATGGAAAAGCTCTCACAGATGGCAACGAGACCTAAATTCTGCCATTGATTTCATTGCCATTGGAAAATTCATGCTGAAGGACACGACAGCTCTCCTGTGTGCTGACTGGCTTCTCCAGCAGTAAAGTCTGAATGAGAATTTATGGGCTTCATCTGCTTCCCTAAAGTTGCTTTCCCCAGGAGCTGGTTTGGAATCATAAATGCATTCTTGATATTTAAGTTAAAATCAGAATAAATTATAGGTTTTTCAATTAATTACTCAGAAATGCATGCTTATATTCTACCAGCTTTATTTACAGAAACTTGTATAGCTCAGGTGGACTAAAACTTTAAAGTTGCCCATATGTATATACATATGTTATACACACACGTAGAGGTCCCACACTTGTATTCTAGCAGCTTTATTTATCAAAGTTTTTATGGCTCAGGTGGCCTAAGAAGAAACTGTTAAGCCACACATTACACACGTTCCTTTTAGATATCCTTCAAGATAACATTTTTAAATTACAAGTTCTTATTTTTTTTTTCTTTGAGTTTCTAAATTCTGTTAATATCCATTCAGACAAAATATTTCTTGTCAGATCTGTTAAACAAATTTGAGTTTCATTATTGACTTTAAACACATGATGTATCTCCTAGGAAGGGTAATAACCCAACATAGATCCTCATCAATGTCCTACTCAATGCAGTTTTGTGTCCTTTACTATGTATTAAATACTGGAGTTCCAATATTTGAAAGATGCTTAATTATTATTAGATAAGGAACATAAAACTGGCTGGAGCACTTCAAATCACTTGTCCACAGCAGGAAAATTCTACTTCCAGCTATGTTTGACTAATAATATTAGTTAATAATCTAGCAATAAATGCATGATTTGTGAAAAAAATAATTACGAACTTTGAGTTAATGGCGCAGTTTCAGACTATTTGGAAAGTGCTTTCAGCTTCATTTGGAGTTATAATTAACCCACGGATGAAGCAAGATCATCACATTGTGCAAAGTTGCTGTAGCTTCATTGACATCAAAAGGCGAATTTCGACAGGACACAAATCCAGCCTGTAAACTCTAAAAATACAAAATAAAAGTCACTGCCAGACCAAATAATTTCAAAATTGAAAAGAGAGGGATGCTCAAAGTAATGTCAACCATCTGGAAGAGAGATTGCATAGAAAGAAAAAAAAATGTCTCTGTCCAAGTTTTCAACTTTTCCAAAGCTTGTAGCAAAAACATGAACATTGGCAGGAGTTCAAACAAGAAGGCTGTGAAATGAACTGATAACTAGTCAATGCCACACACACCATGGCAGAGCTATACAGTAAGTTACTGCTACTAGCAGAGATGGACAGAGAGCTGTAGGCAGATGGTCAAGAATATGGGAAGAAAGGAGACTGGTAATGATATCTGCCTGATAAAGCATGTAGTTATGAGTAAAATCAGTCTTTTTGTTTACAGTAGTAACTGCTGGCTTAGTGAGTTTTGTTTGTGGATTAACTGCAGCTGAGAAACCATTTGTGGGTGCTCAGTAGAGGGAAAAAAAGAATAAAAATAAAAACAGTTTTGTTCTTGTATGTCTTCTGTTCAGGACATCTTCCAATTCGTAGGCATTTAGAGCATCAGAAGTGATCACCTGCTCTAGGAGATGGATCGTAATCTGGTTAAGTGCCAGGTTAGAAATTAGATTTTTGCCCTGTCCTGCCTGTTGCCAGGTTGGGTGTGGTTTGGAGAGATTGTGTGTTGTGGGGGAATGGATTAAAAGGACTGGAAAGGAGCCCTAAGTTGCCAGGCTGTGACTATACACAGGTGGCTGGCTGCGTGGCTCTGAGGAAATAACCTTTTTCCTTGAAGATAGTCTCTAAAAGGTGTGCTGCCAAACATAACTGTGATCATATGGGGCATTTTAATGCAGGTCAAGGTAAATGAATAAATTATTTAAATATAGATGGATTACAGGCAGTAACACTTCCCCAAAATGCAGCATGTGTTTCCATGCTTGCACATGCTCTGTCTCACACACTCACCTGTTGGGTCTCAAGAGTGCAGTTCTGAACTGCCTACACTCTCTGAGACAGCCAACATTTGGGATACCCTTTGGCTAAACTAAGGTGAAACAACACCAAATGATCAATTTGAAAGTTTTATTTATGGCATTTGAACCTTAAAATTTCTGATAGACTGAATGGTCTGTTATAGCAACAATTTAACATCTCTGAACAGCCCTTGGCAGCAAGGAATTAAACTTTCAATTAGAGGAATAAAGGAAGAGGGAAAGACAGAAAAACAGAGATAAAGGTCTGGATCAGCACCCAGGGTTCCAGCATCATCTCTGTTCTGGATTCTTTGGATGGTGGGTGCACTCCCCACCCTCTCAGTTGCACTATTTATAGAATAGTCCTCATGCCGGTGCATTTTTTAATTCTCAGACTTCTCAGAAAGGGGCTGGAGGGGTCTTGTGGTCTCAGGCCCCCTCCCTCTTGTCAGAAGCACAAGTGCAACACTACCTCAAACTTGGTTTTGGAAAGAGTTACCCAAGATAAGGAAGGTGGTCCCTGAAAAGCTCTACCCTGTCTCCACAAGATGCTCTTCTCTAACTGCACCTTGTCTCGTTGGCATGGTAACATTTCTTTTCTCATCTGCCAAGTGTTTGAGACATTAACTCTTTCAGGTTTTCAGTCTTTCACACCACCCCATGACTCAAACGGTCATTATAATCTCATTCCTGTAGATCTCATCTTCTAGGAAGGTGATCCATACAAACAGGGTGGAAAAGAAGCTGAAGAGTGTAGGCAGTCAGTCATACATTGTGCTGCTGCCAGGACCATCATCCAAAACAAAAACCCACACAATAACGTAAGCCAAATGTTCACCAACCCCCTTCCCATCCTGTAAATCTCAACGGTCTCAGCGAGAAGTTGAACCTCTGACACTGAATAAGAAGATATATTACAAGACATACAAGATTTAATAACTAAATCACTTTGTGTGGCCCAGACAATAAACCTTACATTTGAACAGTAATTTCTTCTACCCTTATTAGATTTTAATCTATCAAGAGTGATGCATTGGCTTAGTTGCATTAGTGATTCCTGCATCTGAATATCCATCTCCTCAAGCTCCTTAACAGAATTTCTCTTTTGTGATTTAGAACATTCCTGCAGGGAATATTGTTCCCACAGAATTCACCATGTTACCATCAGTTGATTCGATGCAGAGAAGGATTTGGTGCAGATGATTCGGCAGTCTGCAGTCTCTGATCAGTTATCCATTTGGCAGCAAGCCGATTGGAAACGTTCTGTGTCCCATTTCCTAGTTGTTCCTGTAAAGCCTGAGCTAAGTGTTGCAAGGGCTTGATCATTTTGCTTTCTGCCTGTTGGTTCATGTTCCCGTTGTGCTGGGCAGTGGCTAAAGCATCCCCAGCACCACCCAGACTTTTCATATCTTGATTTTCGTGTCAATAAGGGTGTGTGTGGGGCGGATTGTTGTTAATTACATACTCTGCTTTTAAGCTAGCATGGCCGTACTGGCTGTTTTAGCATTATTTGCAATTTCTGTATTTGAGCTTATGCCATGGCCTATTGAAAATCATTCCTGCCTAGAGCACTCAAAAGCTGCTCACACAATCAGTGCGAGATCCTCTAATGGTTTTGTTACATCTAAGGTGTGCAGTGTTACTTTTGGTACACTCATCACATGGCAGTACTTAGCCTCTGTTAATTGGAGAAATATTGCTTGGCTTAGCTCTGTGATGTCTTCCACAGCCTATAAACAACATTTCTTCTTCATTCCTTGTTCTGAAATGTGAGGAAGCTCAAGCATTGACAGAAAATGCAATGAGTCAGTCACGACAGTCACTCATAAATGATGTGACCTACATCTAAAGTAAAATTCTGTATAAAATTTTCTGTCTGAAATAATAACTCCTGAAGTGACATTTGCCCTTTAGATATACAGATACAAATAAAGGGTAAATTAATCATAGTGAATGAGTAATTTTAAAGATTACAAGCTTCCACAGTATTGTTATTATGAAAGTTTTGTTCCCTGAAGATGCTCTATACCTGATAAGGTTTTAGAAATTTAATTGAAAAAGTTTAATAAAGAATTAAAATTATCATGTGCCCTTTTGCAGAAATACAAATGAACTAAGAGATTCTTTGTAAAAGAAGCTAAGGTGAATAGCATGTTAGTATTCCTTTGAATGCCATATCAACTTCTTGCTATTGTTAATAAAATTAGGGTTGGTTTACTGGATGGAATGATTTTAAAATAAATAGCTTTGTGCAGATATTACAAAGATTTCAATATCACTGGTTCACAGTGTTGAGATAATGGGAAAGAAGATACACTTAAAGGTCATTGTTTATGCTGCAGTTATATGTCTTACAATGCCTGAATGATGATTTTAAAAGAGTAACTGAATACTTATAACTTGCAGGATTGATATTCTTTCAGATGCTGACAAACATACATCTAGCTAGATAATGGAAATTATTCTTTTTTTTCTTTTTATGTGTTTGTTCATAAATACAACGTATAGTGCATTCAGCTGTGACTCATGAATAAATCTTGAAGATGCACAAGAAATCAGAGCATTCAAATCTGATTTTCAACAGAAGAGCAAAAAATTTGAATTGAATTTCTTTAGTTTATTGGGGAGAGGTGTTTTCATTTAACCCCTTCTCTGTTAAAAATACTTGCCCAAGCTATCAGTGTAGAGAATTTTGGGAGAGATTGTCCATAGGCACCCAAGAGAGCTAACATTTAACTCCCATACTTAAACAGGGAATAAAGCCTATTGACTTGCTAACAGAACTTCTTTGGTCTTAAAGGTCTGGGACAGCTGTCTTCCTGGGCTTTGACTCATTTATCTATTCCACTTTTTTTGTGTGAAGATGTCAAGAGATTTATTCTGATGTTAACACTCCAACACAACATTTTCATAATTTACCTTTTAAAGTTCATTGGGTTTCACCTTCGTATTCTTAGCAATGATACCATTTGTTTCGTCTTGATAATTTACCTGACTCTGCTCAGATGAGTTTCTCTGTGATTTTTATGGTAAATTCTTGTGGTTTTCTATAATATTCTCAAAGACTTAGTGTGCAAGAGAAGGTTTTAATCTCCTTATAGATGTGATAGGTCTGCAAGAGTTTGATTGGTCTTTTTTTCCTGTAGTGTGATGAGCATTTCAAAGATATATGAAATCTGTGTAAGATTTCTCTTTTGAGTTCAGGAACAGTTTTCCTTAACCCTCTCTTTTAGGGAGCATGTAGTAATTTTCCAAAATTGGCATTTCATAACAGAATCATATCTACCAAGATGAACTCTTCATTTTCTGATAATATCCCTACCTTCTTATTATTCATTCGTTTTACCACATTACGATCTCTTGAGATTTTTTATTTTCTTTGTATTATGCAATGTACATCCATTCTGATTTCCATAGCTGCATTTTTTTGTCTTTCCTTTGATCTGGAAACTGAATTCTTGTGCCAGTCTGTGACAAAAGCAGGTTGGTATTACTTACATTTCTAGATTTGCAGATTTAGGCCAAACCCATCTATTTTATCTGTCTATTCTTTTCTTAAAATAAAATTGTTGGCAATTAAAAATACTTCAAAACAACAAATCATTAAAAATATATATTAAACAACATTATTGCAGAACATGTCTTTGATTTATATGAAATGTTAACTGTAAGGATTTTTTCTCATGTCATTAGGAAAGTAAGTAGGAATTCTCGCAGGAAGGGATGGGATCAAATAAAGAGGTTATTTGTAACATCTTTAGCCCACCTTTTCCCTCTGAGGGAAAGATATTTTCGGAAATTTCACATGAAGAGTCATCAAAACCCACTCCTTTTTTGCGGATTGTGTCTTGGGTGTTTGCCAGTTGCAGCATTAGGGGAAATAAGTGTATTGTGGCCTTAATTTTGTGGTTAGTATTCCTATGAGGCCTGAAATTAAGGACTGGACACAAGCTTCAAATTCTTACGTATAGATGTAAGTTGTATTACTGCACTTAGGGACTTTGAGGGTGAATATATGTAAAAATAGATTTTTGCATATGATTAATTGGGACAAGAGGATTAAAAAAGAAAAGAAAAAGGGAAAATTTGAAAGGTGAGAAAATATGTACAGGGTGACTACTCATTAACTTAACAGCACGAAGACATCAATACCTTCTCTCCCCAGTCCTGATGGGTGCAGGGTTGAGGCTACACAGTCATCTCCAAACAATGAGCAGTTTGTAATGAGTGTTATTGGCTGCACCTTGCAGGCTTCTGGATCTTGATATAACCTGAAAGGGACAAGGTGCCATGTCAAATGCAGAATTCTCATAAAAATCCTTCTAATCTCAAGTAGCTCTGGACTTCTGCCAGCTTGCTCTAGAAGAGGCTCTTTCAGCCTACAGGGGGCACAGACACAATCAACTAATGGATATGTCTGCATTACATCTTCATATTAAGATACTATTTTTAATCATTTGAAGTCTCTTTAGGTTTTGTAGTCTTTCATTGAAAGAAGGGGGAAAATCCTATATCACCAGCAGATTGTTCCAGTTTTGAAACAAATATTCCATCATGACCCAAACCCAGAAGTCTGCTATTCCTAGGCACTGTAGGACTGCAAAGTGAAGCATAGAAAGATGAGTATGGATATTTCAGAATACTGTAAAACAAAATTGTTAGAGCTGTTCAATCTTCTCGATTTACTGAGATTTGTAACCAGGCTTAACCTTTCCTAATGTATGTTAATTTGTAGGTGCAAGAGGATTGGCTCAAATATTTTTTGGATAAAGCTCTCCTTTTTCTTCTGTATCAATCCTGTTTTGGCCAACAAACATTGAGTAGTGCAACATTTAATAGTTAGCTTTGATAGCTTTAGTGTGCATAACACCTTTATACTTGTTCTTTTTTGGTATGGTACAATGTTCTAAAGTACATTGAATCTGTCTGCCTCTCTACAGGCAGATTACTGATATTAAATGTCCTAAGTCCTATTCTAGTAAAATTGTTTCATTCTCCTGAGTATTTATCTACATTATTTTTTTTATTTCGAAATTAAGATGTACATGCAGTACAATAATGAAATGTTATAATTTGAGTAGGCACATGCTCTTGGTAGAATGTTTCAGAGAAGGAGATAGAAAAATAAAAATAGATTTTTAAAATTAATCTGATTAGTCATGTTTCAGTATATACAATAAATGCAGTGACATTGCATTTTAGAACCTAAGTGGTATTTTCCATCATATGTAGAATATTTTTTACAGAGTAGTTGAAAGCTCTTTAGCCATGACATTTAATAACAATATAATGGCTTTATTTAAAGAGGATATAGTGATTTTATTCTCATGTTAGAATGGTTGTCTGGGTCCTTTGCTCATTTACAAAAGAGTTCTTATTAAGGTGTACAGTGAAATTTCTGTGTAGGTAGGACTTTCTTGAGGTGTAGGAAAAGGGGGAAAAAATTCCGAATCTTATATTACTTGTAATGGGAGTTATTTTGTAATTCATATGTTTTCAGATGAGGAAATTCAAATAAACCAGAAAATGTGATCTTCAAAGTTTTCAGTTACTAATTTTCTTTAAAGTAGTTCTGAAATTCGTCCAAGCATTTTGTATTCTTAGCTACTGAAAATCACAACTAAGTCATCACAGGGTTATGTGTGAGCAACATATGTATAAATGACAGTAGTGTACATCTAAATGTGCCATTCATATGCCCAGATATGGCTCAGAAGTCTATGCCTGCTTATTTATAATGAATACATGTTCAGGCAGTAAAGATTAAAAACTAATTATGCACACGCTGTCAGTACTAATATTTGTACTTAATTTGATTTACAGTACACCAAATAATGAACCTGACTAAAATTATAAAAAGTTATATGTACAGCCATTAATATGCTCTTTTTACAGTACCTTATTCATTTTTAAAAAGCATACTAACTGAGTTTTAATGTTGGTAAAGCAGATGAAAGGCATGTAAAGCTAAGATAAAAACCAGTGAATACTCTTATTTAGCAGTAATATAGATTGCTTTTACGCTCCTTTGTTTGAGCCCATTGTGATATGTATTTCAAGAGATGAAAAGAGGTCTAGGTGCAATTAATTACTATGAACTGAAAGCATCAATTAGGAAGTATCCAGTCCTTGGTAATGGAAATCTGTGATGGGAAAGTAGTGAAAAGAGGTTTGAATATTAGTTCTCCTTTGATTTCAGCCTCTCGCCGTGGCTGGGGCGGGGGCTGTGCTGCAATGTGTCACACATGGATTTGGCTCTGCAGCTTCAGACCAATGTCAGCACAGCGCTAGAAGAGGATCCTCTTGGGGTCAGTCCCCATGCATGGCACAGTGCTGTCACCTGCCCCAGCTGGGACTGTGCTGCCTGGGTCAGGCTCTGCCAATTCTGCCACCAATGTTCATTTTAGGTTCACTCATTTCTTTGCATATCAGCTTCAAATCAAGGCACCGGCGCTGCTAAAGGCAGTGCGTTTTTGGCACTGAGTGTAAAAGGAGGGGCAGTCTGGGGGAGTGGGGCTCAGCTTCCCAGACTGGGGCCACAAGGGATGCCATGGGAAAGGCAAGGTGGGTGATTCCTGACCTTACAAACAGCCCCGTGCACCCCTCTTGTCCAAGGGCCAATGGGGAGGGAATTGGCTCTGCAGAGCAAGGATGTTTTGTTCTACCACAAGAGCACTATCTCACAGTCTAATCCACTCCCTTGGCATTTAAAATACCTACAAAAAGCACCTTAGAGATCCTGACAGAAGCTCCCAGTACAGTAGTAAATCTCCTAGGGCAGAATGCTCAACAAAGGGAATGAGAAAATAAATTTATCATTTCAATATCCATTAGTGGCTATCTGTGCTGCTGTACACATATTAATAACAAAAAATGTTAGGCTTATAAAATAAGGCATCTGCACATTTCTGAAATATATTCATTCTGTTATCAGTACCCAAACTTTATGATAGATCATCATGTAATTTCCTGAGTATGCTGCTCCTTAGCTGGAGCACATATATACATCTGCCATTAACAGGAAATAAATATGTGCCATTTTGGCATTAAGATTCATGTCCCAACATGATATCAGATATTTTTTAATTTTTTAACTGATACCTTCAGTAAACCAGAATGCCTAAGGACTTGGATGATCAGATAACTGTTAGAAGCACATGGAATGAAAATGCTTTTCCTTTCAGTGTCTCACCACCATCTGGTACATTCTTTAGAGTGGCATTATTTCTACAGACTATTAATAGGAGCTACACACCATCTTGAGCTGTTTCTAAATAATTAGCTCCAAAAGTCATATTCTTGGCTATATATTTGATACTTTTTTTTTTTTTTGCCTCCTCAGACTGAAACAGTTCTATCTTTATTTTTTTTCTTATATTTTCTTATCTATATAATGGTACTTCAAGCTGCTCTGTTGGAGTTTCTTAAAAACCAAAAGCAAAACAAGAGAACCCCGAAACCCAAACCCCAGCAGAACAAATAGATAATCCCCCTATTGTATTGAGCAATATAGTTTATAAATGACAATGAGTTTTCCTGGTTTTTATTCCAATTATTTGATTGTGTGTGATTAATATATTACTACTGTAAAATATGTTTACTTTTTCAATAGTTTAGTTTTCTTCATCAAAGAAGTGCCAATGAGCCTGTGAGGATTTTATTAGGAATTCCTAAGAGTATTTCCTCCAAATTTCAACTTTATATATCTAGATATACATACACTTTGCAAAGTCTTGCAGAAGACATTGACCAGGATGTAAAAATAGAATAAAGTAAGGATTTCTTTGTTGGTTTTGGGGTTTTTTTTTAACATAAATAGATAAAAAGAAAAGATCTTTCACACTCTTGTTCAAGGTACTCAATGTCTTTTTACTCTTCATATTTTGTGCTTTTTCCTGAATTATTTAGTGGCTTAGTCGTGTGGTGGAAGATTGTTTTATTGCAAGGGAGGCAGTTCCCCATGAGACAGATTTGAAAAAAATTTATTTACTTTTTAGAACTGTATGTCTGCTTGTGTCGATTGAAAAATGTGTGCCTCAAATTGTATACATTAATTTATTTTTAGTTCCTCAAAGATTGATTTTATGAAGCTGGAAAATAATATTATAGAATATAAACATTTTATGAATGTTTGTCCAGTATTCTGCTGTAAAATGCAGGTAGATTCAAAAATGCATGGTAAACCTCTCTGAAGTAAGTCAGAAAAGTGTAAGGCTCTTTATTTTTAAGGCATTGTGGCCACATAATCTGAATGCTCTAATGCCTCTTTGAAGTGATTCTGTCTCTGTTAAGGTTTAATAATTCATAGTCTTTACTATCCTTACCTAATAAATAAAAGTATTATTACTATTATTAAAAAGTAATAAACTAGAAATCCACAACAGCAGCAAAACTGACGTAAATTAACCAATAAAGACCACTTTCTTTTCTTACAGGAATGTTATTTTTTAATCATCTTTGCACATTGCTGTCAGGGCGCCCATTGACATCAAGTATTACACTCCATAGTAATGATCTGAGTCCTCTATTACTCATAAAAAAATCAGTGTCCAAGCTGTTGAAACAATTATCCCACTACAGAAGCTTCCTATGTTCCCAGAGAATCTTTTAAGAGATGGTTGTTAGGAAAGCAAACAAAGACAGTTTCACATGCTCGTGGAACACCATAGAATTGGCAGGGATATTAACAGCTCAGCATGATTCATTTGTCCTTCTTGAGTGCTCCAAATCCATCACTCCACATGACAAAATTCACATTTTTATTGGATTTCTGCTTCTTGTAGAAAAGCTACATTTCCATTTTTAATAGATCTTCAGTTTTCAGAATAAGACTTTATTATTGCTGATCTCCTAGAAATTCTGCACAAGCAATGTAAAGCTTATCAGTTTATTTCTGTAACAGTACATGCACATGAATGCAGGTTGCTGAGCAAAAGGGAAGAGGTCTAATTAACCAGACAGTTAATTGCTAGGACAACATCAATCTTTTGTTTGAAGCAATAACATTTACATAATACAGCAATTCCAATTTTTGATCTGAAAGAAATAGTGTGAGCTCCTATTAAATGGTGGAGCTGCAGGGGCCCATCCTAAGTTCGTTCTCATCAAGGTAAATAGAAGTTTTCTAAATAGCTGAACAAAATCTGAGTTAGACAGCAGCACTTATGCTCATTATTGGGATGTATTTACCAGGTAGACAGAGCTCTGTTGCTAACAATGTCCAAAGCAGTCTACACTGGTATCTTTACAGGTTCACTATAGGAAATCTGTGGTCTTCAGCCCCTCTTTTTTGTGTTTTTTGTTTTCTCCACTTTGATCAGACCTTAGCCGGAATGTGAAATGTTGATTCTTATCCCAAATCCCATAGTCTCCACTGAGATTGGTTCAGGTACTCTGGTTTGCATACTTCTCTAGTAGGAGTCACACATTATTTCTATTCACCACTAGGTAGCCTTTATGCAAATTCTTGTGGGCACAGGGGCCAGCTGAAGCTGCTCATGCTAAACACGCTGTTGTCCCTGTTTTACAAGCCACTCCTGACTCTAAGCAGGTTTGATTCCATATATTTCTAACTTCATTTACATCTCAATAGTATCACCCCCCATGTTTTTGCACATTTCTATTCTTAAAGCTTGTCATCTGAACGGTACCTTTTATCCCACTCCAGGCTCTTACATAGGAATACTTGTTGTCATCTCGTGATCTACTGAGCATTAATATTCTGCAAGGCACTATGGGGGTTGTGCTTCGCTGAGCACGTTTTCACCTGAAAGCAGTTTTTTAATATAAACATTTGCTTAATATTCTGTACATTTAGAGTATTTTATCTGCATCAGTGCTTTACTGAAAGTCATTTAAATTAAATGGGAACTGATTATGCATAAAGAATCAACCCCTTTCATAGTAGTTTTAATAATATACATATAGATTATAAAATGCATCTGCCCAATTGGAAGAATATTTTGTGTGGATAAATCCATGTCCAAGCATTTAATCTGTTTCTACGTGAACACTGGATTGTGTGTTTAAGGGAGTCTTCTGCACAGCATTGTGATGCGCAGCTTTTTAAAGTTTAATTATGAGGCATCTGTTGCATAATAATTTTTTTAATGTAATAGTAATCTATTAAAACAAATAGTGTCTCGCAGAGGAACTATTTAGCTCTTTGCTAGAATAAACAAGCATTTTGGAGAGAGGCATAATCCTTGCACAGTCTTAGAATTGTGTTGTGATGTCAGTCTGCTTTCGCAGGTCTTTTGCTGCACACTCTCCCTTGCTGGTTTTGAATTGGTGCTGTGGACAAGAAATTGTTGTGGATGCCTTGCACATTTGGGTTGCATTTGCTTTGTGTGGTTTATGCATGGCCACTGTAAGCTGTTCTTCTCTCTTTCTTCCATCCCACTTAAATTAGATGCAGCTTTTAGGATAGAAAGGCCTAGACTGAAAACACCTTTCAGTTCCTGTTGACTACAGACTTATCCTGGATAAATAAACTGAGCAACTAAAGCATCTACAGGGGTGAAATTAATCAACATGAATCACAGATCAGTACTTTTCTTACCTGGTTGGTCCAGAGCTGCTGTGCTGAACCTGGACTACTACTGGGGACTAAATAAATAGGCTGATTTTCAGATGGGGCGAGATCTCCAGAACCTCTAAATTGCAAGTTATATTTTTGATTCCTATAGCTTTTGAAAATAATGTAAACCTAATACAGGATTTGGTTCCTAAATTTAAGTATTTGAAGTTTGAAATTTGAGATTCTCTTTGTCATAGTGTCTGTGAAGTAGAGTTAATAAATACTTAAATACTTTAGACTGAGGTGTATTATTAATGTTCATTTATAATTAATGTTTACACAGTTTTTTAAGATTTAAAGTGACAAACAACTGTTAAATATCACAATCATGGCAGCTCTACTAATGAAAAAGGATCACTTGAACATTAGAAGAAACCTATTTTTATCCTTTCATTGTATACTTTCATCACTGCAAATTTTAAGGAGTTTGTTTTAATGCTGCCCCGGCTGTTTAATGTGTTAAATTATGGTGGTTAATTTCCTAGCATTTTGAACATGGTTTTAGTTAGAAATAAGCTGACTCATAACTGATATCAAACTCAGGAAAAGGAAATTTTATTAATGCACCCAACTTTAAAATCAGTTTAGATTTGTTACCCATTGATGGGGATCAGCTATGAGTCTTCATATCTTAATGTTAGTCCAAACTCTTGTGGATAATATTTTTATTTTCCTTTTCCATCTTCTTTTTTAAAGAAAACAAGTCAATCAATAGTTATGTAAACTGAACTGTATGTTTTGATTGAGTAATATATATTGGTTTAAAAATAGTCTTGGTTTGAAATCTTTTTTTCTTTGGCATATAATCTGGTCATAAATAATTACCTTATTGTTTTATCTACAAAAAAAATCCCCATTGAAGTCTGATGCACAATAGAAAAGTTGTATTTTGTGTCCAAGTGAACATTGAAGTGACTTTTCTGCATAGTTACCAGGGAACATGTGGAGAGGACAAGGTCAGTGTAGAGTTTCTCTTGCACCACTGCTTGCTCTTGGTGCGTTGCTGGATGACAGGATTAAACCAAGAAAGCAATTTTAAGTCTACATTCAAGTTTGAAAAGCAAGCAAATTCCAGGCTCTGTACTTAGGAGCTTTGAGTTGAGCAGCTCTGGACATTCTGCAGATTCATTTGCATCCGTTTTCTTCATGCTGTGTTCAAGAGACTTTCTTCTCTTCTGAACAGAAAGCCAGAGGATGTATTGAAGATGCATTTTCACAAGTCTAATCTAAAATCATATTAGAAATTTGGGGATTTTGCTCATCTTCTGAGATTCACCAGGTCCACGTATGCTCTTTTTGTATCAAAAGAGATCTTTTTTTATTTGCTGTGTGAGCCAAACCTGACATATAGCACTGACTAGACTAAAAGCTGTAGCTAGAGACATTATGCAAATAGTGACAAATAACTGCAAAAATGTGAAGTTGCTCATCTCTGGGAAAAAAAATCTAAGCCCAAACCTCAGAGTTTTTAAAAATCTCCTATTATGTACATTTTACTGTTATTTCTACTATAACCATTAGCTCTTTTTCTTTCATATGATAGTGTTGGCTGAAAATGAATTTTACATTAGTCTTTATTTTACTCGGGAAAAATGACATCATTTTAAAAATGTGAGAAAACACTGCACAAAATGTAAATATAAGAAATATTTTATGCTGCAGCAAAGGGTGAATGTAATCATGCAAATGAATAACACTCATTTTCTTTCCTGTAACATTGTCCCACATGGTTCAGATATGGACATATATATAGTCATTTTCTGATTAAAAAATAAAATTACACAGTGCTATTCCAGGATTAACACAATCATTTATGGAATCCATAGGTTCAGTCCTGGATAGAAAGTTTTTCCATAGAGCTTTCTTTACTCAGGGTTGTATATATTTCCTATGTCTGGTGGAAAGGCAACAACCTGTAGCGTGTGGCTGTGCAGGTGACAATGTGCTGCATCAGCTCAGCAGCGTGGGCTGCTCTGATCCTGTGTCCACATCCTGCCACATGGATCTTGCAGGCTGCAGTGCGTTTGATGGATCTACACCTTCTCCAGTATTGATTGCACAAACTATTTCAACTCACCAGTGTGTAGGAGAAGGCTATTTATTGAGGCTATTGGCCTTTTTGCACTAACTACTTGTTTTGCTAATTAATTTGCATAGCTTCCATCAATATTTCCATGAGGATTGCAAACCCAATTATTGCATTTCACCAAGATTAAATGTAGGGTCTGTTTCTTATAAAGGACCTTGTCTGGTTTTAAGGGAAGAGTTCAGTTCACTGTAGTCCAATTGGCTTCTCAAAACGATGGCTTAACAGTTTTTAATGTCTACAATTATATATATCAGGGCTAACTACTACTTAATGCAGACACTTGATATAATTTGGTGACCTACATGACTATTTGTGTAGTGTTGCAAAAAAATATCTCTGAACTAAGGTCCACTTGATGGACAAACCTTTCTATTTAGGTCAAAGATACTTTCTGTAGAGAAAATATTTAGCTCTTTCCTTTTCATTCTCAGAGACTGCTAGACTAGTTCTCCAAAAGAAATGCAGTTAAGCCTCATTCTCAAGGTTTAAATCCACTTTTTAAGATGGATCCAGAGTAATATTACTGAAGACACAAATAATGACCACAAAAGGTTGTTCTGTGAGAAAGCAAAACCTGGCCATCAAACATTAGGTAGCATGCAGGTGTATGCCTGTGTTTTGTGAATATTTTTTCCATCTGTGAGCAGGGAATTCATGGATGGACAGTGCCAAATAGCTCATTAGTCATGTGTATGCACACATGAACTAGCTTGACCTCCAAACACAGTTGTTTGCACAAACTTAATGCGTGCTCACAGATGCTTGTGACCTGATTACTGAGCCCACGAGCATAATGCACTTATGGACTGTCATGACGAGAGAAAACTGTAATGCCATTCCAATAGGAAAAACTGCCTGAATCCTTCCTTTTCAACAGGGAAACTGCAAGGGTTTAATTCAATTTCAGCTTGGGGTACAATATAAGCTTTGCACAAGAAGGTGATGAGGTGGGCTTGTTTTTAATAGTGTTTGTTGGTTTAGGTTCAATGTACAAAATGTTGATCGTTTGTTGTGGTGGTTTTTAGGCTGCTTTGTTCCTGCTGTTTGGGTTTTTTTAGCGTGCAAGTGGTTAATGGTTTTGAGTTTGGAGAAATAAGGTTTATGGGTTTTTTAAACCCTCTATGTACAGCACAGTGAGAAGACTGACACCTAGAATTATATTTTAAAGGAGAAGAAGAAAGAAAAATAAAATATTCATGAGTGGAAACATGAACAGGTTCCAGCCTAATGAGTAAAACTTAGATATTGCAGAAACTTGAATATTCTTTTATTCTTTTATTTTATATTGACACAAAGGGCTGTTTTTCCTACATTAGATGAAAAAAGTACTTATTATTGCTTAATATCTTGTGCTTATGTATAAGAATTTGATAAGATAAAATATTAAATCATGAAAGTGTTTCTAAGAATATTATATGCCTGCCACAAATAAATTAAAGGATGAATGCAAGCTTCATTCTAAAAATAAACTCTGTTTTTCACAATCCTAAAATGATCAGATCATATATGCTGTTTTGGTATTTTAAGGACTTTTAAAATCAGTTTGTTTAGTAGCAAACCAGCTAGAGATAGGAAGAAAAATGTTTGCATGAAGAAATCCCAGTGGAATACACCACAGAGGCAGCACTTGTTGAACCCTGAGAAGAAAAAAGACATAGTGAATATTTCAAAACAAAATAGTGAAGGCCAGCTTTTAAGAGAATGAGGGAAATGAGGTGGAGGAGCAAGGAAAATTTGTGGAGCCGAGTCTTTACTGCTCAGGAACAGTACAAACCACTGCAGGAATTCAGAGGAGCATTCACAAAAGCAAGTTCTAAAGAAAGAGTTATGCTTAACAGCAAAACTCTACCACTTCTTGAAACCTGACTTCTTTCTTGTGGCCCTGTATAACCCAGCAAAAGTGCAGACAAGCACCATTGAACACGCAGAAATATCCAAGTGTCTGATCTTCAGTTACTCATTTGCTATGGAAATTCCCTCTGAATCTATCAGAGTCAGGAACCTGCCCTGTGCTGAAAACCAGCGAAACAGATTGGACAGGAGAGGAAAGACTGAGGTATTTGAGACAGCACTCAAGGCTTTGAGTATTCCCAGGCTCTTTATACATTTTTGTCTGGCCTTACTTGTAGACTGCAGACAAATAATGCTCCTTTGTTCAGAGCTGTTTCTTCACAGTTTAATGATGGCAGTGAAGTCCACTTTTTCTTTCCTGTGCAGGTCTGTCCCATGCGGGGAGACTGACAGAACTTTGTAAAGTTCTCTCTCAAACGGGAATTATTTACTAGATTTAATTTATTGGTATTGTTAGACTTGCTAGAAATGCTGAAGAAACCAAGCCTTGTAAAATCCACACCAGAGATATGGAAGTAGCTTTTCAATGTGTAGCAGATATATATTGTCAGTTAATAAAAGAAGCAAACTTAAAAAGGCAGAATCAAGTGTTGAGTAAGCTTTTGGGACTATCACTTATTTAGTGGACATAAAAGGAGGACATAATGCGGTACATTTCCCAGCTCTTTGGGGATGTGTACTCCTTACTGTTAGTGTGATATCTGACATTAAATGTATTCAATTTTTGTTGATAGAGAAGGTAATGCAAGTACATCAAAAGAGTGTTTGTGCTGTGAACAATTCTCATGGTATCCATAATGATGCAGGAAAGAAAGCAAGAATCATAGAATCACTGAGGTTGTAAAAGACCTCTAAGGTCATTGATAACACTTTTGAACACTTCCAGGGACAGTGATTCCAGCACTTCCCTGGGCAGCCTATTCCAGTGCCTGACCACCCTTCCAGTGAAGAAATTTTTCCTAATATCTAATCTAAACCTGCTCTGGAGAAACTTGAGGCCATTTCCTCTCATTCTGTCACTTGATACCTGGGAAAAGAGACCAACCTTACCTGGCAGCTCACATTGCAGCCCAGCTCTCTATTTCTGTTGATCTGGACTGAAGGACTTTGGGAGCTCTTGAGCTTGACTTAAACTAAGCAACTTTGACTTAGTTGCAGTCATAAATGGAAATGAAAGCAGACGAAGTTTAAGTGGCCTTAGAACAGGTTTTAGTCATTATTCTGTATTCTAAAAGAATACAGAAACATTTTGTTGCTGCATTTTCTGAATAGTGGTACTTATTTTAAAATTAAATGTAAAATGTAAGTATGACTTATTGCACTTTTATCATAGAATCATAGAATGGTTTGGATTGGAAGAGACTTTAAAAAAGATCGTCTCATTCCAACCCCCTGCCATGGGTTGCCATCTTCCACTATCCCAGGTTGCTCAGAGCCCCATCTAACCTGGCCTTGAACACTTTCAGGGATGGGGAAGCCACAGTTTCTCTGGGAAACCTGTGCCAGGGCCTCAGCACACTCACAGGGAAGAATGTCTCCCTTCTGTCTAATCTAAATCTACCCTTTTTCAATTTAAAGCCATTACCCCTTGTCCTATTACTACATTCCCTCTTCAGCCTGCATTTTGAATTCCATTAATATATTTATTTCCAATGAGATGCAAGCCAGCTCTCTTAGATGCCTCTCTAAGACCTAAAAAGATTTGCTGCAGTGGATGCAGGATCTGTGTATACAAAACCTCCTCACTGATTTGATTTTTTTTACCCCTGGAATCCACTTTGGTTTTCTTCAGATGACCACAAAAACTCTTAATGACACTACTAAGAATTAGAATGTTTTGGAATGTCTGGAAAAATCAATCAACCACTTCTTGAATTTGTCTTCTTGTGATTTTTATATCATCCTTAAATCTCTGTTTCAAATAGGGATGAGAGTTGTATTTTGTCTCTACTTACCTGCTCTAGGATGTTAGTGGTGGCATTTGGGGGGCTTTTAAAGTAAAAATATGTGCACAGTTTCAGAAATAATATTTATAATGCATGAAAGATTCTTTCTTTTATATTTCTTTTCAAATGTCAAGTTCTGTGTAAAGTACAGTGTAATTGAATATATTTTTGTGAAGTTGCATTCCCACTGACCCAAAGGTTTGTGACTGCTGCAAAACTGGAGCTGGATGAGCTACTGCCTCACACCTTGCAGAGGTAGTTAACAGCAGCAAAAGTGGGTGTGAAATAGTGTTTGAATAACGTCTTGCACCCATTTTACAGTGGTACAAATGACAGTGAAATAAGGCTGGGAGCAGCAGAGAACCAGGCTGTGATTAAAATGTTCAGTAGTTTTACTGTTGTGAATGACCTTTCCCAACTCCTGTTGTTCCATTTCACTGCTTCAAGGCATCTTTTCTATTCATCTTGTTGTGCTTTGTGCAGCTTCTCCTAAACTTTTGACCAGCTGCCAAATGTTTTTTATCCATTGCAAGACATGAAAATATTTCACCCTTCCATTGAGATTCTTGCAGTATGGAACCTAGTTTAACTTTTAAAGTCCCTAAAAGGAGGAGAAAAAGTTTAGCTGGGAGGTTTTCTAGATTCTGGATGCATTCTCTGTCTCTCTACGTGTGAGGTTTGAACATCACTATGTAACACAGTAGTATTCCTCTACCACCTTCATTCTTCACTTGTTTGCATTTTCAGAAGACTCAGTCCCAGAGGGTTTAATTTTGGGATTTACCCAAGCAATCATGACTATCTCTGTTCCTCCAAATCATACAAGTTGCTGTTTCCAGCCAAAGGCGCAGGTTTCATATGCTCTAAATATATATGAAATAAATCATAATTTGTTTGAAACAAAGCCCCAAACCTCCACTCTTCGATACAACTGCCAAGTGGGTTCTTTGAGATCCTGCCATGTTTGCACCCTCACTGAGGTCAGTGGCACAATAGGGCAATACACATGGGGTTCCTCCAGAAGAGCTGTGGATGTGCTTTAGAACTCTATGGTGTAGGTTGATATCCAGAGCTAATCACGAATTCATTTTATATAAAAATGCTAATGTCTGTGCAGAGCTGTAATTCACCAACGTTATTTTTAACGTTTCTCCATTTTGTCTCCTGTGCCTGAAAATTGTAGTTATGGCATTTGTGTTCTGCAGACAATTTCATTACTTACCCTTATTCACTTCCTTTTCTTGAATTACCTTGCTGTCTTTTCAAAGGCTGGCAAAAGCTGTTCAGATCCATAATTACATGTGTTTGGATTTTCCTAATTCAAGAAATGAAACCTCCCCACCCTTCAGAGTGGGGACTTTCTGCCCTCCTCCTTTTGCATTTCTTCTAGACAGTTGCAGAATGATTCTAGGTGTGATGAAGAATTTGGCAGTTTTGATTCTTCCTACTATTTTATTTGTTTTCTAAGTCATTCACATTTATATATGTGTATGTATCAGTTTCCCTTCAGGAGATTTAATTTACATATGTTCAAAGCCTTGTGAGTCTGGAATCTAGATAAAATTACTAAGATAAAACTGAAATTTAATAATATTGTCAATCTTCCTTGTAAGCTCAGGACTTCTACTGACAGTATTTTTAGTCTGATTTCATTCTCCTTTTCTAGGTTTATTTTTGATACAGTTGTTCATTTCTGTTAGCTTACTAACAGTATGCCAGGAAGATTGTGACTTAAATATTCCTTCAAAAATGTGAAGATGGTTAAAATATGTCTTCATTGGTTTAATGTATTGATTGATAGCCAATATACTGTTCTCCAAAGGCACATCGGGAACATATACAAACTCTATTGACAAAGTCTTATGTCCTCTTGAGTTTCTCTTTTTAATATAAAGTTTCTTGTGTTTACTTGCTTTGAAAAATATTTTGCATACTAAAATCTGGTGTAAATCAGCACTTCTTTCTTTTTGGGACAGAAGCCAGCCATGTGATCCATCTTTCAATGTAGACTCAATGCCCAGAACCTCAGCCTCCTTGTGTCCTGTAAGGCTGGAATCTTTGAGTTCCAAAATGTCCAGCTCTGCTTTCTGAATATGACTTTGGATATGAATTTACCAACTTGAGTTTTGGAAAAGGACATTAGTAAGATAATTATTCCTGCAACAGTAGCTTAAAAAAAGTTTTCCTAAAGTTTCCTGACAAATATGGTCTTGTTTCTTTGAAATTAATTCATGTCCATTCTGAATCTTAATAGAATCTTTTCATCATATAATAAGCCATTAGTCTTTTCAAAAAATGTATGCAAATCTATCCTGAAGTGTTTAAACCCTCAGGAGCCACTAAAAGGATTTTTTTTTTAAACTAGACATTTTGTGCACTATTCCTCCAAGTGAAAATATATTAAATGCATCTAGGGTTTTTCCATATCCAAGAGATAAATTTCTTTAGCTTAAGTGCTTTTCTGACTCAGGGCATGGATCTGTGATCTTATGGAACTGAAGGGCATGGCAGGAAGAGCCAGCAAGTCTGGAATAGGCTTTTCTGAGGTACCTGAAATATCCTGTGAATTTCATGGGACTCTCTATTCAGTCCACATATTATACATTCTTTTATCCATTTTTGGACTTAATGGAAAAAAATTCTATGAACATACCACTAATGCTTCTTTTGTGCTTGGATTAGAGGCTCCTAGATATGTTTATGGAAGATATAGGCTCAAGATCTCAGTAACGGCAAGTGTAGAAGTTGACGAGCCTGATTTAAATCAACAGCAAGCAGGTGGTTCTAGCTGGAGTGAAACATCAGTTCAATTTAGGTCTTGGTTGTCTCAGTCACTGCAGCAGTACTTGGTATCAACACATCAGTCACTCCCTGTACAACTTCATTTTCTAAAGAAAAAGGAAGTTCGATGAGGCCTACAAAACTACAGGCCTTACGGTTAATGCAAACAAGAAGGAAAATTTCTAAATCTTTGGGTGCACCTAACTAGCAATTGACGTGGCACCAAAGCCTGTCTTTTTGCCTATTGTTATCTGTGGATAGAAAACTGCTCATAAAAAGAGAGGTTAGGCTGTAACTTTTTGAAAATTTGTCTCTGATATCTTAATTAATATCTTTAACCTCAAATTGGCAACTACACTTCTCGTTATTTAATTTTTTATGACTTTTCTTTGTTTAAATCCTTATTATGTTTAGGAGGATAATATCAGTAGCTTGGGTAAAACTCAAGCAAGTTGACAGTAATTAAAATGCAGATTTAGTTCTTCTGGAGTGTAATAGCTTTGAAGCATACCAAGGTCTGCTAAAGGAGTCTGTTTTGTTTGTGTATCCTGATAGAACATAATGACTGCTTTCAAGCCATTATAGTCCATCATGTTAGTCACTCCATATGCTGAATATCCTTGTCAATGATATCTCCTCTGAGAAAATGTACCCTAGTGATGTGGCAGTGTGAGAATATATGAATATATATTTTACTTTTAAATCCAAAAGTCACCTCACTTTTTAAACAGCAGTCATCTCTTTTATGGAACTTCGAACTTGGTTTGACTATGGGTTTAATTTTCACTAAAAAGTCCACCTTTGTGGAAACAAAGCTTTTCAGTTATTTGAGAAATAAGTGAAAGTCATCTCGAGCATAGGCAAAGCTGAGGTGTAAGCTTCTCATAGGCCTCAGTCTTACATGAATCCCATCTTCTTCATGATCACACAATGAGAAGCTGTGCCAGCTTCAGGACCTGCCTTATGCTGCTCTGTTGAAGGCTCCTATGTAGTGAGTGCCAGCCCCAGGCTGCCCACGGGCAGCTGCAATAGTGAGCATAAATCAGCAGTTACAGGCTTGAACACCGTGCAAGAAGGACATTGCACCTGATTGTCTTTAAGATCATTCCCAGTTCCATATCAACAAACTAGTGAGATCCTTGATGAGGGAAGAACTGACAGTGACTTTTGCTAGACACCAACATATCAAATAATCGAGCTGAAGAGCTCATATTGAGACACTAAGGCCATGTCTGGACTGTAGGGCAGGAAAGGTTTGCTCTGGTTTCCCACCTGTCAGGACTGGGAGACAAGATAAAAGCTCCCCCTTTCTGCCCCACTTGCCTCTTACATTCCCACCGGAAACACTGAGTGAGAAAAGTAGGATTTGTCTCATCTGAGTGTGGAGCCAGGACATCACCCAAGCCTTGGGTCACATCCCAGGTCCCCATGGTGTGACATTCTAAACGTCTAAAATGCACTGAGCCTATCTTCTTTTGGTGAAGGAAATAGGTGGCAGAGTGGAGTGTTCTTAGCCTGGGAATCTCCCGGCCGAATTCAGTTCTGAGTTGCAGTGTCTTGGAAATAGTCTGGGGTTATGATTAAAATGCTGACAGACCCTTTAACTTCAGCTCTGGGACTGCCGTAATGCACAGGCCCTGTAAATTAGAGATATAAAGTATGTGTAAGTAGAACCAATATGTGTCTAGATATTCTATTGCTTTTAAAGCCCTTTCTGTCCTGTTAATTTTGTTCTACAGTGTGACAGTGATGAATTGATGTCTACCATTTCCAACTGCCAGGTAGACTGTGTACACATTTATTAAGATTAATTAAAAAGTAACAAATTGTAAAGTAATAACATTAACAACTACTGGAAAAAGTGTAGACGTTTTGACAGTCTTTTTGAATTTCATTAAAAGATGGTAGTGACAAAAACCCAAGAGACTATTTCTACTTTACTAAAGAAATAGGTCACAGATTCAATTACAGTCACTGAAGCATGGACTCAATCTATCATGGCAAATTAAGTACATTTTAGCAACCTACTTTCCTTTAAAAATTTTATAGACACTTTCACTGGAAGAAGAAAGACTATAGAAAAAGCAATTGCAAACTGAAGGCTTTTTTTCCCCCCTCTATTGCTACTGAGTGCTTGGCTTATTTACCATAGGTGTAAGACACAGAAAAAATCATTATGGAACATCAGGATATGTGATCATAATTTCTCTTCCCATTTTTCTTCTTTAATTAATGATATATCATTTGTTCTTTGGCTAGAAATCATGGTTCGAATTGAATCCACAGTGCACCAATTAGAGGCTTTGTTCCCTCATTGAAACTGAGGACCCATTTACTTAGAAAAATTCACTGCACAACCTTTATGCAATTTTGGCACAGTAGTTTTGGTCTGAAAATGTGTTGTAGTCCCAGTTCCAAATAAATAAATAAATGAAGACACATACAGCCTGTGGATATGGTTTAGCTGAGTGCAAATATTGGAATGATGAAGCACTCTTTTGCCCATGGCAGAATTGATTTCACGTTGACAACTGGAATTTATAAAGATCCTCTTTCAACAGAGTAGCAGTGGCCATATTTGCTGCATTACTCCAGCTGCAACAAACCAGCAGCAAACATAAGAACTGATAAGAGAGATGCAATCTATTTCCTCTTCAAACATAACCTCAGATTTACTGTGGCACCCCTAGGAGATTTGTGTACTTTTATATATCAGTTGGCCTTTAGATTTTAGAAGCAAATTAGGGCTTCTAATTTATTTAATTTTAAAAAAAATTTTATAACATTTGATCATGCAAAGTAATCTGTCTGTCATACAAATGAAACCAAGTGATGCTGATTAAAAGTAACACACTTTCCAAGGCAATGCTGATTAAATGTGTGATCTTCTCAAAGTACATTGGGGATAAGATGCTTTCCATTTCCAGATATGCCTCTCTCCAACAATGCTTTTTACTTACTGCTCAACGGTTTTTGCTGTTTAAATATTCAGGGCCGGATTCAGCATCACACTATCTCACTGTAACACCAGAAAAGCAAACAGTGAGAAAGGATAGAACAAAGATAGACCTGTTTTTGTTAAACTGATTTGCACCAAAATAGATATCACATAAGTGTCTCATATCCCTTAACAGTTATAGTCTGACCACAATCATAAGCTCAGGAAGGATGCTTCCAATGACAACCATAACTACATCAGCACAAGCTGTGGAAGGCTGAAAAACACCCACTGCTCCATTAGTCATCAACTTCTGCTGTATTTCAGGTACCTCAGCAATCATGGGAATATTAGATAACAAAAAGCAGACCTGCTTTACTCTGTCAACCTCAATATACTTATTTTCTTGTCAAAATTATGTTTCTCTTTCAAACAATTCCACTTGATTTCTCTATTTAGAATACAATATTTAAGTAACTCCTATCCTGGGTTTTCACGTATGCTTGCTGCAATCCATTATTCAGAGAGAAGTGATTGTGGCGCCAGCTAATGCAATGAAAAATGCTGTGCAGATGATCCAAACCTACACAAAATTCTCCTTCTTTTGGTAATGTTCTGGACTTGGTACTCAAGCCCATTTTTCATGAAGTTTCTTAATTTATTTTTTATGTAATGAGCATAATATTTGATTTTTAGGAGTATTACCAGAAAATCCTATTGGCATGGTTCATGATGTTTAATAAAATTAAACACATAAATCTTTGAAAACAGAGAAAAATAATAAAAGGGGAAAGTGTTAGGAAATATGAAAAGCAAGTTAGATATGAGAACTGTGCCTCAGGAAGAGTCTGCAAGGAAGGAAGGAAGGAAGGAAGGAAGGAAGGAAGGAAGGAAGGAATACTGTTGAAGAAGAGATTGAAAAAGAGCTGTTGACTTAATTTGGGTGCAATGTGCCTGTTCCCTTTGAGTTGGAGAATGGAAGTGGAGGTACATCTCAGATAGTGATGAGGATCTCTGATACTGACAAGGACATGATGGGACATGGAACTTAGTCATTGTACAATGGAAAATGGGAGAAAATGGCAGCAGAAAGACCACAGGAGAAAATTACTTCATTTACATACCAGAGAACTGTGCATGAGTGAGTACTAAAATAGTAGTTTGGAAATTCTTGCACCCAAAGTTATTTATGCATTAAACCTCTTCCAAAAGTGACCGAAATATTTTACATCTTTATAAAAAAATATTTTTTTAATACAAAATGGAAAGTTTTAAAGTTCTTCATTGGTTTTGCATGCACCTGTCTTTCTGTTGAAAAGACTGAAAATTAATCACAGAATCCCAGAATGTTCTGAGCTGAAAGGGACCCACAAAGGTCATCCAGTCCAATTCTTAAGTGAGGGACCCATATGGGGATTGAGAATCATGTTTGATTTAAAATGTATCACAAATAAACAAGTGCTTATAAATGTGTTTTAGTCTAATCACTGGTCCTTGTTAACTAAATTCGTATTTCTTATCAAGATATAGAATTCCCTCTAACTTCAATACACTGTGTTATTTCTGTGGCAGAGTGCTAACAACTGCAAATGCAAGAAGACATGAGCAGGACTATTCCTACTCACTGTTACACTAACATATTGAGGGACAAAATGATTCTAGTAAAGCTCAAAACCATTTTATGAGTATCAGGTGGCTGACATAACCAGGCACGATGTTCCAGGCAGGCAGTTTCTGACATATTCCTGCTGGATGTGCAGGACACAATGGAGGGCAGCAGGGCTGGCTGAGCACTGCTGTTTTCTTCACTCTTGCTGGGGCTCTGGAGGTGTTTCTGTGATGTAAAGAACAGCTTGTATGATTGGAGACTTTTGCTTTCTCATTAGTGTGTGTAGGGATGTTATTATGAATAAAATAGCAGCAGTATTGTCTGAATGCCAATGCCATTGAGAAGTGGTTTTGTGTTACTTTGAGCTTGGCAGACGTGAAAGCCTAAACCCAGGTATGTTTAAAGGTAATGTCAAGTGGGGGAATCAACTGAAGACAGAGAAAATATAACATTTATCCCTTATGTCCTCGTCTGTCCATTGCTATCAGAACTTGCAACTGATGTCATGGCTGAAATCTGCTCTCGTGTGCAGAGCGACCATAACAGGGTGAAGTTTTTGCTGCTGGATCTCCCTGGAGAGCTGATATTTGCTTTTTCACCTTATGCAAGAGGTGATGAGATGCTCTGCAGTGAATACACTTGGGTAGGAGTCTCTGTGAGCAGAGTTACTCATGTCCTGGGCCATTTACTGGCTGTTAATTACTAGAATTATTTAGCTTTGATTTCTGAAGACCTAAATGACTGCACCTGCCTGCCTGTTAAAAGCATTTCTCTCTTTGTGCATTTCTCTCTTTGTGCAGGTGTTATCAGAGCACTATATCTTAGTCTTGGAACTGACGGGAGGGTGTTGATGTTGGGATGGAGCACACTGAGCTCTGACTTCAGAATTAGAGCTGATTTGAGGATTTTTCTATCACATAGTTGGTGGGAAGCTCAAGTTTTCAAGATCTGGCTCTCTTAAGAGCCAATCTGGAAAGCTAGAAGGGAACCAGTGTTATCAGAGGTGCCAGTAAAGTTACTCTAATATTGTAGTCTATCTACTTTTATTATTATTAAAGGGTAACCAGGATAGGTATATGAGACTGTGATTCTTTTGTTTTAAGTGGAGAAAAGTGAATAGATTTATTCATAGATTATGCAGAACACCTCTAAAAATAGTCTTTCTTCTAAACTGTCTTCTCTTGCTGTTTTGCATCTCATTTAAATAAGCACCTTTCACTGGAATATAGAAACATCCAAATGTACTGCTTTAAGTTTTCCTGTTCTTATGTGCTAAGCTTCGTTAGTTTTAACACATAATTGTAAAGAATATGTAAGGTTTGGAAAAACAGCTTGATAAAACCATGGCTCTAGTCTTGACTGATGACAAATGAGACATGCACATTTTCAGTCATAGTTAATAGTCTTGAAACTATTTACCTTCTTGTACTGTGCCTGAATCATAAGAACTGATAGAGGTCTGTCATTGTCACTATGCACCAGTTGGCACTCAGACTTATTTTATACAAAAGTCCTTTACTGCCACCTCTGAGGAATTATTGAAAATAGTAGAAAAGAGGGGGAAAAGCTACCACCCTCAGAAAACTACCAGTAAGATCTGGAGCCCATGACAGCAAAAATGGTTTTATAGTGACCAATATATCAGAAGAATCTGTGGGTGCAGCTTTTTATTCTAACACCTCATCTGGGTTACAGTTTCCTATTCCTATTGGTGCGCTAGGTCAAATTGCCAATGTCTAAAATACCATCTGGCAAGAGCCTCACCGAAGTTGAAACTTGTATCATGAGTACATTGTTGTTTCTATGTTCCCAGCTGGAACAACTGAAGGAGAGGAACACATTAAACCATTAGGACAACATCCTAAAGTCACTGTGTGTAACAGTGATTGGTGCACTGAGAGGCCTGATTGAGATGTACATAACATACAAATGCTATTTAATGACTGGGGGAAATCCAGTTTGTTTTAAACCACGTTTGGAAAGGTACATGGAATAACGGGAAAGACGAGGAACCTCCTTAAACAGTCAAGGTTCACTTTAATCCCAGCCTGATTGTAGGGAGAGAATTCCTCTTTGAATGGCTCCTCATCTGGAGCATGCTCCAGACTGTGGGAAGTACCACCCTTATTTGGGGTGGTTTCATGGCTGTTGCCCCAGGGATTTTAGGGCAGTGAGCACAAAGCATCCTGCCTTGGGCCTAGGGTGGAAGAGGAGCTCCTGAAGGAGGGCTACTGGACCTGCTATATATTGCAATCATGTTTTTGAACGGTTATCTGTCTGGCATTTGGAACATTTTTTGCAGAAATTGGAATGGTGCCCTTCCCTAAAAGTCCTGGGAATTTTCTTCATTCTTGTTTCCTGCCCTGTATATTATTCAGGATTTTAGCAGTGGGTGAGCAAATTCTGGTTAGTGAATTTTAGTAATGATTGCTTCTCCACAGGAAACCCTGGTGCCCTGAGAGAAGCAAGCATGTGGTTCATCCCAGGAAACAGGAAGATTCCTTAACCCTGGTGCTGCTACTAGGATTGGGAATAAATACTTTTCACTCTACTTGAGTGAACCAGAGACTCTTCCAAATCTGATTCCTTTCAGTTCCTGATTTGTTTTTAATGTTAGGCTTGGGAAATGCTATTCCAAAGAGAAAACAAGGTTTAATGGATTACAAAGAAATTTTTCATTTTTTTAAAAATGAGTCAATATTGTAAATAAATACCACATACATATTCTTAATCAATGAACCCATAAATAAGGTTTTCATGTCACACTGGAATAATTGACTCATTACTTGCTCCTGGAAGTCTAAGAATGAATTAGGTTCCAATAACATCAGTTTGCTGTCTCAGCTAAGTTAGCACTCTGAGCCATAAATAACTACATGGTTTAGCATAAATTTATTTATTTTACAATTTATAAAGTGCACTCATCACTAGGATTCTTGGCATGTATACAAAGATAACAATGAAATAAGAACATATTGACTAGTTTCAACTGAGTGAACTCCTTCAAAATGTCCTCAATAAAGGTATATAAATCATCACCAACATCTCCAAGCAAAGGCATCGATAAACATATAAGCCTCGGACATCGCCCTGAAAGTCAATGAACTAGGGGGAGTCTATCAGATCACCACGGAGCTTTCTCCAGAGTTAAAAATTCTCTAGCAAAAACTCTCTGAGTCAGCCTCAGAAGTGAAGCCCATCAGGTGATTATTCAAATGAGCCATTAGTGTTATTCTGGAATGCTCAGTGACTGTGGTGGTGCTCATGGAGACGGTCCTGCTGCAGCACAAGCAGACCTGAGGCTGCAGAGCTCTGCTGCCCAACCCACGCCGCGCCCACGAACGGAGGAAAGGCTTGGCAGGAGCTGCTGTGTGGGAGACGCACTCCACATTGCCTGGTGCTCTGAACTTGAGGGAAGTTCTAGAAGAAATAAAGACAGCATCTTGTCTGGGGTTTGGCTGGAAGAGTGAAGGGAAGAGCTAGCAGAGTCTACCTCCAAAAGACTGCGGAAACTTTCTTGGTTGGGTGTGTGTGGTTTCTTCCTGAGTGCAAATAGAGCTGAGCCAAGTTCTGGGTGATTTGCAGTAACTGAAGTTTGGAAGTGTCTTGAGAGTTTATGTAACAATTTCCCACTCAGCTTTCCTCTGAAAGGAAAAGTTGGAGCTGATTTTTCACTGAAAGGGTTTCTAATGTTAGGAAGGAGGTTCTTGGCAGATGATGACTTCACTAACCCCAAGATCCCTGGCAGAGCTCAGAGAAGTGCAGTGATGGAGTGCTGACAGCTGGCAAGTGGGTACAGCTCCTTCTCCTGGACACCACTAAACCCTACAGGGCATTGCTATCGCCACCTTCTCACCAATTCCATCCTCAGATGATCTGGGATGTAGTTTCTTTGTGCTCTTCACCCCTGTCCATCCCACTGTGCTGTCGTGAAGTTCTAGGTCCTGTCTCGAGGGGTGCAGTGAGCTCACGTGTCCCTGCAGAGCACAGGTCTGGTGGCCCAGCAGGGACCAAGCTGAGCTGCATGTCCCTGCTCTCTGCTCCCTCCCCCGTTCCACCCTTATCACGGACAAACAAGGGCATCCCAACACGGCCCCAGACAAATCCGTGATGTCAGAAGCAAGAGATTATTGTTAAATTATTAGGCACAACTATTATCTACAAATGTAGGACGTGTTTGCAGAAGACATTTTTCTGTGACTTTGCAATAACATTTGTGGTGATTTTATTTACTAATCGAAGCAGAGGATAATACTGAAGCATGGCAGGATTGTGAATCATCAGCATAAAACAGTCCCCAGGCTAGTGCCATCCAGCCTTGGCACTAGCCCACCCCTGGCCTCCAGTTGCACACTCCAAGCCTTAGGCATTCTCTGAGGAGCAAGAGCTGAATGAAGTTTAGGTTGAAAGACTGTTACGTTTGCTTCTTAGACTACCTGCTGCCAAGGAAGTGGCTAATCCATCTTAATTACAATTACTTTTATTCACAGAGCATGTGGAAAATTCACAGCAGCATAAAAATAGTCCATGAGACAGGGAAAAGGTGTAGTCTAAATTTGCCAACCTGTTCACCTGTTAGGATTTCACAGATGCTCCTAAAGGGAAGGAATAATGTGTAATTTGTGACATAACCCAGGAATTTAAAACTCTCCAGAGACCAATTATAGAGATTTGGGCACTTAGACTGCTAGCAGCTTTCCAAGCTCCACCTGAGATGCTCCTCCTTTCAAAAGTCCTTGTGTACATCTTTAATTATTTTCCATAGAATAATTGACACAGTTTCTGTGCCTCATTCATGCAATCAATTGCTTCTTCTAATGATAACCTGAAGATTATCACTGTAATATGCTTGAGAAATGTCTGTAGCACCCTGAAATTACCTTTTCTCTGTTAAATCTACTGATTTGATAACTCTTCCAAACCCTTTCATAATGCTGCTCACATGCAGTATCTGCAAAAACAGCCATTGGGTTTCTATTGAGGTCAGTTCTATTTATGGTCTGTTTGATGGTGCTTTTTGTAACTTAGTACGTAAAGGTCTGACTTTGTGTCCAAACTATGGCAACCAAAATATGGCCAACTAATAACAGGTGGTTATACAATTGACTTTATTGGCAGGCAGACTTCTACAAAAGATTGACATAAGTATTCCTTAGATAACAACTCAGATGACATGACTATGTAAACAGTGTTCACCTCCAAAAAAATTATTTGTTATGAAGTAGGAGTCATGATTGCTTAAAGTAGGTAGACACTTAGTATACAGGACAAGTCCTAAAAACCTTTGCTGTTTCCACAGCTTGGTTTCAGCAAATGCAAGAGGAAATATAAATAATTTTTTTCTTTCTTCTGCATTTGAAGAGGTAAGGTTAATAAATAGTTACTTTCATTTCTACCAAAAATTCTCCAGATAGGTCTACTTGCTTGCTCCCAGGATGATGTTTGTGTGTACGGGAGAGAAACATAATTAGGCTTTGAGTTCTGTACAACATAATCCGTGGCAAGTATGAATGACATGAAAGGCAGCAGAAATTGCCTGGGAGGAGGCTGTTTTTGTTTGTTTTGAAAAAAAGAGGTTGAAAAGATTCTTTCTGCAGCTGATGCAATCTGGCTGTGTTTGCTCTGAGCTAGAGACACTTGTGCATCACAGCAAAGGCAATGGAAGGGCTGCGAAGAGGAGTGAAGGGGTAATTCCACTTGCTGCAATACCTGCTTTTGATCTAAGCTTTAATTGGATGTGATTTAGAAAAGTGCTGGCATCACATGGGATATTAACAGTCATTCTCTATGCTGCCTCTCCCTGAAGGAGCTGTTATATTTCTGTTTGTTTTAAGACTTCTCTTGCCCCTTCCTGTTTCAGTGAAAAAGCATTGAAGGGTAGGAGAAAAAAACTCAGACATTAAAGACACCTCATTTTCCTTCCCAAGTGACATGATAACTCCTAGAGGTGTTTATCAAATGCTTGTTTCACACACAGCTCACACAGTGCTCATCCCCACGCCCCTGAATGATTACAACATGTTATATAATGGAGTCTGTTGCTCCTCCATTTCTTTTCCATGTTTTACCAAATATTGGGCAGCAAAGGTCTTAATTCTTTTTTTCTTGTTGAGTCACCAGTTAGTTCACCCTTGGGCTAGAATGATTTAAATATGTTACCAACCTGTGCAGAAATTAAAACTGGCTGTTGCTCTTGATGGAATTGCAGAATGAATCAATCAAAAATACAGTCTGTGGTCAGTACCTTTATCACTGTTTGTAACTTTGGGGGTAATACCTCCTTATGGTCGGAAGTTCAAAGAAAGTTCTGTTATATAGGTTTACATTTTTGAATCCGATCTGATCACTACAGAAATAAATTTAGTTACTAAATCAACGAGTGTTTCTGGCAGCTCAAATCTTATTACTCCATCTTGTGGAAGAAGCTGAAAATGACACAAATTATGTTATTCCAACATGTAACATCCTGGGTATAGTTACCTAATAACCAAAATACAAAGACTTCATAGATTTTCTGTAGAAAAGGTTGGTTAATGTCTATTTTATTTCCAAAAACTCGATTCAAAAAAATATTTCTACATTTGTGTAACATGAACAATGATATCTGTCTGTATTTAAGTTCATACTGAATTGACTTTTCAATAGAAGCTAACAGGGAGATTTCTCCCTCCCCCCATTAGAGAAAATAGTGTGAAAGTTCAAATCACAGAAGTCTGGGCTCTTATATAAAAGACAAGTCATTAAGTATTGCTCTGGAGCTCTAAAATTAAAACATATTGTGTGCCTGGTGACACACCATTTCCATCTACTTTCTGTTGCAGTTTTTGTGGCTTCAGTAGGCATGGTCTGAGATATTATCTGGGCAGACCTGGTTCAGTGAGCAGACCTGGTTTTGTCTAACTTCTTATCTTTTCCTAGTTCCACTGAGAATATTTTTTTCCCAACAGAGACCTCTGCTGAAAGCAGCAGAGCAGCTCTGCAGGGCTGGAGTGGGGCTGTGGAGCAAAGCCCCTCTGAGGGCCCAGCGATGCCACACACAAGTCTAGTGGACATCAGAATAAAGATGAAAGAACATAGAGGGAAATAATCTTAATGTAGTTAAAAAGCTTGCTTTTTCTAGTGTATTAAAGGAAGTGGGATATGATTGATTCAGAGCCCTAATGCATCTGCTCTGATTGTGTGCCAGTGGCTCTGGTGGGGACAGTTCTTTTTAAAATACAGAATTATGTAATATATTATGTGACACAGTGCAGTTAAAAGATTTTAAAATCTTTTGGTTTAATAGTACAATTTTCATCACAGAAAGAGCAAGACGTCTCCCAAAACAAGTGTAACACAAGCACAACACTGACATCTGGTGTTTAAATCGGATTTCATCCTGGGCAGAGTGATGTTAACAAGCTCTTTAGGGCTGTCAGGTATTTCTGCAGGGCCCGGATACAGAGGCAGATTAATGCCTAAGTGCTCTTGGTGGCAGCCTGGTGTCCTCAAGGGCCTGTACCTTTAGTTTCTGGGAGGAGGCTCCTTGTATTTGAAAAATTTGGCTGCAAAACCTGTAATTAAGAGATTGAAAAGTTTGTGGTGAGATCTGGAGGTTCTCAGTCTGATTCTGGTGGATATTTCGGATAATGAGGCCAGGGAGACTTATTTCCAAAAGCAAGGCTCTCAACCAAGTGACTAAAATTCCCAATTTGGTTTAAAATCTAGTTAAAGATATTTTTTCAGTAAAGGATACAGCTGAGCAGTTTTTTCTATATGTCAATTTATCATTTTTTCAGTAATATTTATCTAAGAATGCATTATATTTTCTTTATTAAAGTGACAGATTGACATATGCAATGACAGTTCCTGTCTGACCCTTGCACCTTAGACAATATCTACTGGGCACGATCAGTACTAACCTTGTGTAGCATGCAGTGTTAACATTCATTTTAGGGGACCCAAAACATCTTCTCCTTTTTGTATCTATACCTGATTTTGGATTTTGTTTTTCTGCAACCCCTGAAAGTAAAACAGAGTGGAAAATACAGTAGGTACTGACTTGCTCAGATAGCTTTGGAAAGAATCGTCAGTTCTGTATTTCAACATATGCAATTGGTTCTCAGGTACAGATGGACTATTCATCCTTGACCCTGTCACTGATAAGGCCCCAGGGAAGGAGCAGGTGCCATTTCCCTGGGGCTTGGCTTCCAGGGCTGCTGTGGCTCAGAAAAAGGGACTAGCCTGGTTTTGAAAAGGAGTGTGCTCCAAGTCCAGACTGAGATTCAGCAGGGATTTATTTGCTCTGTGATGACAACAGATGAGGAAATACCTGAAAAGCTGCTGGTTTTTTGTTGCTTCATCCAAAACTTTATCCTATGATTTAGGCTCACCCCACTGAAAGGAAGCAAAGAGCCACTCTCGCCCGCCCTGCCCTGTGCAGGGCAAACCTTCGTGTAATTGGCATTGAATTTTAAGGCAAATCTCTACAGAAGAGAGGTTCTTGTGTGTTTAAATTGAGTAAGAGCATTAAACATCTGCCAGTGGGTGAATGGAAAGGATGCAGGAGGCATGCACTGGTGAGCAGCACACCTCTAACAAAGGTACTCGTGGAGTTTTTGTTTTGATCTCTACAGTGGCCCATGCAGAGAAATGTCCAAAACGAGAGAGGATCACTCAGCTCATGTGACTGAGAAAACCTATAAGGCATTAGCCTATCCCAAGCCTCTAAAAATAGAGGATTTTAATTTGAATGTTCAATCTTATTGTCTCTCCAGCCACAAGATTTTTTCTAATAATGAAGCCCTTGTGGGCTCACCATCTCCACTCCCTGCCATGGTGGACTTGTTGGCATTCTATAAAAAAGCTAGAAAACAAGAGAAGCAATAGCATTAAAGAAAGCAAAGCCTCCATGAAAAAACATTTGAAAGTCTTCATTACACACTTTGGAAACTCAGAGAGAAATAATTGTTACATTTCTGAAAATTACTGATGAATATAAAAATCTGGCAAAAAAAAAAAAAAAGGAATCCATATGTTCCTCTGAAGGGACTGGTGAGTTGGCTCTGAGTGTGGCTCATGCATCCCAGCCTATTTTGCTGAATCTTCATTCATTTGGTGTTCAGTCAAAAATCTGTTTCTTCTCTTACATTTCAAACAGCCACTAAAGATATTAAGGTTTTAGTTTAGCTGCATTAATAGAGTTGATTTCATAGTTTTCCCTGATTCTGTGAGTGTTTCCTTTGGGTTTTGCTGGTTTTCACTTCTGCACTGGAAGCTCACCAAGACACAAATGATGTTACTGGTTTCAGAATGCTTTTCTGAGAGCAAACCCAGGCGGGAATGGTGGTTCTACCATGGAAAATAGGGAATACTCCTGTCTCAAACAAGAGTTCATATTCAATATATTCCATAGTAATCCCAACCCCTGCAAAAGGCCTTGGCCTTTCAAAGTTTCTTGGTGCACATCTGTGTGGAAAAAAGTCCCAGTTTCTGATCCTGAAGAAATTTTGAGCAGCAGGTATTGAGAGACGGTAGAGGGAGAGGCCCTACAGGTTTCTTCTACTAAAATAAATCCTAGGTATGTTGTAAATGACAGAAAAAGACAGTATCTTTGCAGAAGACACACAGCAAACCTATTCAGCACACAAATTTGTCATCTTTAGTTTGATTCAAATTCAGATTTTCACCTTTTGTTGCAGGAGAGGCTAGAACCCATGAAATGAGACTGAAGAAAATTTTGAGACTCCATATCTCAAACCAAATCAAATGCTTTTTATAAAACATATTTAATGAGCAACAGGTACAAGGGAATTCACAAACCAGCACCAAAATATCAAAGACGGATTGCAGGAATTACAGAACAATATGTTCATAGCAAAGGACTCTGCAGCACAGGGCTGTGTGTGAAAACACATTATTACTTTCTTTACGATTTGAAACAAAGACCTGAAGTCATGGCTACAAAATTCTCAAAATGACACAAGATGTAACTCCCACTTTGGTGTATTGGTAATTTTTTTGTGTATTTGTAGTGCAGAAAGAGAAAAAAAAAAGGAGAAGTCATGTAAGAAAGGATGTTTGTGTAAGTATCAGTGTGTATCTCCTCTTTATAAGTGTAAAAATTCCTCCTTAGACTGTCAGCCACTCTGTAGCTGGAGCCAGGCTAGAAACCTTTCTTTTAAAATCAATATCTCATATACTATTATTTCAGTAGAAGTTACAATACTTCTATAAAAATTCCTCAGGGGAATTAATCCTCTGCATTACTTTCCAAATGCCCTGCCTGCACAATCTGACTCCATCTCCTGATTCCATATGGGTGCCCAGATCCCCTGGGAGCACTTCCAGCCATGTCCAAACCTGCAGGTTGGGATCCAGGTCAGCAGGGAGGCTCATGCAACAAAGCCTGTGTTGGGAGATCCTCCCTTCTAACTCCAGAATTCCACGGAGGTGTCATTATATTTAAGAATTCTCCTGGTGCAGCAGGATGCTTTTATCCCTTCATATGCAAATGGTAGAGAGGAAGGAAAGGGGATCATTGTTTATTTGCTTTTGGTTTTTATCTCCCAGCATCTTCTCCTTTGATTGCAATAAAATGTTCTGAGATGTGAGTTGAAAACATTGTGATACATAATTTTAAACACTCAAGAAAAATATTTTTCATCAATTTTTACACTAGGAACATAAAGTGCCATTTGAAGTAATGGATCACAATCTCAGTGTTATACAGATGCATTACAAAAAGCATCACTCTCTCGTCAATGTGACAAGAAAAGGTAATAACAATAGGATTTGCTTTCTGTATAATTCAAAGGCAACAAGTACTGTCTCTCTTTTCCCATCTGTGTACTCTAGAGTTGAAAATTAGATGTTCAGGGACCAAAAATGTTGTCAAAGGTAATGAGAGCTCTACAGCAAGCACAGAGTTTGTGTTAAAGATGAGTCACTAATCTGCATAGGAATGGCAGAAGGAGGGGGCTGAGGTACTGACTACTCTTTTTTGAAAAGCAGCTTCCAGACTCCTTTCGATGTCGGAAAAAAGATATTTTTTGAATGCACACAAGTAAGGTCCCAGATTCTCCAGGTTCTTTTGTCTAGGATAGATGACAGAGCAGATTTAATTCCCCCCCCACCTTCTAGGGGGAAATTGAAGAAGGAATGTAAAAATACATCAGCACTGGAGGGACATATGGAAGACCTTTTGAGCTTTGGGAAAATGAATATTTGTTCAATATTTTAAATGAATCAATTTTCTCAGCATTTACTTCCGATAAATACTCTAGAAAATTATTTTATTGTCAGAAACTTTTGAGTAAACAGTGAGCCTTAAGCAACTACTAAAACATGTCTATGGAAAGGTAAAATTCAAATTTAAAATATTATTTATGCTAGAAATATAACTCTTGGATTTATGTTCATCCAACTGGGGAAAGAGTATGCTTAATCTAAACAGCTCATATATTGAGCATTCATAATTCATAGGCCAAAATAAAATAAAAAGTGCCTCTCACAAATGTTTTGTCACAAGATCCATTGCATCCTGCAACGTGGCAGGGAAGCAGAGGGATCATGGGGCACTAAGATGCATATCAGAGCCTTGTATATAAATGTATTTATAGTTTAGATGCAGAAATACAGAATACACATATGCATATTGCAGTGCATTTACCTTGCATATGGTTATATTCAACAGTAAAAGACCCATAATATCTCATAATATTGGTAATAACTGGAAGACTTAGGTTAATATTGTCCAAGTATATTTAATGGATTTTTTAATATATATTTTTTGAGCCTGGGGATTGAAAAGAGCTAAGGAAGCAGCTGAATTGATTCCTCTGCTGTAGATGGAGTGTAGTGTGAGCAATGTCCCTTGATACCAGCCCTGCTCCTCTCTCTAAGGTGAAAGGCCTATTTCACATTCAAACACTTCTCAGCTTACTATTTATACGCCTTTCTCTTATTTTTCACCCTAGCAGTACTCTGAGCAGTAGTTCATTCATTTTAATTTAATCCTGTTCTGTTCCTTGCATGCCTCTGTTTGTCACTTACTCAAGCTATATTTTGTGCTGCTCGTGCTCTGGCAACTATTACAGTCCTGCTGCAGAGACTGAGCTGCTGCATGGCTCTGTCTATGGCCCTACACGCTGGTTTAAATCACTTCCATTGGTCTTCCAGCCACAATTGCTAGCAACACTGTGAAGACTTCTGGCAGGCAGAAGCCATTGCAGGATTTTTTTTGGTGCTCACAGCAAAAAAAAAGAGAAACCATGAGAAATGATAGTATCAAGGGTGTAAAAATTAGGTGGTGTCACATTTGAATCTGTGATATTCTTCTGTGATGAAGTGGAGAACTATTCTATTTTTTATCAGTCTTTTTCAGATTTCATATGCAACTGCAGAAGCACCATTCACAACTATTGCGTTTATAGTGCTAAACTATCCTGCAACTTGTTTCTTCATTAATCTGCCTCCCCCACTGTTCTGCATTTTTAATATAGAAATGCTAAATTCTTTTCCACAGTATGTAAATTATTTCCAGTTGCAATTGTTTTATTCTTGTCTGCTGAATTTTTTGTTTCTCTACAGTTTACCTCAACTTAGTGACTTTTACATTTTAATCTACTTGGTTCAATGTTTTAATTATTGATAGTACACAGGGAAGTCTTTTTTGGTTAAGTACATAAGGTACCTTTACATAAAGTAGAAGATCAATAAAAAAAGAATCTGCAGACTATTTTCAGCTTATATTTCACAAATAAAACATTGATGCTCCCTTTTAAGTTGTCCATCACTCATCCAGCAGGTTTCGCAGACAGTAACAGTTCGTTAGTAATTTCAGGAGGGGAAGATGTATGATGTTATAAATATTTAAAATCAAATTTGAAAAAAAGGACAGAGATGAATGTGAACAGAGTAACACAATGCTGAAGGCAACATTTTCAAAGCAGCTTGGTAGGTATTGTTTTCCCTTGTAGGTGGCAGTATTGAAAAGGAAGTTAAGCTGGTCTAGAGCAGGGAACTAAACCACCATGCCTGAAACTCACACAAGGTTGGAGTATGAACAGGATAACCACGGGATAACCACTGCCAGGTCCTGGCAGGGTGAATTCAACTGGGGTAGAGATTGGCACTTGTTAATTTTAGCAAAAGTTGGATTTTCTTAATTTTAAAAAAATGCTGTAAAATTTTAATATGCCACCTCAAAAGTAGCCCTGTGCATACAGTGATATTGCAGGAACTGTATGCTTTAGAGCAGATAAGATTTGCCAACATAATTTTTGCTTCAGAAGCATGAATCTGAATGAGTATTTTCAAAAACCCTTACAAATTATGCTGTTTAACAAAGTATTTAGTATCCTTGACTATATATTTCTGTGATACATAGCAAGGAGGATGTAATTTACAATTAGCTTGATAGAGTTTTATTCTCCGCCCTGCTCTAATTGCAAAGAACCTGTCCCGTGGCCAGCCAGGGCTGTTACTCTCCTCACTGATGAGCTCTGGGAATTCAGTGCTTTTCAAGACAAACAACAATTGCTGATAGGGCTTTGGACTTGTTTTTCTCTGGCCATGGCAGTCTGGGGTGGTGAACACCAACATCAAAGAGTCAATAGCAAATTTATATCTTTTACCTCCCAGGTTACTTTGAATTGCTTCCCAGCATTCAGCTGGTACCCTTCATTTATTGCCAGGAAATACCATACCTGAAGGTCTTTGATGCTGTTGTAAGTTGATGTTAAATTAATAAATGAACAATCACAAACTTTTAGACAATATGTCAGCTTAGCCTAGAGAAAGGTGACTGAGAGGAAACCTCATTGCATTTGCAACTTCCTCGTGTGGGGAGGAGAAGGGGCAGACTCTGATCTCTTCTCTCTGGTGACCAACAACAGGACCCAAGGGCGTGGCCTGAAATTGTGTCAGGGCAGGTTTAGGTTGGATATTAGAAAATTCTTCACCCAGAGGGCAGCTGGGCAGTGGAACAGCTCCCCCGGGCAGTGGTCACAGCCCCAACCCTGACAGAGCTCAAGAAGTGTTTGGACAATGCTCTCAGGCACAGGTGTGACCCTTGGGGTGTCCTGTGCAGGGCCAGGAGTTGGACTCCATGATCCTTGTGGGTCCCTTCCAGCTCAGCACAGTCTGTGATTCTGTGAACTCAGAAAGTGTTTTTAGTCAATTAATTTAAAAACAGATTGTAGGATACAGTGGCATCTGAAGCTTCTTCACTCACTTTGCAGTCACATACTGCAAAAACTGGCATGGCAGTAGCTTGAATGTTTTCATTATGCACTGTGCGAAACTAGCATTAGAAATATGAAGAATTAGGCAAGACTGAAATAAAAATAAATCGAATAATCAGTTACAGAGTATTGTTGTCAACACAGGCATCAGTCAGGAGCAATGGTGGTTATAAGGATCACACAGGCTTTGTTTCTTGCTTTTCATTTGCTGTGTTTGCTGTAGGGTCAGACCATGAGGCAGCTCAGGTTGGGAGGGCTCTGGAGAGCCCTTGAGCCCAAGGTCTGCTCAGAGCACTTTTCTGTGTGCTTGGACCTGGCTCCTCAGGCTTGTGAAGCCCCAAGATGGCCCTGCCCAGGCTCTGGGTGCTGTGCCCACCCTCTGTCCCTGGCAGCCCAGCGCCTCCTCAGCAGAGCTGCTCCCCAGCTGGGCAGCCCCCAGCCCAAATTGCTTTTTAATAGCTTTTTCTTCTGGAATTTAGAATGCCAGAATTGTTTAGATGATAAACAGATATTTTCCAAGTACCACTTTGAATAGTTTTATGTTTAGTTTTCTATTCCTCTAAAGCAAAATTCAAATTGTAAATTTTAAAATCTAGGCTTCGTGTTAGCTGGAACACAACATAATCAAAATATTTTTAACTGACCCATCCTTTACTGTTGCATTTAAAAATAAGAAATCCAAATAAGGTGTGTTCATCACTACTCTTTTGCTTTATTATTTGTCATATATTTTTAATACATAAGTGACATCTGATGTATTACTTAATCAAGAGAAAAAGAATTATACCTTGCACATAATCAGTTATTTTTGCCATATCAAAAAAATTAGACTAACAGATGAGGAAAATAAATAAGATGAACTTTAAAAATGAAAATGCTTAGCCTTTGGAATTTTAGTTGACAGCTTTTGAAAATTAAATTATAAGTCAAGTACTGATAGGTTTGATATCTTCTTTGCAGCTTTGCAGATGATGTATTGCAGCTTTAATGGAATATCATTTATCATCTGATAATAACAAATGTAGTATTTCTGAGCTTGTCATCTCTTCTGTGATGACAAATAGTCCAACTTGTAGCAGTGATAATGGGATTTTATAATGATCTCTCCAAACCGACTCTGCTCTGGCACAAGCTATTTTACTTTAAATCTCAAAATACCTATTTAAAGATAGATTACAATAGTCAAGTTCTTCAGACCTGCTTTTGAGTATAAGCTTGTGTGCTACAAAAGTTGCATTTACCTCACTTTTAAAGTTTGTTTCATTGCACTTTGGTTGTTTTTATAGTAAAAATTGTCTGGATTTACTAAACAATATGTTCATCACAATTTTCTTTGCAACAAGACTCATATGTAATAGTCCAGCAGCAGACATTTATACCAAAGTAACTTGCTTTATACCAATGTATGCAGAGAAGCAGCAACTCAATGTTATTCTATAAAAAAGTGGTCAGCTAAGTATTGGAATTCTATCAAATTACTCAAATTCACTTCATTTAATGACTTTAAAGGAAAGTATCTTTTACTTGGTTTTTATGCTAAGCCATAAGCCATTTGCATTCGTGAAGTTGACTTCTGTAATACAGCTGCCTTGGTGTGTCTGTCCGAACCATTTGATTCTTTGAAAACAGCCTTGACTTTTCAGGGAATAATAGACAGAGTTTTAATTTACTTGAGCTTGGCAGTTGAACTATTCTTCAACAGAATGACTAAAGATGGAGCAATGGTGAAGAAAAGTGGATTTTGTTCTATAAGACGCATTTAAAAAATAACTAGAAAATCTACTTGTAGCCAAGCATCTATGGAGATTTAAAGTACTGTAATATTCAGATATCAAATATATTCTTGATGCAAGTAATTTTAGCAGAATTTCTTCATGTTGTCCAGATGTCTTGACATAAAATACTTAAATAGGGCAATTTAAGATATGTGTGATCAGAAATAGATTTTTCTAATGACTCTTGCAATCTGAAGGTGTTAAAATTTCAATCTGAATTTCTCAGGCTTTCTTCTGCGCACTCTTGTCTTCCATGAACATTTATTTATTCATACAAAGTTATTTCATAGACATGCATGAGAAGTTTTGGGGTAGGTTTGAATGATATTTTAAAATGAAATGTTCCTCTCCTCCAGTGTAGTTCACTGAACCAAGTGAGCTGCTTCCAAGACTGTGTAATTCTCTGGCCTCACCGAAGCATGTGCGGCTCTGTCACCACTTCTGCTGAGTTTTGTGTGAGGGTGTCCCATCGGACAGGACCCCAAGCCTCTGTTCTGGGAGCAGGAGAGCTCTGCTGGGTCCTTGTCCCACAGCCTTCCCCAGCGCCAGTGCCAAGCAGGAGCCTCACCTGCAGCTTTGCCCGAGAGGTCCTGACTGATCAATCCCAGGGTGGTGCTGTGTGGACAGCTGAAAAATTACTTTGGAGACCTGGAGAGCATCAGGCACTCTGAGCATCCCCGGAGCTGGCTGGGGCTCTGTGGGGGAGTCACAGTTCAGGACCTTTCTCTGTGGCAGCTTCTGCAATATTAATGTGTGACGCTGCCATCTGAGCAGAGCAATGCCCAGCATGCAGCACTTTGGGGTTTGCATCCACACCCTGCTCATGGCTGGGAAGCAATGCACATTTTATGCAAGGTGAATGCAAGGCCTAAGCTAATCTACAACCACAGCAAATCATATCCATTCTGTGCTACAGTTTTCCTGTCAGCATTTCCAGATAACATTGAACGTTAAATAAAACTAATCCCAGCTACTCCTTTTTATTATTGCTTTTATTTTTGAACAGTTGTAGAAGTTTCCAAAGGGAGGATACATAATCAAGGATTTGCAGAAAAGTCTTCTGAAATATGAACTTTTTTAATTCTCCAGTTACAGTAAGAATCAAGACATTTAAGCATCTTTGTTCTAGCAACTTCTTTCAAGTCTCTTACACCCTGGCCTTTTGAAAATGATGATCAAGTAATTCTCTGTCTATACAATATTTTGTTTCTAAGAAACCAAGTATATGGAAATATACATAATATCAAATATATAATACTTTCAGTTGAACACAACTCATGCTCATAAACTTCATCCATGTTTTAAAGGAAACCGAAAAAAAATTAAATTATAAACCCAATTATATAATGAAATACATATCAGCTGATGAAAATTTCATATAGAGAAAAAAAGGTCACTTCAAAATACATTTTTTAATATTTTAGCCAGAGTCCACAAAGACAAAGAGCATGCTTTGAAATGAGGTGGGGAATTAAGCAAACAAATACCCTTTCCACTCTTTCCTTCAGCTATAACCAAAATTAGCACATCGGATTTTCCCTTTAACATCTAAGTAGTGACACAAAATCCAAAGACTGGAGGAATTGACTTGAAGATAAAAGATGAAAAAGCTGGAAGTGTAGAGCCTGCCTGAGCAGTGATAGAGAGGCTGTGATAACCATCTACAAGGCTATGAGAAGTGTTAACACTGAGGCAGGAGAGGAATCGCTGGGTAAGTGAGGATACAGCTAGAAGTTACAGGGAGATATTCGAAAAGGTAAAGTTTTGGTTGATTATCAGCAAGCAGCTTCTGACAGTGTTATACATCAGCTGTGGGAAAGTGTCTGAAGTGATCTGCCTTGGGATACAGTTAGCCAGAGTGGACAATCCACAGGACGATTTAGGAATAATCCTGCACTAGTGGTCAGGTGCTGGGCCAAAAGCTCATAAAGGCTTTTTGACACTTTCAAATTCTCTGACTCTTCATTTATAAATGTGATTCTTGCTGGTGAGAAGAAAATCACAAAGTTTTATGTCCACCCAAGCAGTTCTGATATCTAGGAACAGATCTATCGACCAGTGCCGCAATCCTGCAGATGAGGAGCAGTGCCAAGAGTTTCCTACCACGGCACAGCCTGAAACAAATGACTGATGTCCAGTGCTAATCATTCGCTTTCTGTCAGTTCAATTGCACATTCCTCTTTTAATGTGATCTAACCCCTGCAGCAACGGAGATAGTGTACATCACTGCTGCAGTCAGCCTTCCATCCATCACCAGGGGAAAACGGCACCGCTTCCTCTCTGCTCCCTGCCTCTGTGCTCCGGTGCTGTGGATCCTTCAGCCGACCCAAAAGGCCTGGAGAGAAATTAATGAAAGCAATTTCAACTTTGGGGAACAGTGTGTAAACATCTCATCTGGATTTTATGGCAAAAAGCATATAGGACTGAAAACAAAAGAAAGGATGCAACAAAAAGCAACACCAAAAACTGGTAGAAGAGCATACGGTGATAACATATTAAATTTCCTTGTGCGCAGTTGCTACCACTACCCTGTTTAGCAGAATATGTTCTGAAAATATTTGACAAAATATATTGTCCTCAAAATCTAAATACCGACTCCTGCTATCAAGTAAATCCATATAAGCATGGCAGGAAAATGGAGCTGAAACCTTAATTATGTTCTGCCTACTTTTCTAGGAAAATCAGAAAATCATAAGTAGGAGGTAGTTGCTCAACTTTCTTTAAAAGAGCAGTTCCCTAGGCAGCTCTTTAGAAAATCTCTTATATGTTCTATGTTTGTTTTATTCCATCTTGCTTTCAGTTGCTAAGATCTCCACAGTGGATAATTTTGAAATCTGCAAGCTATATTTTCTCATAATATTGTGTTCATAATAACTGTTTGTGTGGATGAAAAAAAAATACATAATTTTTGAAGTTACAAGGTTGCATATGATTTAAGAGCAATAATGGTTTTACACCTCTGAGGGTAAATATTGCATCAATTTAATATTCATGAGCACAAAATCATCATGTTCCGGGTGGAAGATTTGGTTTTTCTCCTGTTGAAATGAGCTCTTCTGAATGTAGGCTCTGACCAATGAAGACTCAGCTTCTCTCCTGTAACTTTGTGACATCTCCTCTAGAGCTTAACTGTCTGTAAAGAAATTATTGGATAACTTAATAAAAATTAAATGGCAGATTTGTGTATGTGACAGGCTCTATGAAGGATTATGTCTTAAACTGTAATTTTCAATTTGACACACTCTATTAAGCACAAAATTGAGTGTCATATGTAATGGTCATATGGTTACATTTTACTATTAAAATTATCTTTGTGAGAGAAAATTAAATTTCTTTTAACTGAAATGTATACAAAATTAAATACCAGCTGGCTTGATTAAAATAAGTATGTGTGATAGTTTTTCCTTACTTTTATCAAAGAGGTGATTTTCAATGCAAACAGATGCTTAGAACTGGTAAATAATATCAGGAAATTTATAAACTGTAATATGACTTAAACCACTAGTGTGTTTAATGCACATTTTATCACGTTTTTGATTTAAAAATTTTATTATAATTTTGCTTTTGAGTTGGTTGTAAATACATCTTTCCTCCTTCTACCAGATAGGGATTTGTAGTTAAGTTTGTTCCACACAAAATGTTTATGTAGAGGGGAAGTAGAACAATTTATAATATCGGTTAGTCCAGCCAGGAAACAAATTATAGGATATGATTGGTTCTGCAATTTAAGAATAAAGTATGCAAAAAGTGTTTGTCTGTTGACAATTCACAAGTTGTCCATAGATAAAAAATAGTTTTCACCATAACTGGGACAAATTTGATGAGACAATAATACACTAAAACTGTTAATTATGAGTAGGAAATGACAGTGCTGATTATCCTGATGTGCTGTTACCAACTCTTCTCTGTTATCTGGGGACCTGTGGCTGTGCCCACCCTGGCTCACTCTGGGCATCATCCAAGTTAAATGCACTTCTGTCTGCACCGACCCCATGGGAAAGCTCTTGTTCTCAGGGGGCTGCAGGGCTGCTGAAGAGGTGCAGGGCACCTGGGGCTGCAGCCTGAGCTCAGGGTCTGTGTGACACTTTGACTTCCACAGGCAGAGGATGTGCACTCAGCCTCTTTGCACCTGCACCCATAACCCAACCTGCAGAACGGGAGACATTTGGTTGGGGTTTGTTTGGTTGGTTCCCTGTGATTTTTGTTTGTTTGGCTGGTTGTTTTAAAGCATATTTCTATCTAGTACAAGATCAAAAATTTTTCCCAGTGCAGGACCTGCACTGGAACAGATTTTCTGTTCCAGGTCTGGATAAGAGACCTGTAGGGCTGGGGCTGAGGAGACAGAACGTTCATCAGATCTTTCTGTACTTGCAGGTGCTGCTTTGCCTGGGTTTGCACTTCCTATTCTAACAAATATCCCTGTGCAGGTGAAAAAGAGAGTGGTGTGGCACATTTCCACACACTTGGGTGTTCAGGTCCAGGGTTGTGTCCTAAAAGCTGCTTTCCCCTGTTGTCCTCTGAGTTAAATGCTGAATGGGGTTTCAGTAGTACTGTGGGAGTGAGGTGAGTGGGAGAGTAATCTGCATAATTTCTGATGCTTTCTATCTAAGGTAATTTCAAAATTCTTCTGGGAATTTGCCTCGTTCATGTGCAATTTCTTTGTTTATTTGTGGACATTGTGAGTCTCTTTAGTCAACACAAAAAAAAGTGGTATAATTTTCTGAGTTAACAGGAACTGTTGTAATCATTGTAATCAGGCAACAAAATGATTCTTGCACTGTTGCTTTTTGTGGTGGTGTATTTGTTATTTGGGCCTTGGTTTTGCTTGAAAAAGGCAATTTAAAAGAATCTCTGCAGAAGAGAAAGGCAAATTAAAGAAATCCTTTTGTGGGGCATGAGGGGAAAATTTATCACTCCTCATTAGTACAATAGTAATCACTGGAGAATGAACTATGGATTCTTTCACCTGTTCATACACTCATTGTACTGTAAAAAGCCATAATGTGGATTCTATATTAAATACAGTTAAATCTCTGATTTATGTGCATGTACACCTGAAATAATGTCCATAATAATGAAATGTAGGTTTCAGAGATCCAGCCTGTATTTGTTGAAGAGCAGAACTTTCTAGGTAGATGATGCTGATGCTACATCAAGCATACAATATTTTTATTATTTGCATGAATCATGCCTATGACTCCTGGGTACCTGCAGGCACTATATTCCTAGCAGATCTGTGAATTCAAAGGATTCATAAAGTACATTTGAGCAAACAAGCTACCTACTGTTCCTGTTCATCATGTCCCTTATCTTAATAAATAATGAAGGTGCCATGGGCTGACAATGAAATATTTTGAAAATAGTTTTAATGTATAGCTGGCAGAGGACCTGTTGGGCATTGATAAATTACACAAATGGAGAGGATGAGAAATCTGTAAAATATTAATGGTCTGCTGCTGTAGTCAGTAAAGGAGAATATACCTGAGCCTTACGTAAGGGGTTATGTTGCCTGTGTAAGGCTAAAGGTTTTGAGAGGAACTCTCCCTCAACCTGTTGGGTGTTCTGACCTGGATATTTTGTTATACCTCAAATGTAACTGTCAGCTATTTGAATTCAGAAAATCAGGACTTCTCTGATGCATGTAAAAAAATCTCGGAGATTTGAAAATTATTGAGTAGAAAATATTTTGGCTGGAAAATGAATAATGAAGCAATGAAATCAAATGGGAATAGCAGCATGACTTCAGCTCACTTGTGATAATGATTTTGTTTTATCTCTGGACAATTATGAAATGGAATTAAAGCCACAAATGTTAGTTTCAGTGAGAAGGATGAGCACACATATAAATAAGAGAAGTACAAATAGCTAGAGGGTTTAATTTTTGTGGTAACTGTACCATAAAACTCAAAATACTGCCTTAGCTGGGCTCGCTATGCCAAGGAGAGCTTCTGACTGTGCTTGAACCAGTCCGGGCCCCAGCTGCTGGCGGCTGTGCCCCTCTGAGCCCTCTGCCCCCAGAGCCACCTGTCACACAGCATTGGCCCTGAGTGACGAGATGGCAAATGGCACTTGTCTGTCTAGTGCATGCAGTTCAGAGAGCTAAACCCTTTCAAAAAGTTTAGTGGTTTGGGTTACACCACCGTGGACCTTTTCTGTTCAGAGGACAGTGTCACATTTAGCCATAAACTGTGAGTAACTGAGAGCTGAAGTACAAATATGGTTCTTTTTCCAGGCATGTTTTCTATGTCCCAAATTCTGTTCAAATTGCATACTAACATATGAAATTACCCTATATTTTATTAAAATTATCTGGTTAAAAATAAAATCTCCATAGTTATCTTATCTCTGAAGCTCAGCTAATAGCTTTAGCCACTTTGAACTATCCTCATTACACAGCCTGAATTTAATTTCAATAAGAAACACACAGATGTGTAATCCATAACACGATCTAATGTTCTGTATGTAACTATGCCCTGCGTTATCTCTGATATTGAATTATTTCACTATGGAGCATAATTATCTGCACAGGAAAATTCTTATTTAATTTCACTGAAAATTATGTAAAGATTTTCCGTACATCATGCACTAACCTTGCAGCTGGATTAATGTGATGGACTATCAAGTCTTCTTTAGGGACATAATGCACTGTTGGGTCAATAGTCCATGAACAAAGAAGGATTTACACAATAATCTATAGCGGCTCTTTAGGAGCTGTTATGGTCTATCAGGATAAAAATCTGGTAGATAATACATATAAAGTGCATACTTGCTTGAGGAAAGCAAGCATTTGACTGCTTAAATTCTAGCCCTTTAAAGGTCAAATTAGATTCTTTTAACATTGTGAATGCAAGTTTACTTGTGAGAAGATTTAAGTCTACTTGTTTAATTGTGTGCTATGTGACAAAAATGCAATTCATTAAAATACGCAACATGTTTATGAAAAAGAATTAAGAATATCATTTTAAGCTCTCAGTACTTCCTTTGTAAAGTAATTTGCAAGCATCAATATCTGCCATCCTCCCTGCCTTGGTGGCCAGTGAATTTCAGAAAGGGAGCACGGGGACCCAGCGGCCCTGAGGGGTACGGGAGCTCCTGGGGTGCAGCCTTGGGCAGGGTTTGGTGTTCAGCACACCTCTGCTGCAGTGCCGCTGCTTCCCCCGACACTGGCCTGGGTGCAGGGGGCCCTGCAGAGCACTTTATATCCTCGGGAGACAGGGCGAGAGGCCAGAAAAATAGCTGCCTCAGCTTTTCTCAGTGGAATTATATTCTCCAGTCTAACATGTCTAAATTAAGAATTCTATTTCTTGTCAGATTTGTTCTTCCAAGCTCACACAGTGTAGGATGACACCACAACTGCCGAATTTCAGTGGCAGCAAAAGAGAAGGGAGGATTTTATTCGTTTTGAGTATTTTTCTCTGGATAAAATAGCAACTCCTTTTTGCTCTTATGTACAACGGTGCTTTTTCGGTGCTCATTCTCCATGTACACGTTAGGGATTTAATTCGGAACAAGAGGCGTGTCCCAGGCTGGCCTGCAGCAGAGGGCAGCAGAGCCGCAGGATCCGCCGCGCCAGCGCCGGTGTTGACATGGCACTGGGCAATGGGGCATTGCTGACATTGTCCTGACACATAAACACCTGGAGCCACCTTTGCAAAGGTTATTTGCTCACTAAAAGGGGAATTAGCAAAATTAACTTACATGCCAAAAGTAATTTTGAATATTCCGAAAGGGCTATAGTCGTGTGGAAAGACTGATTTTAGAAAAAGCCCCTGCTGTCGTCAGGGTGGGAATGGAAATTAAAACATGTTCAGAAGAACTTGGCCAAAGTGACTTCTGGGAAAGTGCAGACAACAGAATTTAAGATTATGTAACTATGTGAAAGTCCAACTATTTTGCTAGCATCTGGCCACACTGACTCAGTTACAACCCTCCCATTTTTTTTAATTTTTTTTTTTTTTTTTAACAGCATAATACCTGAAATACTGATGTTAATAGGTAGAGTAACTGTGCTTCATAATATATTGTATTTGTCATTGTGCAATTTACTTTTAAGTCATTACTCTACCTGGTATGTAGAAAGTCAGCAAATTATCAGAGTTTATTCCATTGACTTTCTCACACCTTGAGAAATAGCCCATTTGTATTATCACAGTTTGATATATTTCCCATTTACTGAGCTTCTTTGGCAAGCTGGCATTTTAATTTAATTATACTTTTTTGCTAATGGTCTTTATTTTTCAGTGTCTCTGTGGTAAAATGCCTTTAAGGTCTGGGTTTTTTTTTTGTTTTCTTTCTTTCCCTCCTTTTGGCATGCTCTAGTGTAAATTTATAAACTGAAAAAATTCAGTGTAAAATTCCAAGAGGTGAAATTAAGGAATGTTAAGAAATCCTGCGTTGAAATGATTAAGGATTTCTTCTCTTTGAGAACTTGATTTCTGAATACATTTAGTAGCATACATTCCTAATTAGGACCTGAAATGCAAAGAGAGCACAGCATGTATAACACAGGCATTCAGGAGTTTTCATGCAGTTTCACCTATATTGTCTAAAAATCTTATTATGGGATTTAGTTTCAGACCACTGAACTCAATGGGAGCTTTGCTGCATTTTTTTCTTTGTGGATAGATCCTTAATATATAGCCTTAATGTAAATTAAAGCTACTGTCAAGAATTAAATGTATATATTTATAATAATGTTTCCCATATGTGCTTGGTATTGATGTAAAATTCCATTTTAATATGCAAGTTCCCTGGTTTTCACTCTGTGGTCCTTTTTGTAACTTCTCTTAGCCCCTTGTTTTCAGAAAGGTGGCACAAACACACTCTGCTAATCCTTTTAGCATCCTCATGTTTGCACCGTCACCTTCCTAACAGCCTGCAGGAACTGCAGGATATCTTTTCCTGGAACATTAACAGAAGTTTGTGGTGTGATCCCGAACTGTTTGCTTTGGCACCTCTTTGGAGCCAGAGAGAAGAGGGTAGGAATTTTTCAGTGGCGGGGACATTGCACACTGGGGTGTGAATTAGGAGATCAAAACACAGCTAAACAAATGGGACCCATGCTGTAGGGACGATGGAAAACCAGGAATGGACATTGCACACCTAACCTCCCTCAATTACAGCTTGACTGAAGCACTAAAAACATTCCAGAGAGGGGAAAGCTGTGCTATGGAGAAAATGTGCTGAAGACCTGTGACTTTTTTGAATTAACACCCTGTGGAAATGAAAGCTAGTGACAGTTGGCCTAACTCTCTCTTCTGCACACCTGATAAATCAGTGTGACTGGGTGACTGGGATTTAAGTTCCAGATTTATATGAAAAGACAAAATGAGAATTCATGTTGTCAGTCCTGAAGCAAAGCTCTCCAATTTCTCACAGAGTGGCTGCTTTGCAAGAGTCAACTTGCTGCACACTTCAGTAACAGTTGTCCAAACTGGAGTGCAAGTTTAGAGAAAATTAACTACCTTCTTCTCTGCTAAATTCCCACTATAATCGCCCTGGTTTTCCTTCTGCCATTATGTCTCTGTCCTCAACACTTGTGCTTTTTATTTTTTGCTTTGCCCTTCGAAATGGAGACATTTCCTTTCTCTGACCTGTGTTCACTTATGTTGCTGTGGCTTGTCATGGGCAGTTACAACCACACCTGCAGTCACAGCACTGTGTGCTGAGATGTGCAGATAAAACTGAGCCTCTTAACCATATCCTCACAGATTCTGTTAGTGCTGAGTTTCTCCTTGCTGAAGGATTGGGAATTTTCCCCCAAACTTTGGGTCTGTTTACCTAAAACCAGCCTTTGCATGGGTTGATTCCCCTTCATGTTCTCAGTTTAGAGTTTGTCCATTGCTGCAGTTATCACAGCTAGCCAGGTTATGTATCTAATACATTGAGTGTCGTAATGACAGCAAATAATAAGGAAACTATTTGCAATAATCACAAATTAGACCTTTGTGCAAGCTGAGCTGTACAGGAGAGTCAGAGCTGCCTTGCTTTGGCTGCTGTGACAACTGCTGCTTGTTCTCTGTGCACAGCAGCTCTGCAAGATTCAGTGCCACAATTAAACCTTCCTAACTGAAGAAATCACACAATGAAAATAAGCACTTGCTGGCTTATTTAAATGGTCTTGGAAAAGATTTGATATAAACATTCAGAAGAGCATGAAAATTAAACCAGGTCTTCAGGTATAAGAAAGAAATGCTGTTGCCTATATGTGAAGTATTAATAAAATGGATCTTTAAATTTTAGTTCTAGTTTTTCTACTAAAAAAAATAGAACAAAACTCAGAAAAAGCCATAAAAGTTAGTTCAAGATCTTGAGAGCAAATCCATAGTGAGATTTAAGGATTTCAGTGTATTTAATTCCCCTATGAGAGTCTTAAAAATGGACAATTTAATCACAGGAGGGAAAAGGAAACAAATGATAAAAACATCCTTTAGCCAAGTGACAGTGCCTAAAGAAGTTTGTGTGTTGAAGAAACTCGAATCAAAAATAATATACAAACCTAACATTAAGATTAATTAACCACTAGACAGTTTAAAGTGGTGTTTTCGAATGCTGGTTCTCCATCATTTGAAATCAAGAGTGGATATCTTCCCAGCTAGATGGAGTGCAGGCTCCAGAGCCTCTGCTGTGCTTGTCCATCTCATGGTCTTTCATGCTGGCTCTTTAATCTGTTTGTACTTGCCACCATCTGCAAAGACGTACGAAGCTTTTAATAGAAAACTGCTCTGTGAGGCCTCTTTCTATCATCAGAGCAAGGGCAGTAGATAATAACCTCTCATTTTACAACTTCCTCTGTAAATGTTGGCTTGACAATTAGCATTTTCAAAGACTAAGAGCAACCTTCAAAGACAACCATCACCAAACAGAAGGTTGGCTGTCGAACCAAACATCAGGATTAATGGCAGAGCATTAACAATGTGACAAAATCTCCCCTGAGTGTTTATTTGGTGCCATTTTCTGTCCTCACTAATACTGGTGCAATAAGAGGACGTCAGCTCAAATATTCCCAAAGTTAGCTTTGAAGAACATATTTACAAATTCCACGTTAGTGAAGCGCTGGCCTGGAGCCCTGGGACGCTGTTGGTGTTCCATGGAGGAGCAGGGGCCACGATGCAGACGCGGTGCCCCGGGCAGGTGCAAGTGCCCACCTCGCCCCGAGCTCCGGGCAGCACTGACGGGAGGTGACAGATCCTGGGCTCTGAAGTGCCAGGCTGCCTTGGCCTCTCCATGACAGCTGCCTCTGCTTGCAAGTGGTTAGGGAAAAATGTAAAGAATGGGTTGTGTCGCACTTCTTCCAAGTTTTCATAGTGCTTTTGGCAAAGTTCAGTGTGTATAGCTGGTTGGAAGTTGAAATTTTGAGCAGATATCTTTTGCCGCTGCTCTGAGCAGGAATGGCTGCCTGGGGGCTGAGCCTCCAGCATCAGGCTCTCAGTTTTTGTGCGTTCCAAGGGCCCTGCAGGGTGCCATAGCAGTGGCTTGGTTTGTTTAAATCTGAGTAGTGAAAACCATGTTAGCATATCCCATCAGGATGGTGCGTCATAAGGACAGGAATAAATCAATTAAAGAAGTGGATTGTATAGTTCATAGAGAGCTCCTCTCTCATGCAGAAGAACAGAGGAGTGTTTGAAAGGACTGTCCAGAACTGGTGGTGTATATATTTTAATAATTCTTTTGCTCATGCAAAACTGAGAAGTAGAAGTTACATACAACAGAAAGAGAACAATGGGAGGGAGGTCTTGACTGCATATTTCAGAATAAAGTTGGAGTAGAGCAAAACCAGAAGACGTTTGCCTTTACTCACGCTGTGCCCTAAAGGCCTGGCATATGGTCATAGCTTTACAAGGAAAATAATTTTTATTCTTCAATAGAAAATAAACAAGTTTTTTTGTTGTTGTGTGTTTTGTTGTGTTTTGTTGTTCATGTTTTCGGGTTTTTTTAAAGTCCTCAAGTATCTTTCTACTTTCTTTCTGTTTCATAGTGTTCTGCATCCATTTTTTTTGCTTGGAAATTAGCACAGCACTGGATATGAAACAATTTTGTATACAAGCTTTACCATTCCCAGTCTTTTACAGTGAACAGGGACATATGCAAGTGCTGCCAGGTGGAATCTTTTCTGAATACAAGCCTTGCATTCAGTTCAGATTTCCGAATGCAGTGTAGTTTAGGAAGCTGCTACCCATTAATTATATTCCATTTTATTAGCTGGTGTCTCCGTAAGTCATCAAAAGTGAGGCAAAAGAAATTTAAAAAAAAAAAAAATTCAATCAATTTTACATCTGGAAATAAACAGCCTTAGTAATTTGTAACATTGACAGAATTAAAACTTGTGAGCAAAGTCTGTCCAGCTGCAATTCCAGAGGAGGGCTGTTCTGTAAGGCAGGAGTGTGGGCGCAGGCACTCCTGCCACTTACACTGAGTAGTTTAATTTTGGAACAGCCTTTTTGTTCTGGGAAATTCATCAAAGTGTATTAAAGCAACTGATAGCTTTCAGTTTAAATCTCCTAAGTGTTGTGATGGAATGGCTGAACTCCAAGATTTTTAAAAACTAATGCAAATGAAGAGCCTTTGGAATTCATGCAAAGGAGGACTTCTAAAACTTTTTAAAACACTAAGGACAGAGTAGCTGTAATTTTATACAAGCTGAAGGCAAGAGAGGAGCAACTGCAGCAGCTGAGCATGGGGTGAACTTCACTGCTTCAAAGCTGACAAAACATACTTCAAAAATTTCTGAGGAAAATATGATAAAATTGGAAAAGCTTAAGAGAAAAGTCAAAGGAATGATTCAAGATCTGGGACACCAGTGTTACCTGAGAAACTAAACATATTCTGCTTATTGAAGAAAAGGTTAATTAGTGATTTGATCAGGGTGTATAATTATCTTCTGGGGAGAAGATTTTGCATTCGGAAGGGCTCCTTTAATAAAAAAGGGGTAACAAGGGAAAATGGTTAGAAGTTAAAGCTAGGAAAAATTAGATGCAGGTTTTCAATATGAATGTTAATTAATCATTGAAATGCCCTTGCATGTGGCAATTTTCCATTGCCGTTAAATCAAAATAAAACAAAGCAGAGCAGTTTTAGAGGGATGCAAATTTTGGTAGTAGAATAATGCAAAATACTAGGAATTGAAGTAACTAATCAAAATAGCTTTACAATTTTAAAATCAATCAAGTTTGCAATTTTAAAATTGAAACCCAGACCTACTGGGACTCTATTTCTTCACCTCCACTTGGTTCAAACACCTCCCTAGTGAGCCAATGTATATTCTCTGACACCTTTGAATACTGTTTCTTTCCTATGTTTATTTGAATCTTAAACTTATTAAAAGAAGAATGATTTTGAGACTGCTGTGGATTTTGGGGGATCCTCAGGAATTTGGTCAAGGTCTCAATTTCTTGAGAAGTATGTATCTGTCCCTGCTCTACCTGTTCCAGGCATAAAAATTAGCTGTGTGACTGGGCTGCAATAGAATAAAAAATGGTATTTACACATGCAGAGAGTACAGGTGATTGCTGCTGAAGAGAGTGGTCCAGCTCCCACATCCATCCACCTCCCTATGCCTGGTGTTACAGCTCCCTGTTTTGCTTCTATTACCCTGCTGTCTTTGCTGTGCTGGCTTGTTTGCCTGGGCATAAAGTTTTATTTGTTTTTTTTTTTTTTTTATTTGCACACAGTTTAGTTAAGAAAGTTTATCAGTAGAATCTGCTCATTAGGGCACTAAGAGCAGCAAAAGAGGCAGGAGTGTGCAGTGGGAAAGGGGATAAGCAAAGGGAAAGGTGGATGGAAGAGACCATCCTGCAGCACTGAGCCACAAATCAAATCAGAAATTGCCTGCCTGTGCCCCAGCTGCAGTCACATGCAGTGTGCACGCTGCCTGGTGATAGATTATGTTTTCAGTGCTTATGAAACTCAAGCTACCCGTAGACTTTTTTTGCTACTGCTGCAGCTTTATATAACTGTGGCCATTACTGTTTCTTTTGTCTTTGTTCTCTGGAATGTTTAAGAGAGTTGTGCACATGCTGTTTAACGAGATTTATTTGGCCTGCAAGCTGCAGATGGGCAGAAATCAAAGGAGGTGGAAGTGGACATTGACATGACCTCCAGCATGTTGTTTATGGAGAACATCCTTCTAGTGATGTATGACAAGTCTGAGGTCAATGATTAGTATCTATTAGCTCTTTGAAAAATGGAGAAAGCAATAGTTCCTGATGGTGCATGTTTTAGATCTGGTTAAAACGGAGAAGCCTGATGTGAGAAGAAAAAAATGCTTTAGTGACTATGTATACAATTACCACACATCACCAGGGCACGTTAACACTCCCAATTCGCACACACAAGTTTTGTCAGGAGGAAGAACTCTGGTCTAGATTCCTTCTCCTGTCTCCCCTCTGAAACAGATGGATTTGATTATTTATTATTATTCACGTCTTCCTTCTTTTTCCTTTAAATCCTCTTCAATTCTTTTTGTTTTTGTTGGAGAGCTAAATCAAAGAGGAGCTTTACATTCAGTTCTAAACACAGGGAGGGATGCAGTAACTTGCTCTTCTGTAAAAAATAAGCATAAGTTCTTGTGTGAGCCACCTTATGCCATCTCTCCTTTAGTTCAGCCACGTCACGAAAAAATGGACAGACTTTCAAAGAATTGGGGGAAATTCCAATATAATATTAGCATGAGAAATCTCTGCAGATGACCAAAGTAGCTGATAAAATGATTTCTGACCAGATTTAAGTCACAAATATTAAGGGATATGGCAACAATATTTATAAGGTTCAGCAGTCTTTACATAGACCCTTTCTTCATATAATTGCATATAGCATTATGTGAATTAAAAGAGATTGGTCATACATGTTCTAAGAAATTGTGAGCAAAACCAAACACAGTTGAAATGGCGTAGTCAGAACTGTGAAAAAAAGTTTTTACAATTTCATTGGTAGGACAAATGATTTCTTTTTAATTTTAAAAGTGTTGCCTATACTTCAGGGAAAAAAAAGACTGAAAAATTAATTGCGAGCACCGAGAAGAAATAATACCACAAAATATTCCTTTCCTGCTATTTCTTATACCAACTACAAGTACTTGTACTCAGCACAGAATCCAAAATGACCATTGTCCTTAAAATGAATTCAGAGACTCTTTATGCCATCAGTTTATCTTCAAAATTAAGTTTTCTCCAGCAGCAGCCCCTCCTCCCCACTGTACTGTACATGTCTGAGGAGCTTAGTCCCCAGGGACAGCTGCCCTTTGCCTTTCCAGTGTCCAGGAGAAAAAACTTCCAGGGGAAGTTGTGGTTTGGTAAGAGACTGCATGGGTGAGCCTGCAATGCCTCTGTGTCTCTCCAACAGGCTGTGCTAGAGGACATGCTCTAGCAGGGCAACTCTCATAAATTATTTTGAAATTATTTGAATGCACTTTCAGGAACGGAGGAGGGGGAGGTCTATTGTCTGCAGAACTGAGGCTCGCGCAGAGCAAATTGCGTTTGTTTATGGCTGGGCTGAGACATAAAATGATCCAGGGGCTCCCAGCACGTCGTTGCCAGCATTTCCTCAAGTTGCTTTGGAGGCGCAGCCTGATAAACAGAGTACCCAAAGTTTGATGTAACTTTCTGTGGATCCTTTTCCTGATGCAGGAAGGATTTCAGTTTGTTCCCCAGTGGCTCCCTGCCACAGAGCAGGGACTTTTACTCCTGGGAATCCTGTGCCTGGGTGCCTCTGTGGGAATGCGGGGTGGAGGCAGTATCTGCATTTGTGTGCTGTCATTCAGGTGTTGGCATCTGTGGTGCCTGTTCAGAGCAATGAGATTCTCTAGGATTAGCCCCTAAATCTTAATGAAGTCCTCCTGTCTTCGGAAATCCTCTTCCACAATGGTTTTCACTGATTTAGGCAGGCATACGACTTTTCTTTCCCATTCATAACTCGGAGTCTTATCCTTTTTTTCTTTTTCCTTTTTTCCCCCCCTCTTCTTTCACAGAAATTAAATGGCAGTGCTTGGCTCCAATCACCACATTCTCTCTCTGCTTAATTTCTGCTACAAAGTTCTCCAGTTCTTTTATCTGCACAGCTGTTTTTAATGGGCTGTTCAGAGAAGGAACTGATAATGGGCACTTTGTGCTGTTTGGATTATCACTCGCTCTAAGGTTGGCAGCCAGCACTGGCAATATGCTCTTCTTTAGGCAGCGTTTTTTTGTAGCTGGACAGCAACCCAATGACACCAGACAAAGCTGCAGCAGCAGCAGGCTGACGAGCAGCACTGTGCTGTGTGCTCCCTCTGCTTCAGCCAGCATCCCTGTGCTGGGACTGGCAGCTTGGGAGCTGCCTTCCTTCCTCTCTTTCTCAGCTTTTTTACTTATCCTTTATTGCATTTGTCTTCAAGGGAAGATAAGGGTGAAACTGAGATTCATGGAGATATAAAGCACATACCCAGAAGGGAAGTATGAAGCCATTTTTTTGTTATAAGGTTGGTTAATTGATATGCAGAGTAGGGAAGTGTCTAAAGACACTTTTGAAAATGCCTCAACCCTTCCCCAAGTTGTCTATAAGCTTTGTCATTTGTAACAAAATATTTGTGAATATACTGTGTAAGCAGAATCTCGATGAAGGGGAAGGAGGGTTTGGATACACTCACAGTCAAGGTGACAAACAGTTGAAAACAGCCTGTCCATTTTTTATATCCTCTCTTGACTCTAGAGAATTTGGATATCTCTAGAGTTCTCCAGAGGAGAATAGTGAGAACATAGGAAGGAAAGAATAGGAAGCAGAACTTTCCTAACTAAGAACATTCATCTCCTGGTTGTTAATGTGGCCACCAACTTAAAACAAGGACACCTGGTGAAGAGTTTGGGTTTATTTGAGCCCTGCATGGACACTATCATCATTTTAAAAATCACTATGCTCTTAAGGTCAGGCCTGATGTAGAGTTTCTAGTCTGCTTTGTGGCAACATAAAGCAGTTTATTCATCCCACTGAATAGCTCAAAATACTAAGGGCATTAATTTAGGTACATTTTTAAAAAGTGAGATACTAGTTTAGGAGCTGTTTCACGGGGTTAGCCACTACACAGTGTGTCTTCAGTGCCAGGGATTTCTAAGAGCTGTTTCTTCTCTGTAGTGTGTACTCCAGTTCAAGTACCAAGGAATTTTACTCACGCAGAGTTAGAGTCTTGTTTCTGAAAGTCCACTACATTTATCTGAGATGGCAACATTTTCTGATTTCTGTATGTGTTTCCATATGTGTAGAATGTTCCAGTGCTGCGTAATTTTGTCTGATTTTTATTATTTTGGAATTAGATTGCATAAGTACCTACAAAAAGTCAACAGAGTCAGTTTGTCAAAGTTCCAGCCATAAGAAATATGACATGGTATTACTTCTTAATACTAAATACAGAGTTGCAAAGAGTTTAATTTCTAGGAAAATAATTCCATCCTCTTGAATAAGAGAAAAAGAAAGTTATATATTTAAAAAAAGTTGATTCTCAGAAGGGAAAAACACCATTAAGTAACTGAAGTTGCTTCTGGAAAAGTTATTGTCCTCTATGCATTACCAAAAATTTCCAGATATTTTTAAAGGTTTTTCTCTAACACTTCTTGAGAAGCTACCTAAAGGACACCAACTAACCCTAAAATTACACAAAAGGTGAGAGAAAAGAGAAAATTGTAATAAACTTGCTGTAATAGAGCCATCTAGTACAGAGCCAGCCTTTGAGAAAGCCTTGGTATCAGTATACCTGGCACATTGCTTTAACTCAAACCCACCAGAGAGTATGCTTATTTTTCCAGAAGATAAAAGCCTATCAGTGTACTCTGACAGTTCTCAAAACCAGTGTGAAATTCTCCTGAGCCTCAGCTTCTGAAAAACTGTCTGCCTGGTTTGTTTGTATTTGCATGAAAGAAAAAGAAATTTGAATATAACACTAACATTTAGTATTTTAAACATATGTCCCATCTCTTGCATTTCTTTGTACATATTAATTGTCAGGACACCTCTGTGAGTTAGGTAACAGTGTTAGAGTGAATGGGATAATTCACAATGAATAATTTATTTGGAGTTAGTCTCTTCACTTGCTCTCAATATTCATCAGAATCTTACCACTGTTACTACTTTAAACATTTAAAGGTTGGGCTTTTTCTTCCTTTTTGCATTCTAGCTACATTTAGTAATCACAGATGACTAACTCTGTTCCACTTTAAGCCATTTCAGCTACTTTTGTGTGTTTGATGTGATAAAATGTTAAAATGATGGTAAAATGGTAGGAGGTTGATCAGGAGATGAGCACATCCAAGTCACAAATCACATTGTCCTTTGGTTCAGCCTTCACCCTTCATTCCTTTGTGATGTGTCAGGTCCTCAGGCCAAGGCACTCCAGGTGTTGGGACAATTTCTTGCACTGTAGAGACGGGGCAGTTTCCCCTCGCTGGTTAAACTTGCTTTGCTCTAAAATGAAAGATCATTAACTTGAAGTCAAGTAAAATTTAAGTCAGCGTCTCTGGATAGTGGTTGCTCAAAGTCCAAACAGAATCCAGCAGGCAGGAAGGAGTTAATGTATTTAAAAACTTGTGCTTTATAGCTGCTACATGACTGGAACAGGAGATTTCCAACCTTGAAGGGTAAGCATCAAATTCAACTGGTAAAAAATCCCTAAATCTTGCTTTTGACTTAGAAAAAATTGAGAAGAAGGAAGGAGGAAATTTACCACTACAAGCATAGCATTGATATATTTAAGATTCTCATTGTTTTATTAGAAAAGGAAATATCAGGTTCCCAAATATTCCTTGAAATAAAGGACCTGATGGAAGCCAATGGAAATCTGTTGGGAAATGTCTCTAAATGCTTCAGAAGGACTCAGATTAGGCCTTTGATGTGTGAAAAGCAGTAACTACAAAAAAACTTGAGCTGTACTCACTCTAGTAGGATCTAGTAAGAGAAAGTGATTATGATTACTGGATTTCATAATAAGTTTAGAAATCTTTTCCTCCTTTGGTTTAAAAAGTGAACAAACAATGACAAAACTACAGGTGTTTATAACCCATACTTTATAGTCTGAAGGAAAGTTTTCCACATCAGCTCCAACACAAAGCATGTGTTCATATTATTGACACTATATTGTATTGTCAGTTTCAGTAAACTGATGTTATTATGGACGTAATGTATGGAAAGTGTCATGAATGAGACTGCACAAGAGCACACACTATCCAAGACTTAAAAAAAAAAGTTATTTAACTTTTAGGAACACTAAAAACACAAACTGTGTCACATAAAATTAGAAATCAGTTCATAAAATAGTAATAACTGACCTGCACAATGTAAATTTCCTGAAATGTGCACTCATGTTGGCAGCAAGTAACAGCTAATGAAGGGAGTTTACAGAGCTGATTAACAAGGCCCTATGCTTTTTATTAGACTCATTTTGTTAATCCCTAAAATTAAGGAATTCCAGGTGTATGGAGCCAAGTATGCAAATGATTTCCTTCCGTCTAGCTGCTGATTTCATAAAAGGTCCTCCAAACAGTGAAATAAAACACAACATACATAATGTGGAAAGCTTTACTGCATATGAGAGAACAGTCTGGCTTTAGAGAGTTAAGCACAGTGTGCTGTAAACTCGCCACAGATACAAATTTGAACAAAGCTGTAAAATAGGTATAAATAAATAAATTAAAGGAATGAATGAAATGGAAGGAAAAAAAAGAAAGAAAAACAAACAAAACCCCCACGCCTTTAGTTTACTGGTTGTCAGTTCAGCTGTTGTTACAGCTGAAAACAATATACCTAAAATTGAGCTTATCACACTAGAGTAAGGCATACAGATCTCTGCTGGAGCAGAAACAGATGTAAAATGATAAAGAAAACCATCATAATCTGCTAAAGATGTAGCAATTAGTCTGGTGGTGCTGTGGTAGTGGGGGTGCCTCTTATGTACAGTTACACTTCGAAATTGGCTGATTAGCCCATAATGTATGCAAATACCCAACTCACTTTAATTTGGGGTATACAGGCCTGGCACCATTAAAGTCAATGATAAAGCTTCTCTGACTAAAACAAATATACACCCTCAAGCTGCTCATTACTTTCACCTCCTTTCATCTTGTCACAGTCCAGCAAAGTACTTTAACATGTGAGAAGTCCCAGTAACTCTTAAAATTAACCCTCGCTTTTGAAATTCAGCGGGCTATAAAACACGTGCTACCTTTTGGGCAGACTGCTCTGCTTCTGTATGACATTATAGAGACAATTCATTCTCACATTAAATTAAAAAAGATTATAATTTCTGCAAGTCCAACATTATGTGGTTCAGGTTGCTCTTTTCTCCATATAGCCATGGATAGACACTGTCCATTCATCTGAGAATAGCTCTTATTTAGCTCATGGGATGAGTGGGGCTATAAAACATGCAGGAAAGGGAAGAAATTCCAGATTGGCAAGCTGTGGTTTACCTGGAGTCAGTAAAAAGCCATGAGGCCAAATCCTGGAAATTACTACACAAGGAGTGGGTTCAGGGGGAGGTAACAAGCTGCTATCCAGCCCAGTGTTTTTAGGAGACAGAGACTCAGGAGTCTGAGATGAGACTGGCAATGGCTTTGACAAGGACATGATGAGAAAGGCACTAATTCCACACAAATTACTCAGCTGTCAGTCTCTGCTTGCTGGAGTCCACGGTAAGAGAACGCAACCCCCCTGTGGGGCTTTATTACACACATATCTCATATTCTTTACCATGACTTACTTTTAGGATTTGGTCCTGAGAGGTGATCCTTACCCAGTTACATGGATGAAGTCAGCAGGAACGTCCCTGTAACCTGAGCCTACTCTCAGTGTGTAGCACGAGGTGTTCAGGTGGGTGTGATCTATCAGTCACATCTGGTGGGAGGAGGAGGAAAGGTGAACTGATGTCACCCAGCCAAGCACCTCCCTGGGAACATGCTGTGTTCCGTGTCCTGGAGCTGCTGATGGCATCTGGGGAATTGCCTGCTCCAGTGTCACATCTACAGCTTAGACTGGCCGTGGATTTCCCACAGAGCAGCCCCAGAAAGGCTACACATGGGCATGAGCTCTCTGAGCCCTCAACTGCACTTTCCTGATTAGATGCCATAGAGCTGTCCTGTGTGTCAATTTATATATTGTGCATGATTCCCATGGATAGATCATTTAATGTAAAGAACTTCTTCCTTCCAGCATTTTGTCTCAAAATCTCTCTGCATCTCAGGACACCAGTTTCATATACTGGTTCGGGGGAAATGAAGCAAGAATTGACCTTGTCTTATGTGTAATGTGTGTGTGAATGTGGTTTCTGCATTTCAGATTTCGTCCTAATGTATTCAAAAATTATATTTCTCTAATGATACACTGAAAAAAGAGAGAAAGTATTTAGTTTCCAACTAAGCTTACTCAACTTTTTTAAAGTTGCTTAAAAGGGGGAAATAATTGCATTTACAGCTACTTCACCATAACCAAGGAAAATAGCTGTGATGCAATTGACAATATAGCCATGGGTGCTTTTAACACACTTGTATTATTCATGTGCTGTTACCTGAGACACTGATATTTGCATCCTTATGAACCAGCAGTGCTTGCAGTATATTTACTTATGGCAAGAAAAATAATAATTGATAAAGAAAAAATAATTGATATAGGTAAATATTAAGAGGCTGTTTCTGTTGAAATACTTGAATACTTGGATTTCCAATTTGATGTATGTTTGTTGATAGAGCAGACAACCATGAACTGTGTGCTGAGGTTTAAAGCTATTCACTGGTTGCTGGAAATAAGTAAGAAATACCTAATCTCACAATCTTGGAGTTAACCACCCAGTTCAGTTTGCTGACTGCTCAGATCTGAGTCCAACTCTGAGTCAAATAGAAAATATTGTTATAAATCTTACACAGTTAAATGAAGTGTCATTTTCCCAACTTGTACTTTATTAGCACTTGTGTGCTGCTACTACAAATCACGTTAAAAAGGCTCCGGAGCAGAGTTTGGGTAGAAGTTGAAAGCGTGGCATGTGGTTATGATTAGGGATTTTGTCAGGGCACAGTAGCTGTCAGGACGGGACTGACAGTGCTGCTCACACCGCGTTAGTTCGCAGGGCAGCAGTTCACCGCCGGCCGCGCACAGAACATGCCAGGGCTTTTTTTTGGTCCCCCAGGAAAGATGTAGGAGGACGTGATGAAAGGCAGTTGTGAATGAGCATTCTTTGACAAAGGTCAAACGCAATTGTTTGCCATCTGCCCTTTGCCAAGTGGGTTGTATTTAATCTCAGCCATCATCTTTAGCAAGCTGTACCAGAGAACTGTATGACACACTGTGATAACAGTGCCTTTAGATACACCTCTCTGAAATGCAAGGATGTCCTTTCAAGTTGCAAATAAAACATTTTGAATAAAATCACAAGTAGGAAAATGCTTCCATTAAATTAAATCAGTAAGTTTATTATTCAGCCCGTCATAAATACAAAAGTAATAACAGATTTCAGCATTCACTGTAAATTCATTGCAAAACTGGTATAAAGAAAACCTTTTACAGCTGCAAGAAGTACGTCACTCATCCAACCCAGTGGTAACAAGAGTAAATACAGCTCAGAATCGTATTATCCAATGTGCAAAACAAAGAATTCTTTCATAAACTCGCCTAATTAGTCCAAGTAATGTACATGTTCAAAGTCTAGGCATTAGCCAGATATACATGTACTATTATACTCTAAGAATTTTGCAGAAGAATTATAAGATTTCTTTTTAAAGGACTTTCTTTTTAAAAGGGAATTAAACGTGAGACCATTGAAGTTTTTGTTTTATTTTGAAAAGACTGAAAACAAAATCTTGATCATTTTGTCATTTACATTCTTGATTGCTGTTGATTTTATGTGAATTCAATGGATCTATTTATGGGACTATGCAGGAGCCCAGAAGTGGGTAACTCAGTTAAAATATATTTATTATTGTATGAACAAATGCAATGAATTGTGGAGCTTAGACCGATACTGGGGTAAGATAATTGTGAAGTGGTTAAAGCTGACTTCACAGATTTCCTTTCAAGTTTTCAACTTCACCTAAAAACAGATGATCTAAAAAAGGAAGTTTTATTTTATAACAATGTTTAGAGGGTAAAAACTTGGCATTCTTGGCTCCCACTTTTGTGTATAAGTTTCTGAGTTGATTAAACAACTGCATTTCTCTTGAGAAAAATACATCCCCAGGAGAACCTCAGAGGGCATGGTCTCAGCATCACTTTTCATATCTCTCTAGGGTAGAATTCCATGCAAAGACACAGTGACCAGTCTAGTTATGAATTTCATAGACTGCTCAATATCCTACAAAGCCAGACACAGTTGCTCTCCCTGCGCCTTAGGGGACATGGTGCCTAAATGCTGTTCCTAAGTCCTGTGTCTGACTCTTCTCCCATCCTACAGCCAGCTTGGATCAATGAAGGTGAGGAGGATTTTGTAAATTCAAACTGTTTATTTTGTAGCTGAACATAGATTTAGCATCTTATTCTTGAAGACCTGGAAACAAACTATTAGCCCTTATGGAACTGCTCTTCCAAAACTCCTCTACGCAGCCTGATGATTTATTGTCATCAATTAACATTGCATTGTCATTGGCAAATTATTGTAGGACTTGGACTCCAATGGAGTATTGCATCTTGTTATTAAAACTTGCTGTATTTCAAACTCCAAATAAGATTGGAGTCTGAGTTCATGGTAGGACCCATCATGGATAAATAATAAAACAATACACTGTTGCACATATGTGGAGAATGATAGTCAACATCCAGAATAAACTGCCAGAAGCAGCAATAATAATAACAGGAAAGTTACACAAATATGTGAAAGAATAAAGCAAGTCTGCTAGCTTTAAAAATGTTCCAGGCATGGACTAAGCACAGACTTTGGTCTCCTTTCATGTTATAATTTTCAGGGCTTGCTTTCTCGAAGAGACTAAAGCATATATTCAATCAAACTCACTGCACTAAATCTGCTATATGGTTTATCTTGAGCTTTAACTTCAAAGTGGTTCTACCTATTAAGAAACTGATTGTTCCTCTGTAATTGAAAGAGGAAGAAACTATTTTCAGAGCATGAAGATAACAAAACTGTATTACTATAACATGACATACATGTTATAATTTATATACGTTGGCTCAGGTTCTCCTGCTTACCTGGTCTAGTGTACATTTCTCATATGCACATGACCTTTAGATGGTGAAAAAATTCCTTTTAGGAGGAGGACAAAGTTGCATTATTACTGAAGGAAAAGAATCCGTAGATATGGTGGTGTGAAGCAGAGGTTAAATTCAGTTTCTGCCTTTCATGTGATAAAAGGCACTCATTCATAACTCTTGCAGTTCATGAGGATTCTGGAAATTAACTCAAATGGGTGTTGAGAAGAAAGGCATGGTAAAATTATTTATTTAATCTAACTAAAATTTTAATTTCTACTCTATTGGACTTTGCCTGGGTTTCGTTGTGTGGGTTTTCAGAATGGATAGCAAATCACATTTCAAGCCCTTTTAGAGCACCTGACTCCCTGTGCTCCTGCAAGTTGTGAATCCAGCGATCTGAGCTGTTGCAGTGCAGCTTTTTTCAGCTTTGCATTGTCATTGGCAAGACACAACTGCAGACACAGCATGTAGGTGGCAGAGAGGTTTGGTGTGTAAAAGGGAGCTCCTATTTTAACAACAGGGAGCAGGTTGTTTTGTGTTAGAAGAGACCTTTATGCCTTCGAAGCAGCTCTCGTTAGAATAGGTTTGATTGACTGTGAGCCTCTTTCATTACTTTTTCTGTAGTTCTCCTACAGGCAGAGATCAATTGATGTCACACCTACCTGTTTAAAAGTCATGAGAAAATCTCGACTGATTGCTGCCAGAATTACAGCCTGCCACAAACTGCCTCGTATTCAAGAATGTAATGGTTAGTCAGAACCACAGCGCTAACTCTAGCACAAGCTGAACTTGAGCTTCTCAAAACATTTTATACAGTAACTAAGAAAGAAACTTGAAAAGTATGGGATTTACGAAAATAGTCTGATCAGCCTAGAACTATTAATGTCTGCTCCACAGGATGAAGAAGAAGTGTTTATGAATAATCACGGTGCAGTAATTTTAAATATTACTCTATTTCCCTCTTTTTATTAAGGAGAAAATCTTTGTCAGATATTGTTTTGGTAGGTGTTAGCTGCTTAGTAATGCTAAACTGTAGCATTTTGTGTCAGAGGACAAAAACTCCCAGAGTGTATATGAATTGCCAATGATGTTTAGGTGACCTAAAGTTTAACAGCTTTAGCACTAGCTCTGAAAGTGAAGGAAAAACAAAACAAAAAATACCTCAGACCGTGCATTAGCTGCCAAACCAGCAGAACCATGGTTATTTCAGCCAGTTTTTAAAGTTGTTAAAGTTATTTGTCTATTGAGCATTAATTCTCATGCAATCGCGCTGCACAAGCCATTATTCCACACAGAAAGAAAATGGAGTTTGTGCAAGCTGCAAGGTAAATATGGAGCCATCTCCTGCCCCTCTCATGCACAGATGATTTTAAAAATATGTCGAACTCAGAGATTGCCTTCTCCTACTGAAACTCATTCTGAAGCCGAGCGGTAGAGGTCATCCAAAACCTAGTGAAGTATATCAATAGCACAGTATTAACTACTGAGAAATAAGTCTGGAGAAAGAAGATTCTCCAGAACAGTAAGAAAAATATCCCATAATGCAGATTCACGGCCACAGAGGAGTTCATCCTGAGATGCTGCATGTCCACTTGGTCAGGATCAGACCCATGGGTGCACATGTTCCTCGCCTGTGAGTCTGGTCTTGCACCCCAGAGAATGATTGAATCAAATATTTTGAATTGTTGCAGTTTGTTGAGCAGAACTGTCTTTCAAAGTGTTTTGGGTCGTTTGGTGGCCATGCTATGCTATGTTAGGCAGATTTTATAGACTATTAAATAAAAATCAGAACCATGTCTCCCCAATAAGAATTTGCTCTACTGCCTCTAGGACATCACACAGAAACTTTCCTTATTGGCGGTGAGACCTCAGGAGTGTAGGAGTATAGACAGACAGCTCTGGATATCAGCAGATATCTGAGGAAAAAAGGAGATTCTTTTTCAAAATTAGAGACAGCTTCAGTGGTCTGCTTTTTCTCACCAGGAGTCTGGTTGCAGAACTCTATGTACCTCAAATTATTGGCATGTGTTCAAGGGTAGAGACAGTCTCAGTTATGAAAAATTATTTTAACACCTACTGCATAAGTGTATGTGATTATTATAATTAGATAGAGTTCAATTATATTTCAAATTTAGCTGATTAAAACAAAAACTATTATTAAGGAACATTCCTTCATGTGCTAAATGAATGATTGAGTGTGTCATTAATTTATTTTATGGCAAGAACGTGACTAGGCGAAGAAATTCTAGGTGACTGTTTGGATAGTAAGCACAGAGTTTTAAGATTTGATTGACAATCAAAATTTGTGTTAACCAGAAAAAACTGAAGAAAGAGTCTAATCACTGACTGAGAAAATCCATTTGCTTCAACACATTAAACAAATGTTTCTTTGTTATAAAAAGGAACATTTTGTTGATTTCTAAAGTATTCAAAATAACAGTTTTAGAGAACCTAATAGGTTTTTATATTTAGCCACCATGAAATGATTGTTCTGAATATCTTGAAAATTTAATCCTATGAGCAACTATACACACACTGTTAGTTCTATTAATTTTGAAGAATTACTTGCATGTACACAGTTATAATTTTCTTCTATTATGAAAAGCTCTTGTATATCGTGCAGCTGGAGCCTGTCAGGCTCTCCTCATTCACGCAAAGACCACGTGAGACAGCAGGAGCTCTGGCCTGCAGCATGGGAAGGCTTTCCCCAAGCCCACTTGCCCACATTTTGCTGTAGGTTCACATTAGATTCCAGTGCAGCCTTCCTCTGCCTCCCCTCTGACCCCAAAGGGCTCTGCCCCAAGCAGCCTGGGCTGGCTCTGTGTGTGTGCAGCAGAGCTGGGCTCTGTCCCAGCTTGGGGGCTCTTCTTGGCTCAGTAGGACCTGCCTTGGTGCTGCTGCTTTGGCCTTCCATAATTCCTTCTTGGTTAGATAGTATTCCTGTCTGAAGTGAGCTGTGTTGTTGGTTTTCCTATAGCTCCACTAACCATAATTTAAGTTTTTCTTTTCATAGTAAACAAAAAGTAATTTTGTGTAACCTTGAAGTCATACAGCATTCTCAGCTACAGTGAGGCTTTAGAGAGGAAATTTCACTCAATTCCACAGTCACAGGGACTTTTGAATAATATTTCAAAACTCAGGCACTGGAGTCAGTGAAAATTCTCCTGTCTTCAAGAGGACAGAGTCAAATAATTCTGCAACTCTTTACAATAAACATTTATTGTACATGCAAACAATTGTAAACTGGTTTCTGGTGGTTTCAGAAGATCCCTGAAATGACCCACAATATTTGCCAGACACCACTGGTTTGAAACTGCCTTTTAGCATGCAAGACCTAATTCAGTTTGACTAATTAGTATCCTGAACTTGATCACAAAGGTGATTGCTAAATTTATCCAAAGCTTTCATCAGTCAGTGGTAGGACATCAGCTATATAGGAGCAATTTCCTCCCTGACGTTGGACAATAGTACTGACTGATGTGTTTAGGTTCTAGATTGAAAAAAAATGATACCTTTTGCTTAAAACTTCATATTTGGAGTCAAATCACAACAACATCTGGTTAAACTGGTAGGGTAGTAAGTAAAACAAGGGTTCAATATCAACTCCAGCCCTCAGAGTACCTAAGCACCTTAGCAGATGAATGGATTAATTGAACACTGCATAAAACACTGAACATTTTCTTCGGTTAATCATTCACTGATTCACCTTGAGGGTAGGATAAGCGGTGGATTAACCTATACTCAATTTGTTTCTTCTTAGGCCCCATATTTGGAAAGAGCCCTACTGTATCCACTCAGTGATTTACTTTCTGGTGGCACAGACTGACACCTGGTCCTTTCAAAGGACTGACAGCTTTCCAGAATTTATAAAAATATCTGCTGTGTTCTACAGAGCTTCAGACAGTGGAGATGTTAGCATGTCTATTTTGTGACAGGAAACTCACTTTCTGGTTTGCTCTTTCATTCCAGGCTTCTAAAAACTAAACAAACTGGATATTACAAGCTGAAGTTTTGGAGTATTTGGAAAATCTTTCTGGTGATGTATTGTCTCAGCTAAAAGAGAAAGTACAACATCAGTTTTTGTGAAGGTGGTTCCCCTGGACCTGCTGAGCAGAGCGAGTGGAGCCTGGGTTATCTCTGTACAAAACACTGCCTTCACTTTTTCATTTGCTGTAGTAGCCAAAGCAAACAAATATTGGCCATGCTGTGACACATCAGGGTTTAATGTCACTGAAACTCACTACAATGAGTTCCAGGAGGTATCCTGACAATTCCTCTGGAATACCTGTCCTGCCAAGGGTGAAGCTGTGGGTTTTACTCACCAGAAAGTGCTGTAATGTTCTGGCTGTGCAGGACACCTCTCTGATATCCTTGGAGAAGCAGGGCTTCTAACCAGTGGCTATGAGAGAATTCACGAGAGTTTTGGGTAAACAAAGGATTCAAGTGACAGCACTATATCTTATCCAATACATATTTGAAGTTATCTTTTTAAGGATATTTGCCTTCATTGCCAAAAACTGATCAATAAATAAAACCACATGGTATTGTATCGTTCGAATCATAATTAAGTGCTCTGCACTCTCTGAGCTTGCATGATCAGTTAACTAGTCTGTGTTCTGTGTTTTATGAAAAAATAATCCATGGCTAACCCTTTCTCTTTTGAAAGTTATAAATTAAAATCAGTGGACCCTGTTAAGTGCAGCTTCACAAATTAATATGAAATATAGTGCTTTTTCATAAGGTTTGAGAACCAGATTTAAAAGCATATTGGTGTTTGTGCACAGCAGGCAATAATGATCCATTATCCTGCAAGCAGAGGAGCTAGCAGCAACACATAAATAAGAAGCAATTGGACCATCTGCTTTGATTTCTGTAGCATCCCCAGAGGATGTGAGCAGGAGCTGACACTTCTCTCCATCTGCCCTTATGTTATCAATTACAGTTAAATTATGCTGCATGCTACAAGGCTGGCAGATATGGATTGTAGATTGTGGCACCTGAAAAATATAGAAGAAAATACATATGTTGCAAGCCAGCTGTTTATTTACAAGTTCTTGACATTTTTTTCTTCACTTTCTTTGATGCCTTTTCTAAAGCTTCTAAGAGACATCTCTGCTTAGTGTGAAATAGAGGAGAAATTAGGTGTAGCAGTGTAGAACCAGGCACAAAATATTCCAGTTCCCTGGTTTATGGTTGAATCCTTAATGGAGCAGAAACATCAGGCAGAGCAGTTTTTAAATTTTGAAGAAATAAGTTGTGAGTACATCTGGGTCAGCTGCTCCAGCCAGTGTTTATAAAGCATGTTAGAGCAGGAGGGGCAACACACCCTGCATGGCTTTTTGTAGTTTAGGAATCACGTGTAAAACTGTAACTTTTATGAAATGTTAAGTGTTTATGAAGGCTCTGGGAGTGGTAGAAGCTGGAATTGAGGGCTCCGGTTGCCATGTGCTGTGAGAAGTGCTCTGTTGACGCGTCTTACCACAACCCATAGGAATGCTGCTCCCTTTCGACTAGGGATAATTTCGTTGTAAGTTCGTTCAATTTTCGACCTGTTTGATGGATGGTTGCCAGTCGTGCTGAATTGCATTTTGGTTTTGTGGTATGGTATTCTGGCCATCGAAGCTGACATATGAACACTACTTAACAACTTTCCTTTTGCCCTGACTGCAATTGGAAGCCTGGCGCATCCATCAATTGCGCTGGCCGGTTAACCCAGCGATGCTCCAAGGCAAACGCACTCCAAACTTTGAACATTCTGCCTTTCTCATACTTTCTACCACTACTCCTTGCATTTTCAGTATCATTAGCGCTCTCATTAAATAAAGCCTTTAGCAAGTGCTAAAAATTTTTAAAATTGATTACATATATTTTAACAGCCTCTTGCCAATGCTGCCTGATCAGTAAAGGCTGGTAGAACACTGCACAAGACAGAAGTCAACAGGAAAAAAACACCCACAAAACCTCTAAAAATACCAGAAATAAAAGCTTGAACACAAAGTAGCAGAGGAGCTGAGAAAAAGGGATTTATCTGTATTATGACTACCTGTTATAATAGTGGCATTTAAAGGTTCTTTCTCTCTGTGGACTGTCATGGGTGAGATCTGGAAGTTACAGAATGAAACATAGGTTGTCTTGATATAAATGGACTTTATTCTGTGATTCTTGCAATTTTGCCTTTACTTCTCGGTAGTATTTGAAATTAGCAGCAGTGCTGTGTGAGGGTACTCTACTGCAGACTCTCCTTCCTGTGCCTTACTCTGCAGGACCTACTGGAGGCCATTCCACCCTCTCTGGAATGATGGAGTTTTGTTACCTTCAGCCTAGCAAGCAAAAGACTTTGCTCCCTTGGTCTCTTCCCTGTGTCCTCCAAGAACTGTCCTTTCATTTTTTCATTGTTTCTTGCAGCTGTGTGGTTTTGTGCCTCCCTCTTTATGTTACAGCTTCCTCTCCCTGAATTTACCTTTTGAGGGTTATGGTGACAAGCTCACTTTTCCAGAGGTTCTTACTGGCAACACATCTGTTCCTCTGTACACGTGTTAAAAAGTTAACATTGCTCTTTACTGTAAAGAGATTCATCGTGCAAAGGACATGAGAATTGTCTTTGGATAAGGAAAGACAGAGCCCTCTTCAGGATACCAAGGTACAAGCGAAGTTACTTCTTTCCTCATTGAAGGGAATTCATGTTTGTAACAGGATATGTTGGTGTGTGCCTTGAGCCTGCCTGCTCTAGCAATGCTATCCTTGGCATGGTCATGTAGGAAATACTCTCTTTATCAGCTCACTGTACTGAATCTGCCCTTGGAGAGGCCAGGCCTTCCCTCCACTGTTGGTCACCAAGTCCGGGCGAAAGCAGCAAACTGCCTCCATGAGTATAATTGTCGTAAGAGTTTTACAATTCTTGTGAAATGAGACTCCCAGTCCTCAGGACTTTATTCTGTGTTTCTGGTAACTTTCTGCCTGTCTGCATCAGGCCACTTGTCCATGCAGACCTACATAGAAGAGTAACGTGTGTTATTCACAGGTGACTGAGATACCTGGATGGGAGGTTATTAAAGAAAATGTGTTTTAAAAACACCAACCTAGAAGACTTGTCCAAAGTATATAAAATATCTGTAATCAAAAAGTTTTGGTTTTAAATGAAAATGTCTCAAAATTACTTGAAAGTATCTCAGGTTCTAGATTTACACTGTTATTACTCAACAATCCTTTTTTGTTGCCTTGTTGCTATGAAATCTCAGTATTTATGTTCTTCCCTCTGGGAGTGGGGATGGGTTTAGAACAGCGTGGTATTGCCATAAGCTGTCTGAATTCTATGACTAACCAGCATCTTGCAACACCTTTGTAGCAAGCTGACTTTAAAATGTTTGATTGTTCCAGTGGAGCAATGATAAAAGTAAACTGTAAAATAGAAATGAGCAGCCAAAAAAGTCTAAAGTAAATTAAACACGTCACATTCTGGATGTGGCTCGTACGAAGCCATCAATAAGAATATTTGTGAAATCACTGAGAAAATTTTTACTTACTTAGTCATTAATTTGAAAAAAATCTTTATTTCTACGAGTATATGAAGTAGGCTTTCAATTTGCATCTTTATGAACAGCAGATAACTATGTGAAAAACATTATTTTTCTAGTTTACATATGTGGTCCATAAAACTAGAGTTACATGCTCAGTGGGTAATTACTTCTATGAAATTATTATAATAGCTTTGAACAAGGATTTACAATACTATAGTAAAATAACTAACAGTTATGTATATTCTATTTCATTTTTCAGCAGCAATGTTTGTGTTTTGAAAGACTGTCCTTCAGAAATCGTATATCTTTTGGACAGGGAGGGGCAATAAATGAAGGTGCATATGGTTACACTTGCTTTATAAAGAACAATGGAAGTTATGAATCTCTAACTTAGCTAAAAACTCATTGAAGACAAAGGAATGGATTTGCCACCTTTTTAAAAAGCTTTTGGTGAGATGCTTGGTTCAGGTTATTGATCAGATAATCTTTAAATGGGTGTTTTGTATAAATAATAAATTGTGTGATGTTTGGTAGATTCTGGAAGGTAAATTCTATCTCTGTCTCTCTAAGCCCAAATGCAGGTTCAGATGATGTGAATGTTACACAACATCTCTGTCTCTGCTATAGGTAGACATAATAAGGAGGTCCCTAAGAAATGCTTCAAAACTGTCTTATAAAGCTCAGTAAAAAAGTAAGGCATTTAAGGCAAAAGCTACTGCAGGGCTTTCCACACTGCTAACCCTCACTGGCAGGAAGGTGCCTGAGCCCAAATGCTCTGAGTTCACTTCTGGTATCAAGTTTGAAAGCTTCAACCTCGGAAATCAGGTCCTTGATTTTTGCCAGAACTGGCTCCTAATGAACCAGTCGTGAAGCAGGGCAGTGGGTTTAAGTCCGTAAGGATGGATCTTTGATCTCTGACAACTCGGAGACCTGCCAGGCTAGCACAGGGAGAGCCAGGCTCCGCAGGGACACCGACCCCATGGCCCCTGATGGGATGCCTTGTTCCTTGGGTCTGGTGGGTTGTACCAGAGGAGTGACTCCGAGCACTTGGAGCTCTTGGAATCCTGGCCTTCATGGAGTGCTTTTAGGGTCCTAGCTCATCATAAACTGGGAAGAGAGCTGCAAATCCTTTTCCTGGGCAGTGCTGAAATGTTTTGGGTTTTTTGCTGGAATATAACAAAATTTCAAATTCTTGCATCATGTATAAAATGGAAATAGCTTTGTCTACCTATCTTGCCTTAAGGAGTAAAATGTTTATTTTCAATTAAGCTTACCATTCCCTCCACCCCAACATTTTTTAAACACAAACAAATTCAAAGAATTCAGGTTTTTGAATAGTGTTTGATACAGCAAATTACAGAAGTGGTGTAGATGTTGTCAGCTCTTGTCCATCCAGACTTGCATATCTAGAAAAGGCTGTATGCAGTCATTTAAAGATACTAATGAATAATTTTCTTTTACTTCAGCAAGTGCCCAGTGCATTTTCAGGGTAAGAGGGGAACTGAAAGGCAGTTTTGAAGTCTGTGCTAAGTGCATTAATAGTGCCTTTTGTATTTCGGTTGCTCTGAACTCTGAATTCTCTCTCATGTCAATAGCCTATCTTTTGAAAAGTCTACTGATTAAGTAAATAATTTTGTAGCATGTGAAATTCTCTGTATTTAATTTGATGGGATGGGAAGCTGCTTCTCCCCCTTAAAGTCTAATTAACATGGAGACTATCTTCTCTGATGAGTTCATAAGCTGTTCACAGACAGTTGGGATGTAGCAACTTTGCAAGACACTGTTTAAAGATCTCTGACATCTGAGAAAGCCACAAAATCCAATAATCCTACTTTCAGAACTCCAGGGTGTCCTCTGAGATCAATCTCATATCTAAACATCACATAAGGGAGTGCATTGTGTTATAGACTGGTTTCTATTGAACACCAAGTAAGAAGCAGCATTAGACATTCTTGAAGTAGAGCTTTTATCAGGGGACTGGGAAGGGTTGTCAAATTCTGAAAATTTTACCCATGATTAAAGCAGTACTATGAAAATTGTTACATTTTTAACAAAGGTCAACTTATCCTCTATAGAACTCTCTTGAGAGTATCCAGCAAATTATTTATTGGGAATAAAGTTGAGCAGCTTTCATGTTTATCTGTGCGCATGAACAGAGCTGGCATTAATTCTCTTGTCTCTAATTGCTGTGCTATCATGTCAAATATCCTTTCAAGTAGACTTGGCTTCTGGTTTCAGTCGTGCTTTTGGTCCACATACATTTATAAAAAGGCAGTTTTAAGTGTGAAACAGCCTGAAAAAAAGGTTATGTAGGATTAGTAATGTACCAGTGTTCTCATTATGCTCGTGTCTGTATTTCATACACACTCAGGCCATTCACACTCAGTCTGCCATGCTGATATTCCACAGTGCATATTTGTAGTGTTACAAGTGGATCTAAGCATTAAAGATCTTTATACCTGCTCTGCAACAGAAACAGAACTAAAAAGGCATGGGTTCTATAAGTTTAATTTGGGCTGTTTAACCCAATATGCCAGCCACGGTGTGGAGTTATTCCAGAATGCCTCCTGGGAACACACTTCAGGGGCATGTTTTACTTTGCTCCCAACTGGAAAAATTCTCACGCTGTCAGTCACGATGTACCAGGGCACTGTAGCTCAGCCAGGCACTTAAGCCCCTATCCCTGTGTACCTGTTTGCACAGAAACTCAGATTAAATTTTCTTAATTTGTTCATTCATTGAAAATTTTTTAAGATTTTTATGTGAAGATTCAGTAAAAGTTTCTAGCTTTATTCCACTTTGGAGTGGTGATGAAATGATTTGATTTATTTTTGTTTTTTAATGCTGCAATTCTTATTTTTTTTGCTATCCTTTCTTTTGTTTTCCAAAGATATGTTTCTGTGCCTAGTCTACATATTAAATTCGTACAATTTAAATTGGTCTCGTGTTGGACTCCTCCCCACTTTTCAGTGCCTGTCTGTTCTCACTGAGAAATATCAGTGTTGAGAGACACAACATTTATGAGCAAAAGGAAAGTAGTAGTAATAGACGCAGTAAATTAACCAGGAATATTTTGTGTTGAGCTAAGAATGGGTAGTATTGTGTACTAACTGTGCCAGACCTCAAAATATACCTGTTTAACTTGTCCTCTGGGAAATATGATAAGTTGATGTAAATAGTGAGTGACTACAGAATAATCAGAGTAAATAAAATTTGTTTTCTTAAACTGGCAGTTAGTAGATAGGAGTTTCCAATAGCAGGGCAATTCTGTAGAGTGCTGATGAGGGAACACGAGTGTGCTCTGCATTGAAACCTGTCCAGGAGTAGGCATCAGTTACACGAAATCCCTGCTCAGCTGCTCCAAGTTGGTATTTGGTGCATAAGTATCACAATGAGATGTCTATTTTGTATTTCCTACAGCTGCTAAAAATATTTGGGAAAATCAGATTTTGTCTCTCTGAACATGATTCTCAAAGAGTTGTCAATATGCTACAAGACAGGACATTCTGCTGGAGCATGAGTTTCATGTAATATCTTTAATACTGATGATATGAATATATTTATCTACCTCCACAAACCTGGTGCTGGGGCTTAGAGCTCTAAAATGCAAATGCACTATTTTTACTGTTGAATTAGAACATTTGTTGAGAAGTACAGCTACAGGTACTGGGGCTGTGAGGGGCGTTTTGTGGTGTCTATTGGAAAACCAAATGTGACATCCCTTTTGGCTTGCAGAGGAGTCAATAGAATCATGTTTCAAGACATTTTAAAATTCTCTTTTAATTCATTGTAATGGTTCACATGTATATTACATTTTCTACTTTATTCTTTGACTGGAGTCAATAAGTATCCAATGTAAGTGCAGTTCATTTATAAATAAATTGATATTCTGTCCCTCATTACCTATATTTCTAATGCATTCTGATACATTAGTAAATAGACTTGTCTGATTAATCATTAGCACATGAAAAGAATTATCTGTCTACTGCCAAATGGAACTATTGACAATGATAATAAGACGAGCTACTGTATCATCTGGAAGCTGATGTTTTACAGGAAGGCTGGAAATGGGTGGTGTTCCATTTGTACACTGAAACTAAATGACAGAAGTCATCTGTCTGGGTAAAAGAAAAATAATAATTTCTCCATATGCCTTCATGCATTCCTACCACTAAAACACAATAACGCCTTTGTACCGCCGGTATTGATTGGAACTGCTTTCATGACAACTTCAGTTTGTTATTCAGACTGAGGAACAAAAAATGTATTTGCCTTCAAAACAACATGTGTAAGTTTCTAGGATAACTACACATTAAAAAAAAAAAGAAAAAAAAAGAGAGAAATAAAAAATATACTGTCCTGCATACTGTGTCATCTTGCTAAAATAATTTTAAAATAATTTGGCTTAGCACATCTAGAAAAGTGTCACCACCCCAGGGTTTGGAACCAGTCATGTGATTTTTTCCTTTTTTGTTTGTACTGTTTAAAAGCATTCCAGTACAATTACCATAAATAGGCAAGTTAACAATATGATAAAAGCAGCAACTTAATTTACCAAAATATTGTGAACACTATTATTGTGGTTGGTACAATAACTGCTTTGTTAATGCTAAATATTTGTAACCGGTGGTGAAGCAGTGCCTCTGTTGGGTGCAGCACTCGCACCTTTCCTCAGATGCTCAGAAATTCATGTCTTGTGGAGTAGTTATGAAATGCTGACAAAAAAGCCCAACAGGATTTTATTAACACACCATTAGTCTTCCAGCATGTTAAAATACTGCACAGTTAACATAGGCAAAAAGGTGCTAACCATATTCTAAATATTTTTAACTAGGCCTGTATGCTCCTAATTGCATAAATTAACAAGATTAGAATTATTCTCTAAATATTTTTTCTTGCACTGTCTTCACATTTGAAGAACTGGCGACAAGCGTAATTATTAGAAACTCGCTTTATGAGACCCCATATCGATACTGTGGAAAGCAACACCTTCTCTTTTTCAAATTTAAACCAATAATGTCAGATTAAATCCTTGTTCATGGGATGCTCATTAGGCAAGTGAACACGAATAGTGCGCTGACGAGCGAATTCATTGGTATGTAAAACAGAATACTTTTAGCTGAAAACTTACAGGCAGTTCACTAAACAAATGAAAAATATAAAATATTCAATCCCTCAATTCTTTTTGAGGGTTTTCGGTTTGATAGTGCTTTTTGGTTCTCATAAGAAGAGCAGCTGATCTCTTACTGCAGTTTAGGTTTCAGATTCTTTTCGTAATGTTTTAGGTTAGGAAAGAAGAGAGTGTAAAATGCTGTTGAGAATGGTTATGTGAAAGTAACATTTTACTTGTGTGGTTTGGTTGTAAATATGAATGTAAGTGAGCAGAGATGGTATAAGAAGTAATATTTGTAAATGTGTCATATCTCATTTGATAGGATTAAAATACAGCTGTAGTAATTAGTGTATTATCAACCACTAAATACAAAAAGGACAGGAAGCCAGCAAAACACCCAGTCTGTGGGGAAAAAATAAAAAAAATATTACAACATACGTAGGTATGTTTTTCTGTGGGAGGAAGTGGCAGAGTGCTACACATAAATCAAATCTATTTTGCAAAGAAGCTATTTTCAGATCCTTTCAAAATTAAATTGAGAAGAATACATCCATATGTTAAATTTAGGGAAATTGAAAAGACTAAGTTTCTTCAGAATAAAGACCTACAATCTCTTTAACTGTTCCCTTATTTATAACAGACTATGAGAAAGGCCATTTATATTAATATGGATTCGCAGGATGGGGCTGTGAAATTTGCTGTATTCAGCTTTGTTACTCCCATATTTATAGTGTTTGGATTGCATAGTATCAGTGCTTCCTAGGTTCACTTACCAGTGCTTTTGAGACTCTGTCCAGGGACCTAATTAGTGCTTGAATTTGCAGTTCTCTTGTAAGAAAAGTGCTGCATTTAACATCAGTCAATGGGACTTTTACTTTTGCAAAGACTGCTGGATCAGGCTCTTACTGTATACAAGAAATATTTCAGCTCGATGGCCTTCTCTTTGCCATATTTGAAACAGACGCAAAAAGAAGGTCATTGTTTTATGAAAAATATTAAAAATTCATGATATGTTTTGGTTTCTACACTTGGATTCCTGGAGTAAATAATACTAATGGTGTATTTTCAACATGTCTCTTAGCAATTACTGTATATTATGTAAATACTAGCAGGTAGCATACAGTAAATCTGCAACTGAAGAAATATTGACTTGAAACAAACTCATTTTAATTGAGAAACAGTGAACTTTTTGTACCTTTTTACTGGTCTCAGATTCATGGTGTAACAAATCTCTAATTTCCTAAGATGGAACACAGAGAAACTGTAAAATGCCATTCTCAGCGTTCAGGGAATAAAGCAAGCAGAAAGACATTTTTACTAAAATAAACAACTTGTCTAAACCCAGTGCTGTAAAGTGCATGTGTGAAAATCCCACTTTAATTGTGAAAGAGGAAAAAAATGCATCCTCACTGTGGATAAAGACACACCTTCAGCAGCACATATAGAAGGCAATAGAGCAGAAGTACCAACATCCCTCAGTGATGTGTATTCATGGACGGCAAGGGCAATAGATCAGGTTTTCATCATGAGCACAAATTACTTTTCTTACTCAATGCAGTAATGTTGCTGAATGCTTTAATGAAAGGGATTTCCAGCAAATTACCTCTTTCTGGCACTGTTTTGAAAAAGAGGATGCTCTGAGCCCCATTCACTGTGTTTGTGCTCAGCACAGTAGAAGAGTTTGAGGGAGACAGAGCAGGACCAGCTGTGTTTTATTGAGGATAATCTGTCTGTGAGGGCAGTGCCCTTCCTTTGGGCAGTTAGATATCACAGAAGGAAAGGCCTTAGTATTTATTTCCCTAAGTTATTGATTTTTGCTTTCCTTGATCATATTTCTCCCCAAATAATACACCAGTCTTGTGCCTTTGGATATCAACTCCACGCACCTTTGATATTCTATTCATGCCAAATGAAGGAGGCACAGATAGAAGCATCTGTTTCCAGAAACCTGTGGAGCCATTTCAGCACCAAATTTCCATTTGTTGTAGTGGTACAGGTATGAGTCCTTGTTCACTTCCTCACATGTTGATCAACATTTATATGATGCTGTGTGCTTGATGGAATTAGTGAGTGGTAAAGTGCTCTGTGCTTTGAAACATTCATTTCTAAAGGACAAGATCACATCTAACTTTTTATCCAGCTCTGATGTTTATTAAGTTTCCGTGTGTGCAGTTCTAGTTTGAATTTCTCAAAGGGATCTTTGTTAAATATTTCCCTGTCTGCTTACCAGTAAGTCATTAAATCAATCTAAGTAATGTGTGTTTGGGGTTTCTGGTTGTTTGGTGGTTTTTATTCCTTTTAGTAATTTTTTCCTTGCTAAGCACAGGAGCTTATGTGGTGCTCAGTACTGTTGTCTTGTCATGGAAGGTGACATTTTAAGTAATACTAAATGAAATTCTTGAAAACCTGAAGGTTGCTGTAGACAGCTGTCTAAATATGGCAATAAAATATAACATTTTGTGGACCAAAATCTGAGTTTTTCCTGCTGCTGAATGCATAGGGCATACAGACAGATGCCCTATCATCTGGCCCTATCATAATAGGTCAAGTCTTTCTACCTTTGGCACTGTCCTTAGAGCAAAGCAGGAACTGCCTATTGAGAGCTCAAAGTCGTTTCCCTCTTTAATCTGTTTCTTTAAATATTGCAGTAACCTTGTATTTATTGAAGTGTACCTTACTTTAAAATGTAACACAGATATTTTTACATTATGAAGGACTAGCTTGTCATCTCTCTAGATAAAAAGTTACTGGAAATTAGGATAGTGAAATGGAAAGTGCAATTTATGATTTGGTGTAAATTTTATATGGAAATAATTTACCTCATAAAAGATAGTAATTGGCTTTAATATTAAATTATGAGCTTGCATGTCAAAGAGAGCGTAGTTTTGAGGATTTTGAAGAAATACAGTGTGAGGAAAACATCCAGTGTGGGGAAAAGCACTGCTGCCCGGTACAATGGTATGACAGCCTATTCCCAGTTTACGTATGTGAAGTGAAACCCAGAATTTCCAAAAGTTGATGTGGAGGAAGCTTGAAGTTTGTTTAGGCAAAAGGTTTGGGTTGCTGTCTCCACCTGTGATTCCTCAGGGAATTGGTCATTTTGCCTGCAGGCTCTGCATAAGATAGAAGAATGAAGTATCTTAAATATTTATCCCCTGAATGCTCTCTATCTAAAAGGTACAAATGGTGCAATGGTAAAGGTGTCTCTTTCAAGTGTACTAACTGATTTGTCAGATTTCAATTTTATTATATTATATGTTTATAGCAAACAATTAGCTGTGTCATTATTCTTCATCAAAAGTACTTCAAATATGTTTTTATTTAAAAGGTTACTGTTTTTATTATAAAGGGAGTAGTATTTTATTTTATAAGCCTTAGCAATTGTTGTATAATGAAAAGGCTAACCCTTAAAATAAAATAAATGCATGTTCAGTGATTAAGTGGCTTGCTTATTTCCACTGAAAAGACTATATAAATTACTTAAAAGCCACATGGACATTATTTATGAAGCTTATAGATTGCTTTGTAAAGTTCACTTGAAACTGTCAAAGGATGGGGATCTTTAAAAGTTTTACTTGTACCAGATTATACTGAAATATAAAATGAGGTAAAATATTCAGGACACCAGGTTTTGTTAGTTTTCTTTCAATTAGCAATAATTTGTTGAGGCCATGAAAAATACATTTTAAAAATGTTGTATTATATTTTATTTTCTGGTAGTTTTTTAATACTATAACAATTAAATACACTGAAAAAATGTTCACTAAAAATATTCTTAAAAGCAATATTAACATGTGATTTATATGGATTTAATATACGCTAATTTAAATACTTTAAAAGTATGAGTAAAAAAGATATAAAGTATCTGCAATATCAGACAAAAAGATTACACATTTATAATAACTTCAGGCTTTAGGTATCACAAGCAAAGATGAAGGCAAAATGCATAGCAGTATCTTACACTGACTATTATTTATAACTGTCTTTCATGTTAGAACCTATGTGACTCATTCATTATTTATCAGGAATATATTACTGATCAGCAAATATTGTGTGGAAGTTTGTAAGAAAGCATTTGGCATTATTTAAAGCTGGATTTTTCCTGTAAACTCTTGTAAGAGGCAGTGCTTAATTTTACTGAAAATAAACCTTTTAGTGACTCAGTCTCCCAATTATCCTCAAAGCATTTATAGAATAAAAATGTCAGCAGATTAATTTTAGTTCTCTAGTGGGTGCTGAGCGCATTCAATTAGATTAATTTAATGTGATTAGTCCTCTCACTTTCAGGTTCGCCTCACCCCTAAGAATAGATGAGACGTGCAAGTGTTGTTAGAAATTTGCTAATGGGGAAAGTTCTGTTCTCAGGTGAATGAGCCAAAATTTTGATATCTAGCTCTAATAAATGCAATGACAAAACTCTTATTCGTGTAAATACTCTAAGGAGTTCATTCCCAATTCTTGGAAACTTTCTTTAAATAGCTGATGGTTTATTTGTTTGCATGTGTAGAGGAAGTTTAAATAATCTTGAACGTGGCACGTAGCATGTGATTTTGGATGTGTATTTTCAGTAGAGGTGCTGTTTTACTTCATTTAATACATTTTGAAAAAGATTCCAGTTTTAGACAATGTCCTTATATATTGAAATAGAATATGCTCTTTCAAAAATTGTCTCAGCTTGAAAGTCTCACAAGTCTATAAATATATATATATATATGAAATATCATATAAATACCTAAAGATATGGAATACTTCATGTGAAATTAATGCAAAGGTTTGATGCATCACAAACAGATCTGGAATGTAGGTACTCTGGATTTGCAGCTTTCAGTTGTCTTTATATTTGAAATATGACTTCAAATCTGTAGATTTTTTAAAAAATCAAAGATGACCTGTGTATTTGTATGTTTATCTGGACTGTTAGTGAGGAATAGTTACATGACACTTTTCTGTCTCAATTCCCTTCTACTTTATTTTTCTCTTCTGCTTTCGTTAACTCAGCCATGGCTGAATTTGCAGGGAGGAGCAGAATGCACAAGGAAGGGGAGTTAGGAAGAAATACCCAATATTTCCCTTCTGCAAGTGGCAAAAACAAATTCAGCACCCTTGTGGGTACTTTCTTAAAACAAGTGTTAGCTAGTTTTTGAAATATTTATTCTTCTGTTATTTCAGCAGAAAAAAAATTAGAAATTGCCAGTCTAATGAGATTCCCAAGAAGAAAGCATAACAGCCTAGATAGAGTTGGACTAAAAGCTGGCTTTCTAAAAAACCTATTTTGTGTGTGTAAAAGCAGCAGAATTCTATGTTAAGTGATAGTTAGTTTAAAAAAGAAACAACAAAATGGCAACACACAACCAGACACCCCTTCCCTCATTGTCTTTTTCATTTCATCGTTAGTGGAAAGTGGCAGGGACTCAGCACACTCTATGGTGAATAATAATGGCCAGAATAGATGATAGAGGAAGTTATGAGAAACAGAATGATGTTATGCAAATAAACTTACAAAAACTCCAGAGACAGGTTTGTTGTTTTGGTTTGGTTTGTGTTTTGGGGTTTTTTTCCCCTCAGAGCACATAAAGAGAGAAAAATACTTATTTTGTGTAACTAAAAACTGATGTCTGCCTCTAACTTGAAAAGCTCTAGAGAATATCTAATGGATTCTGGTAGGAGACGAGACTCGGTTCCTGAGAACTCGATAAAGCAATCCTTGAGATCCTGTCCTAAAGAGGAAGGGCAGCAGAACTGTCCAGGAGAAAAGACCAAAATAATAACAGCCATTAGTTTTGAGCACAGATGGAAGCTAAAAGGCACTCAGGAGGCAAAGTGACCAAGAAGACATCCATCACACCAGCACATGCCGTAGAAATGATATGAAGGACAAAAATAAAAGTGTTAAGCCATGGGCAAAGTTCTGTGCTATGGGAAATGGAATCACTGTCTATCATAATGCCAGCGGCAAGTGCTAGGAAGGTTGGAGCATTAATATATCAAATGATTGAAGACATGAAGTTCTGCTATGGAGAGAAAGATGTATATAGGGTGGCTTGGAGAGACGCTAGGCAAATGCATGTAAAGTACATGTACATGGCAATGAAAGCTTCCAGCTGTTTTCCTTCCAGCTGTTCCCATTAAGAAAACACACTCATATCAATCCAGAATTCTAGCTGCGAAATATTGTTTATCAGCAGCAGAGATTTAATAGGAAACCATGCCCAGGTTTTGGAGAAATACAGTAACACCTTTCTGAAGCTACTGAACAAGTAAGTAGCTAATGAAAAACTTACTAAATTAATGCATAATTATTTAGAGGGGACACAACAGTAGACACAAGAGTCAGGGATTTTTCCCAATGTCAAAGCAATAATTCATCATATTTGTTTAAACATATTATATCTGTTTATTTTTCATGTCTGAGTAAGAACTAAGCAAAATATCTGTACATGTTAGAAAGAATATTAATAAAAGTTTTCTTGCAGTTCTGCTGCTCTGGAGGGACCATTGAGAAAAAAGCTCATGCTGGCTACCTCCACATGTCCAGATATTGTATGAATAAAGTGTCTATTGTGTGAGCTGTCCTGACCTGGGCGTTTCCTATGGTGGCTTCAGAGGAGCCCACCATGTGAGACCCACACCATGAGTGCTAAATACCTATACAGCCTTCTGCAGTGCACATTGCCCAGATTTATTTTCTTTAATTCTAATTAATTTATTCTAAGCTATTTAGACAAAGGATAAGCCAATTGCATGAAGCCCTGAGAATAATCAAGTAGTATCTAACTTCACTCTCCCTTTTCCTGTCATCAGGGATTGATGTGTACCTTCCATTGCTTCTTCAAGAATTCAGTTTCTGACTTGCATGTTCACATCTGGTTTCTATATGTGCTGACAGAACTCAGGTGTGTGAGTGAATATTTGAGCAAAATGGTCATTACATGTGACCCCGAGATCTTGTTTGGCTACTCTTGCAGAGACCATCACTTTATGGAAAGCAGTGTGTAGAATAATTTCAGTACTGCAGACAAATTATTTCTAAAAGTGTATCACCTGTATGAATATTGTCCCTATAACTTCTAATTGAAGAATATGGGCAGAAAAGGAGATAGAGGTGTAGGTTTCTGATGATTACAGGCTTTGTATATAAAAGGGAGCTAAGTATTAAGAATTCTACTCAAATCTCAAGACATTACATTTTCCTGTTAAAAATTTTTTTTTTCCTTTATTATGACCTGCTTTTCCAATGCAACTCTATTTTGTTTTAAATCTGTTGCCACTTAAAATTAAATCTAATAACTCTTAAGTTTTAGAATCTTACAATGATATTTGTGCAGCCAAAACTAGGTAGAAGAAAAATCTTAATTTTCAGTTGTCTGTGTTTTAAATTAAAACTTTATGCTTGTTTCTTTTGATACATTCTGTTAGCTATATACTCTTCTTTTTTTTTTTTTTTTTTTTTTTTTTTTTTTTTTTTTTCTATCTATATAAGTTCCTTTCCATCTAAGAGAAAAGAAAATGGGACAAAAAATATTCCCATGACTTTCTGGAATTTTGTAGCAAGACATTGGAAGACCAGATGCTATAGTCTTATAAATTAAAAAGGCATTATATACAGCCAGCTGTACCAAATAAACTCAGATTTTATACCACATTGTGGTGTTCTGTGAGTCCCTATTTGTTTTCAACATCTGCTTGGACCTGTCCATGCTTCCTGTGTATTAATTAGAATTATTCATATACTAGAACATGTCTTTATGTTTGAAGTTTGATCCAATAAGAAACCTATAGTAGTATACTAACTGTTTGCTAAAGACAAAATTATATTTTGCTTATGATTTTTCTGCTTAATGGAAATTGCTTTACTTTCCTATGTGTTTCTTAGCTTTGAAAAAAACCTTTAATTATAGGTTAATTGATTCAAAGAGCATTACAGATAATATGCTCCATATCAATATACTTTTGTTTCCCCAGTTTCAGATGATTGTTTGCTTCCATGTGAAAATGTTACACTGTGTGACTCTTTGATGTTTGTCCCTTATCAGCAGTTCAGCATTCTTCTACATTGCTATTCTAGTTTTTATTGGAAGTTGCTAAACCCTCCTCTAGGCACATCACTTAATGAGGGTTTTAATAAGGCCTTTGCATGGTCTCCAAAACTAGTTTTGGCTTTCTGTGTGACACAATAAATTAACAATAGAAAACTTGAAATTTAGAGCTCACTGTTGCAGCTGAGTTTGCATTTTCCTGTGTGGATCCGGCATAGCCTCTCATTTCACATTAGAAAATCCAAGGATAAATCAAAACCAAGAACCTTGAACAGAGCAAGGCCAGAGCAGCACATCTCTGTCACCGCAAATGCCACAAACCATGTGGCAATACCCTAAAGTGTGCTCACGTCTATCCAGGCAGGGTTCCTGCTCCCTTCCAGGCAGGCTGTGTTTTCACGGTGTTTCTGAGGGACTGGTGCTATCTGAGAATATCCTGCATCCAGATCTGCTCAGCCATCACCAAAGAGAGACTCAGAACAGGTCCAGGGAGGGCTGCAGGTATTTGTAGGCAGGCAGGGAGTTTTCTTGTGGGACTGGGCAAACTGAATTTGTCTTGTTGAGCCTGACAGAACAGGGACTGAGGAGAGATACAGAGCCAGCATTGTGGATGTGGAGCCGGGAGCTGCTATAAACTGACCAGGAATAAATTTAGGCTGGAAATACAAGAGGTTTGTCACATGACACGGAGCAGCTCTTTCCTTGGACTGTGACCCTTTAGTTTTCTTTGGGAAAAGCTATCCCTGATAGGGCTGGGGGGTTTATTAGTCTTTGGGGGCTGAGCCTGCAGTTGCTGGTTTTCCTGTCCCCCATAGTTCAGCAAGAGGACATGCTCCCCAAGACTAGCGCTTTATCAGAGGCAGCCTGGTCATTTAAATACTTTCCTCTCTGAGGCTTTGCTATCCTATTTCTCTGAAAGCCAACTAAGGTAGTAGGGAATAATTTTTCCCCTATATTTGGCTACAGCCAATGTATAAATAGTGGATAAAAGGTGGTATGTGGCAAGAAGTAATTTTTAAGAATTGAATGTGCATAAAATGTGTAGGTTTTTCCATCCTTCATTCACTTCATTAAATGCAAAGCAAGCAAAGTTTTAAAATAACTTTAATAAGTGTTTAATAGTTCCTAACACATCTGAATGGAAATCACTATATTATCTTTTCCATGTAGGAGATACTATTAGGCAGTGATTTAAAACTTAATATTTACGGAATTATACCTACTATATAAATACTCCAACTTTTAAAATTCAAACACTTTTGGGGATTCCAAGAGCCTGATTTTTTAAATATACTTTTTTTGTTTTGTAAAGGTTTTCAGTACACTTTGAAACATATATGCATTAGGCTTAAAGGCAAAAGGAAGCAATGAGTGGTAAATTACTAGTGGTTGAAATAAAACAGTGTTTCAGGATCAAAGTGTGGGCCAGCATTAACACAAGCCTTTCTAAATTTTTGAATGTTTTCAATTCTACAGCTGAAATTGATGCCAGAAGAGTTAGATTATATTTATTTAATTTGCCTCTTTTTGTCATCACAAATACACTGAAATACACAGCCCATAACACACTGTGCTTGTATTTCCCTGGGATGTCTGCAGTTATTCCCAATGATAACATGCGAGTCCAAGTAAAACTTTGTCTTCGAAAGTGTGAACTTGAATACACCTGGTCACCATGAGAAATTTAAAACAGATTATATTAAACTGTCCAATATGGTGTCACTGATTAATAATGATTGATTCTGTAATAACCATGCAAATGTAAACTATTCATTTATTCCAACTACGTATGAATTGGAAGAATGATATCTCATATAATCTGGTGTTAGTCTATTCACTGCATCATAAAAATTAATTTGTCTAATTAATGACATAAGTTCTTTTATACATGTATAATTCATATTAATTGATAGGTCTGCCTAAAAAGAGTACCTTTTGGAAGAAAAATGATCCTATTAGTACAAGTTTAATCCAAATCAGGGCTGACAAAGCATGGTGCTTTCAAGGCTTATCTCCAGCTTTGTTAATTGTCATAAGCATTCTAAATTGATTATTCTTACATTAACATGGGACATTTCATTCATCAATGCTTTGCTGTAAAGAAAATTTGTCTAATGCATTTGGGTAGCAGCACTAAATAAGTGTGTTGGTCCATTTTTCCACTGTAGCTACAGGGCTATTCAAAGCATATTAATTCAGTAATACTGAAAAAATTAACTGCTAAAATATATAGAAATATCATACAAAATTAGATTTCTGACACTGAATAATTTTTGTGATATTTCAATAGTAAATGAGTGTGCACACTAGCACTTTTATTGCTTTTGTATTTCACAGATGCCTTGATAAACAGGCAATGTTAATATTTCTTATGAGCAATGTTGCTTCACCTTCCAGGGCCACAGGGGCACAAAGTGTAGGATAAATTAGTTAAATATGCATTTTAAGGAGCTGCTTGGAGGAACAAAAATTATAATATAGTCAGGATTTATAATGTACAGCATTATAGTTAGCATTTTAATAATTTATTTGCAGATGATCAAGTTTACTATTGGTCAGTGAAAGAATTCAAACACAGACTGAGACTTTAGTGAAACAAATGAATTTTGGTGTTTGTTTCTCTCTCTCTGCCAGTTAAGCTACAGTTCTGATTTTTTTAAAATATATTCATAGACACAGAAAATGCAACCTTTACAAATTCATCTGGTTTCTGCTCAGAATGGGAGGGACTGACTTTCAAAACCTACACTTCTTTTATAAGTATTGGCTCTGTTGGTGGAATGTACTTTATGTGCACTTTTTATGGTGCTCTCATTTCTTTTCCCCATTCACCTGATCTTTGTTTGTCTTGCACTTTCTAGCATTCTGTTAATCACTGGAAGCCACTGTGGAATCAGATCTGTGGCAGTGCCAAGAATTTCAGGAAGCTTTTTATAGTAGTTTGCAATTGAAGGCATGCATCATAAAACGAATGAGGAGGAAGGGAAGATGCTGTCCAATAGAAGGTAAAGTCTTGTTTTCTCCAACTCTCTAATCAGAGCATATTTTTCCACTTTGTTGAGCCTTCGTTGAACAGCAATCCATAAAATGAGGCCATGCTTGACCTCCGTTGCTTCTGCCATAGTTTAAAAGGATCCATGAAGGAAAGAAAAATGCTTTCCTCAATTTATATTCCTCTCAGTATTGGTTCAGAGGGAGCAGATGAACAATTCAGTTTAGCCTTGGAGTTTTGAGGTTCATTCAGTGTTTGCATGGGAATCTGGATTCTCAATACCAAAGTTGTTTCCATGTCTGTGCTTCTTTACCTTGGGTTTCTAGTTCTCCAGGGCAGGTTGGAGATACTTTTCGTTTTTTTTATTTCAAATACATAAAAAAATAGATATAATATTTTGATCTTTTTATTGTGTAATCTTCAGTCAGCGAGAGCTACAGATAAAAAAATGCAGCTGAACAGTTGGCTAGGCTACTTTCTTTTTTTCAAGCACAAAACTTAGATAAAAGTGAACAGCGATGGTTTGAATTTAGTCCTATGGGAAGGGATTCTTCTCTTACTGATTAATTTTATGCAGGAAGTGCTCTGTTACTCTGTAATAAAACCCTGGGAGCTGTATAGTAATTGTACGGCATAGGGCGTTCAGTTTGCATCAGCTAGGAATTAACATAACCTTCAGCCTGTGTTACTTGCATTTAAACACAGACACTTGGTTTTTATGCAGGAACACAGTGGCAAAGACCACCTTTTTGCTTGTCTTTTCTGTAATTGTGACTCAGTGCAGAAATAAATAGTACAACTTCAGTTTAATTTGAAATATGTATCCTGGCACTGTAAATTTGATTCCTGTATAAAAATGCACTTAGAATCCATAAAAAAACCCCTATGTACTTCTCCTTCCTGAATGCCATCATTTATAAGTATGCTGTCTTCATTTATCACCTTTGGCTTAGATCCAGTCCTGATTTCTAAATTATATATCCTAATAACTGAAGCTAGGATGGATTGCACCTTCAAGTTTATATCCATTCCTGTGGTCTAAAAAAAATCCCTTTGTTCCAATCATGACTGGTTTTTCACATCCATTTTTAATCCATATGCCAAGCATTCTCCATAGAGTTCAAATTTCAGTGAAAAAGGAACACTTCCGAAAGTTGTTCAGTTTGGTTTACAGTAGACAACGTTTGGGAAAGACAGAGATATTCCATATCCCAAAACTAAAATATACCAGATGTGCAGCTTTATTCTGGTTAAAAGCAGATCAGAAAAAAACATATATAATATTCTTTGTTTCCTAAAAGTAATTTAATATTGCTTTCAACAGAGAATATGATACTCCAATTTTGTATAGTAAAAATGGAAAAAGTATCTATGATAAAGAAGGAAATGAAAACAAATTACCTGTGCTTAAAATCCAATAAAATTCAACAAATATCTTCATGTCTGATATTAGTTGAATACATACTTCCAAGTCATGTAGGAATTAATTATTGTTCAAATAGTGTCATTTAGCAGTGCCTGCATTTGACAGATTGCTCAGGTTGACATGAGAGTCTGGTAATTTTTATTATTTTAAAATGAATGGAACTAACAGGTTTTTACTGGTCATTCAAGGGAGCATTATTGGGTTCCAGTATGCCTCTCATGTGCTCTGAATTGAAGGATAAAAAGCAAAGGGGTAGTTTTTCTCATTAAAACACAACAGTGAAACAAGATACTCTCGTCTTCTTCCTTTACACCACAAGAAGCAGAACACAATATTTCCTCCAAATGCTTTTGTTTGTTAGGGGTTTCCTGTAAGTTTGATTGTTTTAAGAGACAAGAGAAAGGAGGAGGAGTTGAACTTGTTGGAAGATGTTTAATCATCTTATAGTTGTTATCTTGGAAATGTCTGTAAGTCATATTTTCCCAGGCTCATGAGAAGAGTCTTTTAAGATTCACTCACCTTCAGATGTTAGACTTCACAGTAATGATTGAAATATGGGACCCTCACAGGCTTAAAATGCATAATCTGCTAAATTGCTTTTCCTTGTACATACCTTCTTTTTTCAGTGAGGTCAGACTGAGTTATCCTCTGTGTTCTGCGCAGTCTTGATGTCTTTCATACAAGGCACATGTTTAAGCCCATATATTACTGCCCTTAGGTTTCCAGTTGTGACTAGGATTTTGAAAACTATTAGGTTTTGAGTGTCTGGAGTTGGAGTTCTGGGTCAGCTGGATGCAACTTTAAAAGCTCAGCCATGAAATTCACATCCTGTTGCAAATTCTGACTTCAGTATTTAGAGGGGTTCATAGTTGGGGTTTTATTTTAGTCTTTTAGTTGGTTATAGGATAAGAACAGAAACAATGAGATTAAGGAGCAATTCAGCTGAATCTTCCCAAGTCTGTCTCCCCATTTTAAATAAAAACTAAAACCCATCCCACCAGGTTTGTGCTCCTGGTGAATGTCTATAACAAAACCTATTAATTTACTGTGAAAAAGGTGCCTTATTGGATAAATCTATGCTGCAAATTTCAATTCTCTATGACATCTGTCTGGTAATATGTGCTTAATCCACACAAAGCTCTCTTCCATAAGCCTCTTCAGAAATACTATTTGCAGGAACATCATTAATATTGACTAAATGAAAAAACTCAAATAGACCTGTGCTTCCCAGAAATACATGGGCCTGGTATTGGGCCTGATTTCTAGTTTTATAAACCAAAAGGGTGAGGAAAATCCAACTGTGGCACTGTCTAGGCTGTCACCTTCTTACAAATATCTAAAAGCAAAGCAGGTAATGAGAAGAATCATGACAGAAATCAGGCTTGTGTGTAGAGTAGAAAACTCCAGTGAATTCTGTTCTATATTTCTAAAGCCTTTGTCTGCAATGTAATGTAATGTTAATTGTATTGAAGAGTGAGAAAGTAATAGGAACAGTTCATATTCTCATTTCTGCTCTGCAAAAGTTAATCCTGAAAGAGAAACCTCAAAGAATCATGTTTGCGTCACCCATGACTCAAAATATCAGTGCAAATCATCAGTAGGTTGTACAACTGAATTATGTTAAATGGGAGGTGTTCCAATAACCTTCCAATAACCTCCAACCAGGAACCAGGTTATTGTTGATGATTTTCTCAGGACCAGCAGATTGGGAATTCTGGAGGATAGGTACACAGGGATTCTTTAGTGCTTTTTCTTTGCCATGTCTTTTCACTCCAATTTTAATTTTGAGCTAACAGAACACAACGAAAACTGCTTGTCAGAAATACAGCATGACTTGGCAGCAGCTCTTTTGTACATCAGGTTATTGCTTTAGAATATGACATGGCAATTGCACCGTGGTCTGTCACAAATTAGTGATGCCAAGCCTCACCGTATGAGAATTATTATGAAATGCTGCTGTAGAAAAGGGGAATTACATGACCAAACGTTTGTGATGATCTAGAAGGAGAGAAAAGGTTTGCATTACCCAGGGGACAAACAGATTTTCTCTGTCCCAGCCCTAAACAAAATACTAACTTCTAATATGTTGATGAAAGATTGTCTTTCCCATGTTTCCCCTCCTCCCCCATTCCTTTGTAAAGCAATTTCAAAGTAAACAATGGCCTACCACCAAATAAGAGTTTACCAAGAATAAAAATTGAATTTGGTCTGCCTGTTGACAAGCTGATTGATTTGTGAGCTCTTATGACTGAATCCTCTCCTAAATGTGCTCTCATTTATCATGTGTAAGATTGTTTCAGAATCAATACCAGCTTAACACAGAAGCATTTCTGCCATGGACATTTTGAAAACAACTTGCCTTCTCAATACTGCTGCTAATTTTTTCAGGCAGAATTATCGGAACAGTTTAATTGCACTTTGCAAGTTAGCACATGCTTATACTAGGTTCTGCTTTGAAAGGATGATTTTCAAAGTAACTTCTATATATCATCTTTTTAAGAGAACAAAAATAGATTAAAATTGGATTTTCCTTCCTCTTCTAATGGGGAAATCAGATCGAACTTTCTCTAGTTGTTAAATGTGCCCTTTGAAAACCCATTTTCCAAAAATTGGATTTCTTAAATTAGCTTTTTAACATAATTATTAGCATTCTATTGGAATAAGTGCCAGAAAGCAGTCTGGGAGTAAACCTGCTTGGGTATATGCTCTGTTTCTTCCCTAGTGATGGTAAGGCTTTAAAGTTACTTTTCTTGATTAAACACCCATAAATTCAATTTTGAATGATAGAGAAAGTTTTTTAAGTCAAATATAGTACAAGGAATGGAGAAAGAGAGAAACATAAGAAGTTCAGAGCTCTTCAGGTATTGTCTCAGCCCTGGTGTGCAGAGGTGGAGCAGGGCAGAACTTGGCTGGGTCTGTCAAAAACAGACATAATTGTTCTTCATTTATAGCTAGGTATATTTAAATCTAATTTATTTCCCGAAACATAAGAGGAAAATTGTCTTTTAATTTTTCAGAAGGTGGCTTAGCCTCTATTCCAAACAATTGATTATTCATACAACTTTATATTTTACAGTAATGACAGCCTGTAAATATTTTTCTACACTGCTTTACACCCTACTAGCATGTTATCTTGCTCACACAGCAAGTAAATCAGAAATTTTATTTTGAGTTATGTGATGGCTCAAAAAAACCTCAGATTTTACCTTGATTTTTAGATTTCTGCCAAGGTGGAATGAAACGTTGAATTGTGACTACCTTAAGTGTATTCTCTGTCTCCATTTACATCAAAAGTAGGTTTTCTGTACATTTAATTAGAGCAAGACACTCTCATGTCTAAATTATTTCATGGCTACAAATTAAGTTTATGTTATAAACTCAGCATTCTGATGGAAAATAAAAGCTTAAAATGGTTGAAATACTAAAACAGTAGAAGGTATTTTTGGGTGTTTAATACTGGACAAAAAGATAACAAGTGGAGAACAAAAGAAAAGAAAAGAACAAAAGAAATAAGCATTTAAATTTTATTACTGTACTGTAGATTATCAATTTGAATTCGATCTGGCATTCAGCTGTGTTTTAATTAGTGCAGACAAAACCTAAATGTGTTCTAATGCCAAAGTATAAAATTTTTAAACATCCCACTTTTTGTTTTCAACTATTCTTCTCAAATGATATTTTCTATGAAATATTTGTAACATCCTATTTTTGTACCATAAAGTGCTATTAGGGCTTACCTCAGAGTGGGAGATGATGATAATGTATACATGCAGACAGATAAATGATTCAATTCTTACTTACAAGAACAGCTGACAGTGATTGCTTATGCTCATTTCCTTTGTGCACACTATGTAGACCAGGAAACTCCAGGTTTCATGGCCTTTCATGTTCTCAAAGTAAATCAGTCACTCACATAATAATTATTAATTATTTCTTGTTGACAGATTGTTGTACTGGTTTATGACAGTTGAAAGACCATACAAAATGAAAAAATGCAGTAACTGATAAAGTACATTATAGCAGCAGCAATAGCATAAATAATTATCAGTTGTTTGTAAACAACTAGCCAGATAAATTGAGATATTTGTTGTTGAGGCTCAGCTCACTGCACTCCAAAGATTCAGCTTTGTGGATTATGAAGCTGAAGGTACGCAACAAAGGTTTTGGTTCATATTACAGTGGATTTATCCAGGTCATATTTGGGTCTCTACCCTGTATATTAAGAACATATGTGGTTAAACTTTTATTATGCAAGATATACACCAGTTGGTTGTGAATTTCTTGCATTGTGCTGACTCCAATGTTTAATTTCAACTCCAGCCCTCTCAGAGCTGTGGTGTTTGGAATATTTCTGATTTTAATCTGAGCTCTTTATCCTGCTGTGCTTTCAAACTGGATTCCTAATCACCTAGCTGAGTTGAACTTTTCATCTGGGGAAGGCTGTGAGGTATCCTAGCCAAAGATCAAATACTCTCAACTGCTGTGCAGCGTGGAAGAGAGCCAAAGTGATCACCAAACACATTGCAAAGCAGGAAAGGAAGCTGTGATGTTCTTCATATTTTTCTCGATTTGGGAGCTCCTTGGTAGGGCTGAATTGGGGATATCTGCTGGAAGACATGGCTTGTGGGAGCAAGCAGGGGACAGGGCTCTGCAGAGCCAGCACAGGGCTCGCACGAGCTGGGGCTGGGAGAGAGAGCTGACCCTGCCAGCTTGGCCTTCTGACACTGCCACCCCGGGCAGGCTCCTCCCCTCTGCTGCACTGGCTTCCAGCAGGGGTGGTGGGTGGGACAGAGGGACAATGACAGTATTTGGTCACTGCTTTAGAGTTGAGATTAGGTTCTGTGCTTAATTCCTTACCTGGCTGGCCAAAAAGGTGTTTACTTGGAGGATCTGCTCACGCTACTGGGTGATGTGGGAAGAGCTGGGAATGAAAAAAAATATATTCTTGATCTTTGTTTGATAAGGCTCACTTCTATTGCTTTTCTTTTACTAACTCTTTTAAAACACAGTGTCATTTTTATGGGTTCTGTGCCAAAATAGGAGTGCTGAGCTCTTGTGATATCCACATGGTAATACTTGGAAGCAGAGCGCTCTATTCCATACTGCAGAAGCAACTTTGTGTTTCTGAGTGGTTCAGCTATAAGCAGCAAGCCACTGATGCTTTTCTGCTTAAAAAGGGTCTACAAAATAAAAATGCATTGTGCTATGAATCACATGGACATTGAGTTTCAGTATTCAGTATTATTTTTAAGTGAAAGGTTGCTACAAAAAATAAAGTCCTATTAAAAAAAAATCACCACAATATGTCACTATAATCAGGAAGTTTATTCATTTATAAACATATCTTATCTTCAGCATCTCAGTCATATGCAACCGAGTTATTGTTTGTATTATGTAGATGACTCATTTCCCTTTCAAGGATGTGCAAATCATATGTCATATACAGTATCTGACCTTTCTTCTTGCAGTGTCTACAGGCCACCATTTGATTATTCAAAGCAATGCTTACAGTAATGATAACAATGTCAAGAAAAACAGTGCAAGAAAAAAAAAGTCCCTTAAGGATGGCTGATATTAAATGCATGCAGTATTAAAATATTGGAGCAAAAGCAGTACTGGGAAAAGTTTAAAATAATAGTAGTAGGAACTACTTGGAAATGAGGAACAGCATGGGAAAAAACAGTATGGAGCAAACTGTTGAAGAAACCCAACCTTTTTCCAGATGAATTTCAAAACATGAAAGGACTGCCTTTGTGAAAATGTAGATTCCAATGGGGAGGCTGTAGCCAAGACTCAGCCCCTACTCCTGCAATGTAAATCTGCCACGGTTTCAGACTGCAAATCAGACAATGTCCCTTCATGATTTCCCCTCATGAACAGACTTCCAGAGCTCTGATTGCTTCATGTCAATGGTTTTCTCTGGTAACACCTTCGAAGGGAAAGGGATAGGGTGAAGAGGTCCCTGGCAGTTTGCTAAATTTTGCCTTTTTCCAGGTCTTTTCTAACCACAGTTTTTTGCAATGTCATGATACTACCAAAAATATCCCCCCAGAGTTTCCTTGACATTACTCCAAAAACAGCACATCAACTTTTTGGGTGTCAAGTGTTGGCAAAGCACAGCTCTTGTGCAGGCCCAGAACAAGGGACCCCCAAAGTCACTTTTGTCTTAGATTTGGTAATGGGCATCTGTGACAGCCCAGCAACGGAATATTCCAATTGTGCAGCCCATGGGACTGCAGCTGGAGTCCTGCTGAGGTGTGCACTGAGTGCCAGCAGGAGTCACAGGGACAGTGTGACACTAAGCCAAGAGCAGAGCCAGCTCAGCCCAGGAGCTCTGGGCACGGCACAGTGGGACAAGGAAAGCTCATGGCTTTGGCTCTGCAGAGCAGCTGCTTCGCCTTGCAGAACAGCCTGACTGTGCTGGGGACAAGGCTGGGTTTGCCTGGGGTGCTCTGGGGTGAATTTGGTCTGCTGTGCTCCGTCTGGCCCCACAGGGAGCTGCTGCAAGCGTCCAGCTGGACAGCGACAGGGACAGGGACGTGGCCTCCCTCCCTACCTGTGGTGACTGTACACTGTCTGCAGCCCTGCTGGGAGGTCCTACTCCTCTCTTTTCTTTACAAGCAATGATTTCCACAGGGTGGTTTTTTGTTGTCTGGGTTTATTTTAATATCTTTTAAATTAATTCCCATTACTGTGACTCATTCTGCTTTGGTGGAAAATCTGTATTCTTTTTTGTATAAAATCTGTTTATGACGTGTCAGGACAGCATATAAACTCCTGCTGAATCCCACCTGTACTTTTAATCTTCTCGGAACTCAAATATTTTATTAGCAAGGGATATTATTGCAATGATTTCGGTGTGGGTGATTTCCCAATTTGCTAATCTTACTATTAAAATTAATATTTAGGTTTTATATCCTTCAAATGGGAATAATGATGTTAGTTATCTGATGTTTATGTCTTTCAGTCACGAAAATGTTCGTATTTAGGCTGCAACAGGCCACACACATGTAATCACAATAAATAGCATCTAATATGTTTACAGTAGTGGAAGGATGAGGTTAACTTCTGTTTTCATATTGATGGACTCAGCTGGACTTGGAATACTATTGTTTACAATTAGCTACATTTTTGTTGTTGTGCTTTACCCTCAAATTAAATCTTTATTTCATCAACTAACCCTAGGGATTCCCTGTTATAATCAATGTAATAAACAGCATTAGTTGATAGCCTATAGCTGATGTTCATTTGTAATTAGGCTTGTGTTTAAAGAAGAATAATTTTCTAAATTTTACTGCAATAATTTTCCTTTAGATTTATTTATGAAAGGCAGGATTAAAAGTTGACTATGGTTTGTCTTGTCTCCACATGCCTTTAAAGCAAGGTCATTCGATTGGGACAGCGTTTTTCATTGTCTATTTTAAGCATAATTTTCGAAGGGAAATTGCTAGCAGTCAGTATGGGCTGAGCACCTACCTACCAAGTAGTCAGTCAAAAATCTGCTCTGCTCTTTTGTCAGATGCTTGCTAAAGACACAGCGACCTGTGTAAGAGCAGAGCACACGGCAAGGGTCAGTGACACACGGCTAAACCAGGAAAGAGAAGAGGAATATGTGATGGGCCAGGGCACAGACAGCAGCCTCCAAGTCAGGTTTTACTTGATGAAAAGATGGCCAGAGGCAGAAGTCCTGCAGGAGTTAAGTATAAATCTTTAACTGCAGCTGTCAGAAAGCAGGTGACCCCCAAAGCTTTTTGTGTACAGCGAGCAAAGAGACATCTAGTGAAAGCTGTGTTGCAGACAAGTTATTCACTTTACCTGCTAAGTTTCCCTTCTTTGGCCAATTTTTGGAAATGTGTAAATGACTGCGTATGTAGCATTGATGCAAATCTGATGAGGTGACCTGTACAGTTCCTATCTTGGATGAAAGTGATCTTGTAACAAGTTTTAATCTCTAAAGCAAGACATAAAACCACTTCAGTCATCCATCAGAAAATAAATGGATAGAGTCTTTATAAAATATGTTCTTAGTTAGTCAAGAGAAACATCAAGCTCAAAGTGGTCCAAAATTCTGGCTGTGTTTTGTACATGTTGTCAGGTTATTTTTTGATAAATTAGTAAATATTTAGTTAAAACAGTTAATGCTTTTGATAAAACAGAATGTGGCATATCTGTGTGCATCTCAGATTAGAACATTGGTATTTAGGAAAAGAATAAAAGAAGAAAGGAGCTGACAGGCAAGCTAATGGATTATTTAGGTATGGGTGTCTTAAAGCATTTGTCTGTGTGAAACTCAAGACAGCCCTGAGAAGTTGCTCTGGTAGTACAAGTTGTCCAGCTTGCACCATTAGTACAGTGCTTTATTTTGATTCAGCTCTCACCATGTAGATTTACTCTTTGGAACAAGATTAATTTCCCTTAAAACCACTGCTAATGCTCTCAAACCTCCTGCTTATGTGACTGGTTTCCTGCATTTAACTCTGGGAGGAAGTGCCCACCCAACCCTTCGGAGACTTTGGTTAACACTCCTTGCTGCCAGCTCACACTAGGGCCAGGCAAGCCAAGCTTGAAAATAAATGAACTTCAGGTAATAAAGAAGAGAAAAACAGTGGAAAGGTACAAGGAAGAGATTCATTAATCTGGGTTTTGCTGTTGCATCCTACAACCTGTAGGATGCAAAAGGGTAATCCTTGTTTGCATGGTCACTCATATGCATTTTATTCAAATCTAGTTTAGACAAAATGGTGTACTGGAGAGACTCACAGCCTCACCTTCAATGACAAAGTGTGTTAAAATCTCTGCTTGACACTTCAAGAAACTTTTAAGTGAGAATGAATTAACCATTTTATGCCAGATATCCACAGTAAACCTTGGAGATCTCATAATCATGCAAGCAAATGTGCCTCTCAATTTGAGAAGTTTAAATAAAAATAATTTAATTTGTGTTAAGAAAAAGCTTTCATAGCATCAATTTTATAATAAATGCAACAGCTGCATCACTATTGTTTTTCTTGCTGTAGGGCATAGTAGAGAATGTTTGCTGATCTTCTGTCTCGAAAAGGTGTCTTCACATCTTGATTTAGCCCTGAATATTTCAGCAGAATCTATAATAACAGACTTGCATGTTATAAGAGTCTATAGTAGTAATGTTATAATTTAAAAAGGCAGGAAGAAATTGATGTCATCACAGGACAGGGATTTACAGAGACTAGTTTTAAGGATATGTTATATATTATTTGTTTTATCATGACTGACTTTTGCTAGTCCTGGCTCAGAATCTGTGGCCCTGAAACAAACAATATTCCCTTGCTGAACGTTAAAAAAGGAATACAGAAAAGTACATGCTAACTATTGCACTTGATTCCTTCTCTGAAAAAAGCATTTCTTGTCCAAGTTTCTGCTTTCATGAATAGGAAGGAAAAAATTAACATGGGGAGAGATCTCCTGCAATCTCATCTATAAATAAAGAACTATTTTTCCATGGCATGTAGGAGGTACAAGTGCACCAGCCTGCTTTACATTAGGACTTTTAAAGTGGTCTGTATATTGTTTGAAATTAAAAAAAATAACACAGGCTGGCATGAAGACTGAGCATCTTCAATACCTAATGTGCCTTTTTTTCATTTTTCCTAAACTTCTATAATTCCAATTGCTGTATATTTAAATTAGTGTCTCCTGTCTCTGTAAGGCACAATCATCTGAAGCAGTCATGGCCAGTTTTTCTCTCCCATAACCAAATCCTCTGCTAGCTGGGAAACAGCAGACATACCAAACACCTAGGGAAAGACAGAATCCTGGCACTGGTTTGTACATGGATGTTCCCAGACGTTCTGCTGCACCAGTGAAGTGCAGTTCAGGCCTCAAGTTATGTCCTGAGGTGTCCACACTCACTTTTACAGATGAAGATGAGAAGCTGCATTTGTGTGCCTCTCTCAGCCATCAAAGTGTTTGGGAGTTGCATAAAGTCTAAAAGTTTAAAACCTGGTTTAGGATATGCAGAATTCCTATGAATCCTAATCACAGAATGTTCTAAGTAAGGCAGCAAGTGACTGTGTGGGACTTGGTGGCTAGCTAGTAACAACAGTAACTTAGAGAAATTATTTGTACAGTGCCCTTACCAGTTGAATAAATCACTTGGGAAGATGAAATTGGGAAGATGAAATTAGGTATGAGCAGGATGTCTGTTGTTGACAAACACTCTACTCACAGGAAGAGCAGAATAAACATTGGCCTGCAGCTTTGTCTCTGCATTGCATGTCAAACACTAATCATCACAGCCTGCTATTTTCCTAAACCAAAATGGCTTCACAGTCATTAAAGTAATGGAAAATCTTTACAAGAACTTTCACAAAAGGATATGCGACACGTTAATCAAACTTACGGCAGCTGCTAGACGGGATTGTCAGTTTCTTTTATGATGAAAATCCACATGGGGCCATTTCACAATGCTGGCCAAGTTACAGGTGTCATATGTATAAAACAAGTAGCTGGTTTAAGATTTAATTAGGACTTTCTTCTCTGATCATAACACTTTAAAGGGAAAATACACTTAGGATTTAATTTTCTTTGAGAGTGGTTATTAATTTGATGTGATTGATGTTAAATGAGAATTAAATCATAAATGTGATTATGCTTGTGGTTGGATGTTGTCTCAGCAGATTGTTTCTGCTTGTCACTTTTGAATGACTGGTGACATGATATGGCATGTTGATTTTTATTGTTGGTTAAAGATTTCACTTTATCATAATTTGTCAGGAAACTGATTGTCCTCTTAGTCCCATTAATATTAAGTCTGTCATAACTAGATTAGGATAGAATTGTTATCTACTGCACCTATAAACCCTAGGCTAAATTTTACTCCCAGGAAAAAGCATAATAATACAGAAGGGAAAACCAACCAACTCACAAAAAGTAAAGCTATAATGTGAATACCAAGAGATAAGAGTAATTTTTCCCCCTGTAATTATGGTGTATATTTCTATTTACTTGGCTAAAACAGATTTCAGGGGTGCTTACATCTGAATTGGAAACTCGCTTTTCAGGGACAGAATGGGTAGGGAAAATTAGTAGGTCAGGAATTCAAAGATGGGATAAGAATGCTGTACCTTTTAAAGGTAGTAATTTACAATTTTAGTGAGGCAGTCACTTTGATTTTCCTGACAGGAAACAGGCTTTTGGCAAAGATAGCAGAGAATTACACACCATTTCTGTGGACCACTCCCCATTTTGGCTCAAAATGCACAGAGGAATTGTGGTGTTTCTGTCACCTTACAGAATGGACCCAATATCCCCAACACATGTGCTGCCCTCTTTCACCCAGAGACTCTCAAAGACTGGTTGTGCAATATGTTTTTTTACAATCAGAGTCGAGTCTGAAGCCTGCAGGTCAATTAAATGGACTTCTGTGGTCTCACATCAAGCCTTACATTTGTTGCTCATTTGCACTAACCAGTGTTCTTCTCTGGTACTTATTTGATGCCCATTACTGTGATATCTGAGAACAAAGACCATTGAGAACAGATACTATTTCTACCAGAAAACTGAATTTTGTATTGTTGTAGAAGCAGAAGAATCCTATTAATGCACAAAGCACATCAGAGTACAGTGCACACAATGCAAGCCATGTGCACTCTCTACACAAGCCCCAGCTCACAAGCTGAGATAGCTGTGACATATCCCTCAGTATGAAAAATAAAAGGTAAAGACATTTTAGGGCTTTTTTTTTTTTAATTTGGGGGTGGGTGGGTGGGAAGGCCCCAGCAACCAAACCATTATTTAAAACCAAAGTTCTGCTTTCTAGCTTAAATTTGGGTATAGAAATAAGTATAACGTTGAAAACTGTTGTGTTTTTTTTAATTTGTGATCCCTGCATTTCTATTCGCCTCAAACCTGGCAACTGATTTGTTAGAAATACCTTTATTATGGAGAAATTTATAGAATTTAGACATCTCCCTGCTTGATTGATCCACCATCTACTATCGATCTTGGAGCCACACTGAGCAAGATGTGCCATCAATTGCAAGTGACACACAGCAGGACAGGTGTAGTTTCTGGATGTCCGAGAACCAATGTATGATAGGATATCATTAAATGAAAATGGAGTTGATATTTCGTACTGAGTGTGCTAATAATTTTACAGGTATTTTTAAATATGCTTTTAAGACTCAGGAAATCAAAGTCAAAGTTTTCTTGCAAATTCTTCAGTTAAAAAATGTATCTTTTTTTGGCAACAAAAATTTCACTCTAAAAGTTCCTCTTCAGTGCTAATATTTAGTAACAAAAATTTGAAAGTGAGAAACTTCAAAAAACAAGCAAAGAAAAGCAATACCTCTAGAACATTAATTATCTAAATGACTAAGTGTGACAGATTATGCAAGAACATTTTCCACAAGAGAATCCATTTTCAAACAGTCTTTCAATTTGATACAGTAAGTCTCTGAAATTCAGCATCAGTCACATTAGACTGCAGTTCTGTTTTGTTTAGAAGATCTGTGACTTCAAATTTACAGAAGTAGCTTTTGCTAGCAAGTATTAGCTGTATCAGAGAACCAAAGAAAGAAGGGGTTAGATTCTGCACTGTTGGTACAGAAAAGAGGAGAAAATTCAATTGAAATAAGTGGAATTACAGAGGAGAAAAACGAGTCAGAGATCAGAATCAAGACTTTATTGAAAAAGCTTATGATGTTGAATATTAAATTAATCTAATTTGCACTGTCTGATGGTGGCCATTAGTGCCTGAAGTAGAGGCAATGAAATGCTAATGTGATTAGTTAGCAACACTAAAAACAACCAGTACATTTTTCCTTTGATTGTCTGTGTGTTTAAGAATATTTCATTACTTCTGCTTCCTTTGAAATAAGGGTAAGATATAAATCATAGGCACAGATATAACTAGTGGTTGTGACGTTTTGTTACAGAGTTTAATTACATGAATCATAAAATATTGCTACAATTTTCCAAACTGTTAAACCTTAATTAATATGAACCCACAGGGACCACCTTGATGGTTCATAATACTCTGGAAACTCTCCTCCTACAGTAGTAGTTCATATGCTTGAAGATTGCTTTATAATTTACAGAGAGTGATCAATTATTAGAAATGAAGCCAGACAAATTAATTTAATATAAATGGGGTTGTATGGAGTTTGACTAATTCTTTTTAATTACCTATATGTTATTTTTTCAATAGTCTAACAAAGGGAACCATTATTCTTCCCCATGTACAAATTCATTAATCTCATTACCGTGCAGTATTAATATAATTTTATCACACATTCCAGAAGTGCAGCACATTGACAAACCATAATGAATCACAGCATTAGTGTACTATCACTACATTAATTTCAGGACATGCCTTGCTCATCTGCAATTTACGTTGAGACTTAGTATAAAATGAGCTGAATAAGCACGTAATTATGACATCTGCTTCTTTTCAGGTACCTCTTTGTAAATCAGTGACAAAGGAATAACAGGTTTAAATATGTGTTAACACTCTGATAGCATGTATAATTGCAATATGGCAATGTGTAATGAAGATTAAATTAGACTGCAGTGTACCTGACATATGCAAGAGCATAATTGAACTGCAATAATTATGGAATGAAAAAGGCTATAAAGTACTAATATTTCAGCTCAGTGAGGTAAAAGCAGAGTAAAGGAGAAATATTATTGATAGGGTGATGCAAACAAGTACATTGTTTTTGTAAGGAAACATTATTTATGTTCTTAATTTTTACCTCCAGTATACCTAACATGTTCTTCAAACTCTCCTGCTTTGATCCTTCTTGGGTTTCAGGTATCTGTGCCTTTCATCTCTATAACAGCAGATAACACCCACCACATATAAATATAATACTGCTGCTGCAGGATTTTATGAGAGAGAGAAACTGAATTTCACACATCTACTGTGGTAGAAAACAGTGATTCACCAAAGCTGTGGCCTCCAATCAGGGGACTGAGGAAGGGTTATGTGCTTTGTCCTGTAGGAGAGACAGCTTGAAACATATGGGAGATCAAACTGTAAGCCAGAGGGTATGGCAAATTATTAACTGCATTTTAACTGAAGTCATTATCACAGAACTGCTAAAATATTTATTTTATATGTGTATCATGCTATATTTCAACTTCAAATCACTTGTGGAGGACAATTAATTCTAAAGGTTAGTAACAGAATATTAGGGTTCGTGTTAAATGCTCTTATTTGAACAAAAATATGCAATATCTATGAATGTGACTCTGGTGAAGAGTTCTACCACAGTGTTATACCAAATTTACATTGTAACCAAAATTATACTATTGTAATTTAAGCAAAAATGTATTTGCTATGTGAACACAAGAGACATTTATACATATGTAAAAGGATATTATATTAATTAATTCATTGTTATATTAAATCATTCTCACTGTCAAAATGACTGCTTACACCTCTTATAAAACACAAAAACCTATTCATGCTTATGGCAGTGCTTAATAACATTTTAAATATAATCTGTGATGCCTTTGTCATACACTTGTGTACATGTGTGCAGATACTGTGTGCAATATGATACCACACCATATTTCTTCTAAGAAATGATGTATCTAAGAATTGTGCAGCTTCTGAGACTTTCTCCTGAGAGCAGCTTTTTTTAGACTTTCTTCTGACATCAACATTTCTCTTGTTGTTAGCAAGTTAGAAAACCACAGTTCCTCCAAATATTTCACACAGAGATATGTTAAAAATAAATTTCAAGCTATGTAAAAGGATTTCCAGTGAAGCCATCAGAGCCTGAGCAACAAATAAAAACGCTTGTGCCCTTTCTAAAGAACCTGGTGACCTTTTCCAGCTCACGTTAGGCTCGCCATTCAGAGCTCTGTGGCTCTCATTACCCAAGGGGCTCCCCAAATTCCCCTGTGACACTCCAGTGAAGGCAGGGCTGCCTGCGTCACAGAGCAGGTCTGAGCTGCACTGCCGTCAGGTTGGCTTGGAATTCCTCACACGGGAAGGTTGATGAGCTTCCCATGGCCAACAGAGTCTCGTTTGGGTTGGACCAGGCCCTAAGAAAGCACACTCAGCAAATATTTTCAGAAATTTCTCTTTGCAAGTCTTTCTAGTTTTCGGTGTCTAATCTGTAGCTACATGTGCACACTCATATCCACACATGCACCCATCCCTCATTAATTAGCAAAGACAACTTAAGGACTTTTATCAACTAGATTTTGAGTAGCTGGACATGCATAGAAAGGTAAATAGTCTTGAGGACGAAATTGCGGAATGTAGTAGCTCTTTCTGCGGTGCTTCTGCTCGCATTTTCTCATTTTCATATCTCCTATCATGTTGATTCACTGTTAATTGGTATCATGGGTTTTAAGTAACAAACTTTCCATCTGATGATGAATATAAGCCTTAATAGCAGTATATGAAATTAGACCAGAAAACTTCAAAATGAATTTAAGGGAATGGTGGATGTTTTTCTGGCGGTCTTAGTCAAGAAACAGAAATATTTAGATCTTAATTACCTTTATTTTAGGACCGATAAACTAGTTTAAGATTAGAGAAATTATTGCCATACTGGGACTTTCATGGCATAAGGCAGGATTTAAACAACATTTTCTATTAAAACTGGTAAAAAGAGCAGTATAAGGGAGAATGGATTTTACTTGTTATAATAATACATATAACTCCAGGGAAACAAAAGTTTCAAAGGTTTTCTTAAGTTATAGATTTCCTATGTAAACAAAACACCAGTATTTTTATAAAGGCAATTTTATAGCAATACAAATATAAGCTTAGTTAGAATTGAATAGTCATAATGAGGAAAATACAGAAGAATTTTAAGAGTTGTAACTTGTGCTGCAGTTTTGGATAATAGGCTAACTAATGACATAACCTTTTTCTGATATGCTGGAATAAATAAGGAAAAAAAAAAAGAACAACATAATCAATCCTCTAACACTTTTTATGAATTGCAATTTCAAATATTTTCCCAATTAGATTGAAAAGAAGTTCCCGCTTATACACAAAATCTATTTAGTCACCAGATATACAGGAATGACAATTAAACCTTCACACAGTTCTACTACCTGGAAATTATTAACATATGGAAATATTTTAGTTATCTAATGTTAATGCCACCTGAATATTGGAAGTTAATAAGATTATTTGTTTTTAAAGTGAATTAACATTGAATAAAATTAAGATTACTTTATTGAGGCTGGAGATATTTTAGTTTCTTTTCTCCATGTAAATGTAAACATTTCTCTATGGTACACTTGCTAGTGCATTGTTTTATTCTGTTATAAAAATTGCTGAATACTAGAGAGGCTCCCCACATCATTCACTTTCTTCAGACAGTTTAAGGCATCTTACTTGCAAGAAGTTTTCCTGCTATTTAACCTACATTTTTCCTTTTTTACATTAATTTTCTAACTCCTAGTTATACTCCATGAACATCATTAGATAATTCTTTTGTCTTATTTGTGTGTTTATATCTTGAAATATTTATAGAGTGCTACCATGCCTCATATCCCTTACCTAGTCATTGTTTGGCCAGTCTGTTACGTCTTTTAAATCTTTCCTCATAAATCTCTTTCCCTTCACCAGCCTCCTTTCCTTGCTTTTCCCTGAATTCCCTTCTTCTTTCCCAGCCTCTCTTGCAGTGAGGGGCCTGGACACTGAGCTCCAGATGGGATTGTCTCCCAGCCATGTTGACTCTGGCCATTACCTCGCTGCCCCGTGCTGGGATGTTCTGCTCAGACAGTTTTGGTGTTTCATTCTCAGGTTTCTCTCTTTCAGTTGGATTATACATGTTTAATTGCCTTGGATGTACGAGCAAATAAACCCCACCCCCAACCCCCATCACAGGTCCATCTTCATTCCCTAATATTCTCTCCCTTCTCCCTCATATTTGCTAATGGGTACAGACCTAAGTTCTAGGGCAAGCAGGAAGATACTGAAGTTATTTCTACCCTGGATGTCCTGCCTCTTTTACGAGTACACAAATATGTGGGTTAATTTATAATTGAATCTTTAGGATGTGATTCTTTAGGATGCTTAAAACAATATAGTTCATGGTCCTGACCTGCTCCTGTTCTTACATGTTTGCTGCCTTTAAAGACAGCAATATGGTTTGGAAAGCTGAGACAGACAATTTTCTTTTTTTTTAATACGCTTGTATTTTATCCATTTCATTTTCTAGAACTGACTCACAGAGCAGTCCCAGGAATATGAATGCTGGTGTAAGGAAGAGGGAGAAAAAGCTTGGCCAAGGCAGGGGCAAGGTAGACCTGTAGCAGCTTTGATTAAATTGGTCTAAAATAACAGTGAAATTGCTAACATTAACTGGTGGCAACAGATACGCACTGTTACATTTCAGTGAAAGAACAATACTCTTGGTAAATGGCCAGTTCAGTCACATATTTCCCTCTATATTCAAGTGCCTGTGTTAAAATCTATTTTAATGCTTACCTTCAGTAATCATATTGTATATTTATTGGATAAAATCCATTCAGTGTCATATGCTAAGGGTTTTTCTGTTCTTAGTTGTATATGTTCATTACTCCTTCATTCACATGGTTTAACCAAGTGGCTTTTTTCCCATTAGACAAACTTTAAAAGAATTTGTCTATATATAGCAGCTTTAGTAAACTAAATCTATGGAAATAGATGGATTTTCATGACTCAAAGTTGTGGCCAAATTCATAATTATTGCAGCTGTAATAATATTGAAATGCAAGACTTTTCAAAACAGCTTTATTAATTTTAATGCAGTGTTTAGAAAGCTCTGCTTTTTGTTGAGCAATTAGCCAAAAGAAGAGACTGACTTTTTCTTTTAATGGAGTCAAGTTTTGCCTTTTTTAGTTCATAAGTCAACACTGTAATATTCAAAGTATTTAAAGATGTCATGATGACTCTGACTTGTTGTAGAAATAAATAAAGATGGAATCCATATGTTTTTCTTTTGATGGATTAAGGGCCATGTTTACAACAACATAAGTTTACACTGTCGCTGCCCTCAAGTATTCTGCAGACCTTCATGGGTCAGCTCCTGCAGAGGCTCATTCTTACTCAAGAGTGCAATTACATTAACAATTTCCATGGTTAGGGAAACAGTCTGTTCTGAATAGAACATACAGCATGATGCTGATGTATTTAAAATACAAAATCACCTTTTTTATACTGGAGAACAACTTTTGTTTCCAATAGCATTACCTCAGTCCTTAATGGTTTACTGTAGCTACATATTAGCATTCCTCAAATATCATTAAAATATATTTTATATGTTCATTTTATTTTGAATTGAGATTGTTCTTGTGTCACAGATAACACAGAGGCCTATTTTTTTAAGGGATATGGAGTCTTATTTTATAGATGCTATCCTTCCTTTATTTTAGTGTCTTGAAATCTTCATTGCAGCATTATCAATGCTGCCAAGACCACAGAATGAAGCTGTAAGCAAATGATTGCCTGATTCAGAGAACATATTTAGGAGTCACATCTCCACTGGCTTCAGTGTGCTGCATTTGATTTTGTCTGGAATTAGCAACAGATTAATCTGGACAATATTTTTACAGTGTTCATGATGTATTGAGATAAATGTTGAGCTCTTGCACATGTTTATAAAGTCAAGTTTAACAATGTATATATTTATTCCTGTTGGTGTTGCAAGCTGCAGTTTGAAGAGTCCTCAGTCTTGGTGAGCAATTCTTGGTATTGGTGTTTATACACTCCAGTCCATAACAGGCAAAAATATTTGCTGTTGATCACTGGCAACTCTCGGCTCATTGTTGGCCGAGCTCACCCGCAAGGAGCATCGCTTTAGTCCTCTAATGGTGCTGAGTTAGGGGGATGAGGCTATTCTAGCGCTTCGTGCAGGTGTGCAGGGCAGGTTGACAAACCAGACTGGCCCAGGTTCCTCCGGTATAAAATCTGCCCTGGTTGAGGCTCTGTCTCTTCTGTAACTAGAGAGCAGCACAGAGAGGTTCTCACCCCACAATTCCCTCCAGGCCCAGTATGGCAGAAAAGAGAGAGTTCTAAGGAATAACCCAGACTCTAGAACACATTTCCACTGAAGGCTCTCCAGGAAGGTCTTGGTGCAGGGCGGCTCATGAGCTTCCTTGCAGTGTCACAGCTTTGTGGGTTGTGTCCTTTTCATTTAAGAAAATGAAGGTGTGAAAATAAGCAGTAAGTTAGATCATGGATAATATTGACAGAAGGTGTTAGCATGCTTTGTATGTAAGATTTAAAATTACTGGGGAAATATTATATAAGAGGATTATAACTGTGGAAGCAACTTCAGTGATGGAAGAGAGGTTTGCTTTCGTGCAGTGGATTAGGAGATTTTATTCTGAAGGTAAATAGAAAAGAAAAAAAACTATTTCAAATATAAGAATATTCTCTTAGCTTTAAGGAGAGGGTTGAAAACCAGACTGTCTTCTGGGATTGCTCTCTTAATTTATGCATTTGCAGGTGCTAAATATTTGATTACCAGGGTTAAAAAAAGCCGTTCACATTCTTGAGAGGCAAACCAAAAATCTGACAGTGAGTCAGAGATACAGAACCTGCTTCTCTGAGCACCATGCTGAGCACCATGTTTTTTCTTGGTATATTATATGTCTTCTGTGTGGTTTTTTTCAAGTTTTCTTCAGAGAGTAGTAACATTTGAATAAAAATTTGTTTATTTAAATATTTTCTTTTCTTTTTAACCAGTGCATGGACATTTGCACATGATGAGTTTAGTTTGAACACATTTCAAATGATAATATTTTACTTGATGAATTTGTATTGATGGAATTCTCATATATTTAAATATTTTGTTCACTTTTTATTGGTATTATTTATTGTTTTCAAAAGTAATTTTCAATGAATTTTAATGGTTTTGGCTACTTAAAACAGATCAAAGGACATTATTCCTTGCCTTGCAAAATTTGTTAGAGCTAGTGAGGAATTATATTTCTTAGACTTAAATTATTATGAAATTATAAGTATCTATCTAGAGATGCTGCCTGGAAATATTCAAATAGGTTGTGTTCATCCCATGTTCTCCAAATATGACTTCTAAAAAGCAGCTGAATTGCGAAACGTTTCCTGGACCTTTATCTACCAAACGTGTGAGCATTCATTTGACAGTCACTGCCTGGAGAAAATAGTGGGAATATTATTAATAGGTTTCAGCATTTGATGATGTCCGTGGCAGGCTTGCTGCAGCACAGGAAAGCTGCCAGTGAGCAGACCATGCTCTGTCTGATGGGACACTGGAAAAGGTTGGGTGGTTCCACATCACAGCTCTCATTTCAGCACACCAGAACTCACTCAGGTTTATGGTGTATTGAGAGAAGCCACTTGGGAGGCAGATTTTGTCTTTCCAGCAATGACTGATAATAACAGGTTGGAATAGGGAAGGCAAAAATCTTAATTACATCACATACAGACAGAAACACAGATGGAAATTTAGTGGTTAAAGACTCAGCTGTTACAATTTGCCAAACTCCAGTTAACTACTGAGGGTGCAAAAAGATACTGGAACTCTGAGGAAAATGCATCCCTTGGCAATTTGTCTCTGATATTTAAAACTAACCTCTGTAATGCTCATTTTCTTGCTTTTCTTCATTAGTGACATTTTACTAAGGCAGCAGTGGTAGGTGGGAAAATACTGTCACCAGAATATTGCTTCCTGAAAATTTCCCAAGCCTGCTTCTTTTCCATTCTTCATCTGCTTAACAGCATTTCCTAATTTTTTCAAGATTTTTTTTCAACATCTTGGGAAAGGGGATATGCAGTTCTGTAAGGCGTATTGAGAGCTCAGCTAGAATAAACCTTGCATTTCGAAGTTACTTTATACTATACAGACTGCTGAAAACAAATGCTGTAAATTGCAATCTTGACAAGTTTTGAGAAAATGGACCCACAAGTGAGTCAGCTAAAGTAGAAAATTAGTATGTCAGGATCAGAATTAAACTTAATCCAGAGTTTGAAGGTGTGATAAGAGTCAAAGTGCAGATAAATGAGTACGTTACCAACCTTTCTCTCCTTTTCACGTACCATGAAATCAAACAATTTGGAATTGTACAGATGAGTTTTTGAGAGTAAAACTGAGGCTTAAATGTCTTGTGGATTAAGTGTGCAATACAGATTCTGAAGAGCCAGATTTTCAGTCTGGATATTTCACAGTCCTTAGTTTTAGGGAACTGTTAATTATAATATCTTGATTTCATGTCTTTATTTTTAAAAATGTCACATGGTCAAATTTCGAAGTGAATAGAATCTCTCCAAGGCTACATGGAGAATGGCCTGGTGTTGTCTGTGTCAATGTACTGTATAAATTTGATGTTTTCTCAGTGTCCTAATTTTTTCTCAATGCCCCAGTTGTATATCACTTCTGAACATGGCTTACGGAATTTATTGCAAATAGCATCTTTTAATATAAGCTAAAATTTGATTAAATCAGAAACAGCTGCAGTATGGTCACCTTTGGGTTTAAAATACAATGTTTCTAATTTTATAGTAGAAATGGACAACACAAGGAAGACAGAACAAATGTTTTTGCTTTTTTGTTTTTGTTTGTTTAAGATTTTTGTTTAGTTTGGGGTTTTTTGGGTTTGGTTTCATTTTGGGTAGCTTTTTGTGGTTTGGGTTGATTTTCTTTTTTTGTTATTTATTTGTTTGTTTTTGAGGAAAAATGAAAATTAGATTATGAGGTACTTGAGGAGAAAAGTCGTATAATATATCCACAACAGCAGAAGTCATTTGTTCCAAGAGTAACTTGCAATCTAAGGAAATAGTTGTGCATGTAATCACCTAATCTGGCAACACAATAATAATTTAGGTTAGAAAGATCTTATCTTATGAAACTGTGGTTTTGTATGCCCTTGAACAGTCTGTCCAACTTCAGAGTGAGAGTTTATATCTCTCATGGTAAACTTGAGCTGTGCTGCAGGTGTTTTAGTTTATCACTGAAAGGAAATGACTTTTTTTACACCTAATTTAAACTGAAGCTATTCACAGTTTAAAATGTTCAGTAACAGTGACCTCTGTAATGACTAACACATTGCAGGTGGTCCGATAGCAGGCCAGCGGTTAATGTTTGCTATCGAGAGAGACAGAATTAAATGTCCACCCCAGAGTTGTTTTCTCCCAATTTATAGTATGGACACAACAGCTGGCTCAAAAGTAAGCCACAATTAAAGGGCTTCTGAAAAGTTGCAATCAGTTTAGTTCCTGCAATGGGAGAGCTTTCCTGTTAGCATCTATTTAAAATTTGTCATTAAATTTGAAAGCAGAAGTCCTGGTAAATAGTTGCAATCTAAATCTCTGTATTAGGCTTCTGACACTCATGTTCTAGCCTGGCAGTCCCTGCTCAGTCCTTCAGGCAAAACTCCTGTTTGTTCTGCAGTTATGTGTTTGGTATCAAGAAGCACTTTGTCTTGTAGGATGTGAAGTGCTTTGCCACACCTAAGAATACTCAACCAAAGCCCTTAGTTTTCACAAATAACTAACTGAGAAGGCAGCTCTGATTTCCCATCACAACGCATAAAACAAAATTGGGAAGGCTGAAGCTTTTATTTTGGCTTATTTTCATTTTGTCAAAAACTATCTTAACAGTGTAGCTGCTGTGTAGATTTTTCAGGTAAGTGTAGACCTGGGTGTATCTAGACGAACCATAGTCATTGTCAAATGGCAGCTTGATTTGAAGTGTGATTTCTTTGTAATGCATACTGAATTATATTATTGCATGAGCAGCTGATCCTGAATCCCATTCATACAATGCAATTAGAGTCTAATAATTCTGGGATCATAAAAGTGCTTGGTAAAAATGGGTGTGAAATTTAGGTCCTGTCAGAGGACAATTTTCTATTGAGAAACAATTCTGCCATTTCTGCTGTTTGCCTTGGAGTGACATGAGTTGTTATACAAAAAAAGAACCTCTGAGAGTAAAGGCAAATCCACTTCACAGGAGATAATAGCCTTCAGATCTCAGAAATGTTCCTTCAGGAGGTGTCTTCAGCAGGAATTTAAAACAGCCATGTTTTCTTACAATACATAACCAACTGCAACAGTTGAGAAGACACAATGTGTAAACAGAAGTTGTCCTGAAAAGTATGTGTCAGTTTGATGTGTTAGATGCTACACAAACCTTTTATGAAATGGCCAGAATTAGGATTTATCAGCACATTGGGAACTATTCCTTAAAGAAAAATAGTCATCTCACTAATAGGGTGCCTGGATCAGACCCATTTCGCTGCTTTGTTAACTACACACAGACGAGAATCAAGGGCACTCTGTAGTGGTACATGAAATGCGTCAGCTGACATTGCTTTTTGCTGCATCAATAAATGTAGACAAAAAAACCCCACAGTACAACCACTAAAAATACACTGAAATCTAATTGGGAAAGGGATTGGAATCCAGATCATTTATGTGCATAGTAATCAGTTCTGGTCAGACTGAAAAAACAGCCACACTAGAGAGTTTCAATGTATACTTAATTATTTTATTCCCACCTGGGAATGACACATCATCTAGTTTTTAGGATTCTCTTCCAGGAAGAGGGAAATTTGTATTCTAATGCTGTCAGGCAGAGGGTGGGACTGAACTTGTGCTCTCTGTCTCCTAGAAGACTCTCATCCTCTGCTGCATCACCTTCTGCTAGATGTTACCCTGGAAGTTCCCCTAGGTTTTATAATAGTTTTCTGAAAATGAAATATTTCTTCCATTCATAATAAATGGAGCACACATTTTTCTCTGCAGTTATCTCAGTTTGTGCTGTAAATTTTCAGTTCAACGAAAACAGGCTCTTTGTACAGCTGTGTGAACAAATGGTCTCACTCATACTCTTTTCTAATTTTCTCTACATTTCAAGATCTAAAAAAAGCACTGACATGTATCATTAACAGGTTTTATTTATTATTTGAAGATAGGCCCAAAACCTAGTACAGTTATTGAAAAAAACTGCATAAATACCAGCCCTATATTCCTAGTGGCTTTTCATTGTTAGATATTTATTCTTTAATTAAAAAAAAAATAGTTTGACAATGTATTTTTTATAGCCATACTTTTTCAAAAGTATTTATGTTGCTATGGTTTCTGACTGGGAATGACAGGGTGTTGTGGCCATCTCCTTTATATATGTGGCTTTATATATTTTATAAGTCAGTGGAATTCTTCATACTTATAATTCTTTCAAGGTTATATCATATTTAAAGGATAAAACATATACAAAATTATAGAGACAAAGATTTCTCATTAAAAAATTCCATCATTATTTTTCATAAGCTATACCCTATATAATACTAATATAAAGAATATATTTGGTGGATGTGTTACATAAATAACACACAAAATGGATATTTACTCCTGACCCACTTACAGTTATATATTTGACACTAAAAATTTCCATTTGCAGTTAAAGTCTTTACATGTATTAGCAAGGCCCTTTATTGTCTTGAAATTAAATCTTTTGAAGTTTCTTCCTCTCTGAGACAAAAGAAAGCATATAGTTGACATCAAAGTGGAGACATACTGCTGGCTAGTAATTATGGTAGCTTAACGTTGCCCAGTCCCCACCCATTTACAAGCTTGCCTTTACTTTCCTCAGCATGTTCTTATTTTGATCAACACCTTTAGAAATAACTGGATATCCCAGCTACTTATAAAGTTTCAGCAAATTTGGTTGGAAAACAAAATAGTGGTTTAATAATTTATTCTTTATATGTAATTTTGGCTTTTTTAAAATCTCCTTTAATTACTCTAAGTAAGTTGTAACTGTTTGCTGGGTGTTGCCAGATGTGAAACCAGACACAAGGGTGAGATTTTACAATTCAATCACAGCTGCTTAAGATAAAATCTGGTTTAGGACACAAGAGATGGATTTAAAATACTAAATTTATATTAAAAAATAGTAGGGAATTGTATGCAGGACAGCTAATGTTTTTTATTCAAACTTATGAATTTCAAGTGAATTAATGCAATCAAAGGCCTAAAGAGGACTGGCATTCAAAATTCTGGCAGTTCAAAACCAGCAAATAACATTTTCCTGTCAGTCTTCTCCCCTCATCCACCAAAGCAAACATACAAATGTAGAGCCCTGCTCTGTTTGCAAATTAAAACCTCAGTTCTCTCTAATGTGCATGTTAGTAAGGTGAGTGCTGGAACCAAGGCTGAAATGCCTCTGCGTCTTGGAACAGTTTTAAACTTCTCTAAGTACCAGGACGATGAACTCAAAAGAAGTTTATTTATCTTGGGAATTTGAGTTTTACAGCTTAAGAAAGAATAACTTCAGAAATCCATGGGAGGCAGGGCAGGGCTGGGGGGGCAGAGTCCTCCCCATTCTTGCAAATTCTACTGCACTGGCCAAATTGTTGATATGCTTAGCAGAGCATGTTCGGTAGTGCAGAGCAGCTGAAATAACTCTGCATGTCTTCTGCATGGTGACCTTTGTACTGCTTGTGTATGAGGAGAGAGAAGGAGAGGCAAAACATTTATATCAATATTTTAACAAGAGATGTGTGGGACTGGGAAAATCTGTCCAGTGAGCAAGTCTTATTTTTCCATAACTAAAACCGAAACAAAAAATAGTTTGCGTACTTTCATCGTAAAGTGTGTTCGAATTACACAGCTATAACAGTTCTGCTAGTTTAGTCCAAATCTCATGGACACCATGTTTGCCCTCATTGTATCCCATCTTATGTTTAGGTGATGAGTGTGCAACAATTTCAAAAGAGATTTTTCTTCTGGGTCATCCCTAAACCCAACAGTGACTCATAAAAAGAATGAGAAAAAACAGCTGTAAAAAAACCCAAAACAATTTAGCCACAACAAAACCCTAAAATCTTCCACCTAGCATGATTCTTTACTTACAAAAATGGTAGCTAAAAAGTGAACTTTTCCTACTGTTTTTCCCATGTTGTCCTTTTCCTTCCTCTAGATGTAGATCTCAGTTACTGCTTCAGAGCAGCAAGCAAATGCAGCAGCTAATTATAACCAGCAGTTTCTGTGTTCCCCCACTGCTTAGCAGGTCATGGCAACATTCATTTGGAGAGTGTTTTTTTCTAAACAGGAAAACATTTCTCCAACAAAAGCCTGTAAATATTTTTCTCAGTAGTACTGGCAGGCAATATTTATCCTGGTACTGAGGTAATTCAGAGGAGATCAGATGTGATAATGCTGAGCTTTTAACTGTCATCAGGACTTCCTGGCATTTCCATAGAATTTTCAAACTTATGAGCATAGAGAAGTCTGTTTTTCTTGTCAAGGCACGCTTCTAATTTCCATCACTATTAAGAGGTGTTGTACAGTCTTATCAGGGACATTATAGACCTCCCAAGTGTTCTATGGCCACTTAAGTCTCTCATGTTTTAACTGAGTGTGACAGATAACAATGTACTGTAAATCTCTGATTTGATCAAAAGATCCTGATGAACCTTATAAATTTTCAAAATGAAACTAAGTCTTTAATGCATGTTTTCCAAACCTGGTGATGGAATTGCAGAGATGGGCAATGAGAGTTTATCACTGTGTATAACAACAACAGTGTCTTCTCTCTTCCTGTGCTATCTCTTCAGCTTGTTTTATCACTTCTCAGATTTTCCTTATTTATTTTTTGTTGAGCAGTTTTATTATTTCCCTTTCATTATGACATTAATTTTCTGTATGGGCCTTCTTGACACTAACAGTAGTTATTCTGGAGTGTTGTGTGTTATTTATAAAAGTCAAGTAGCCAATAGAATAAAGCATTTGCAAAGGTCTCCTAAAGCATTTATAAACTCATCCAACAATCATTGCTTACACAATGCTTATCAGGATGTCATCCATTCTATTTATTTACTGGCTGACCTATTATTGTCATCGTGTTGATTTAAGACAAAAATAAAATCAGAAACATCTTTTATTCTGATTTCTAAAGCTAGGAATTACTGAAGTAGTGCAAATGTAAATGTTTTGCTATGTTGATTGGGAAACAGACTGAGGGATGAGTTCTAAAGAAGAATCCTCTGAACTTCTCAACTGAGTATTAAGAGAGGACCATATTTCTACCCTGGCATCCATTTGAAAATATTAGCATATTTTAATTAAATGACAATGTTAATACACATTTACAGTTCACTCTTCCCTAGTAGTTTCCAGGCTTCCAGATTGACCAACCAAATCTCAGGTTTAGCATGAGAAATCAAGCTATTGATGTGATGCAGAAGATTATCTGACTTTTAACAGATCTGTCAGAATTACTTAGATTTTCGTGTAGAAAAACATTCAGACTTTTCAATTCAAGTCTCTGTAGCTCTTTGTCTTTATCTGCCTGTTTATGTCATGTTTTCTTTTAAGAGGTCCCTCTTCCAAACCACTGCACAATACCATGTAACTATAAAACTGCTCTGACTGTGGGGTATAAGGAAGAGGGAACAGGAACCTGGCAAGGGCCAATGACTTTTCCTCCCAACACATTTGAAGATGTTACACTTTTTTTCAAATAGAGTTATGAAATTGGACTCTTAATAATAATATAGCATTATTATAAGCTTTATAATGGCTTGATTTCTTGAAAATAAGTCTATTGCTGATTTTGAATGCGTCAGTACAAAACTCTGTTCTTTGAGCTTTACATGAAAAGTCCACAGACATTGAAGATACTCTTTGTTACTCAGAACCCTAATTCACTATGTGTATTAGGATGTCAAATTCCTCTCACATGACTGCCTCAAAAGAACAGACTGATTATGTGAGAAGTCATTGTTGAATAGAAACAAGTTTTTGTGATAGAATATGAACACTTGTTATTTCTAACCAGTTAAGGAAACGCAAATCCCAGTATTTTCTTTTTGTTTCCACTTAGAATAGTAACTTAGAATAGTAGCATGCAGAGACCACTGCTAATTAAAAATATTGGCAGTGTTAGTAAGCACTGACAACTACCTAAGTAATTTGCCTTAGAAACAATTCATCCAAACCAGAAGCAAGAAGAGGGAAGAACTTTAAATGAATAGCCTAAGATTATGTGTGTCAATGTTATGATGAATAGATGGAATTGAATTCCATGAAATAATTTAGTACATAAGAGTCTATTAGCTAGTTAGAAACCATGACCCCATTTAACAGTTATGAACCAGCACAGCATCTAATCTATATTATTTGATTTGTATACCCTTTATGATCTAACCAGATCCCATAACGTCAAAAATCATACCTATCACATTGAATTATAACACATTAAGAATAAAGGATTGTAAAAATCAGATATGTTTGTCTCAAGAGTGAGCTTTGTTAACATATTTACACTACAGTGAAAAATATTCTGCTTATTGCATTAAAAAAAATCAAGAACCCATCCCAAAGCTCTTTTAAAATCAAATGGAGCATGAGGTAATCATTTTAAACTACTTTGGCTGGTTTTTCCCTACAGTCTTCAAGAAAAACAAAACCATGAATCATTGTTTATATATATTTTTAGGAATCAAATATCAGTAGATTTGTCAGTATGGGCTTCTATAATTCTGTGCATATTTGTTTGCCAACAAAATTTAGATCAGCAGATCATTTTGAACTGTATCATGCTTTTAAATCACACAGCAACTATGGTTACCTGAGATGGAAGAAGAAAACTATTGATTCTACATAAAAATGTGGTAGAAAAAAGAAATACATGCCTGAACTTACTCTAATTTGCTCATTAAAAAAACCACCAATGGTTCTTCAGGACAAAGTAAGATGTCAATGCATGACACATAGAAGTTAATCACTGAGCTTTAATTTAGCAAAGCATAGCTTAAAATTATTATAATTATGTATGCTATTTTTAACATCTCATATTTTATTCCAGAACCTCAGTCTTTTCAAAATGTATTTGTGTTTGGACAAAAACATGCACATGAACGAAGTAGAGAGGAATATGAAAACTGATTTAGGAGTGAATGAATATAATTATTAATAATTTTAACTACATGTATGTAAAATAGCAATCTCTAAAGACACCAAATGAAATATGTATTTGAAGTTATGCATACAATTTCTAGGCAATGTATGCTCTATTTCCAACAGGTTGTGCGCACCTTGCAGGGGAGGGCGTTCAGCTCTCCATGCCCTGTTTGGAACAGACACAACCCCAGAGCTAGGTACACTCAATCCCGTGGTGCCTTCCTGCTCCTCTCAGGGAAAAAGGCAGAATGTTGTACCAGCCTTGGAGTCCCCTTCCAGTGCCCTTTGCATGCAGAGCTGCGATAACTTTTGTTCGGGATTCAATTCCAACATACAGGGCCTGAATCTGCACTTCGTTCACAGCTTTTGTCATGTTGTAAAAGTTCATGCCCATCTGTTAGTGTGTCAATTTACAGTACAGCTGCCTGTCAGACGGGTTTGGAACACGGAGATGGACACCTGCAGGGAGAGGCACAGGGAGCTGCCATTCTTTGATGGGCCAGAGCACACCCACACGTGTAAGGACTGGGTGAGTGTGACAGTGGGTTTGCATTTACCAACAAATAACTTGAAATCCCTAATGCAGAGTAACCCTTTCCACAGGTTCTGTCAGTGAGCGAAAAAGCAGTGTCCTGAAAATATCACCAAAGTCTAATCACTTAGTCCCAAGTTTAATGAAGTCTTTAGGCCCAAACTTGCCATTAATTTAAATGGGAAATCAATGGAAAGTTAGGAGCCTAAATGCTTTGTTGAATCAAGGCCTCCAGGCTCAATTGAGATTCCCATAGTGATCACTATAAAGAATTCTATTAAAGCTCTGGATTGTGTTAATCACTTCCATATCTATCTGTTGATACCCACCTGGTTCATTTACAACATTTATTTTAAGTGTTTTAAAAGGGACTTAAAGTGCTACTTTTAAAGCATCAAATGTACAGTTAGACACATAACTTTGAGAAGAATCTAAAATATTTTTTAAAATCTTTCCAGTGGCTACCTGCACTTCCAAGTACATATCTACAGCAAAAGCTAGCACCAGTGGTTGAAATATGTGAATCCTACATTATACCTTCTGTCTACTTCAAAACCATTTTTTAAAATTTCTATCTTGAATACAGCCAAGAATTTGAAGAGTTATCACAAACATTTTTCCTACCACTCTTTCTGGTATCAATCAAAGACATTTGGATAATTGGCCTAGTCTGTGAACCCTTCCAATTGAATATTTTTAAGATGCTAAGGAATTCAGAAAAAAATTTGCTAGTTTTAAAATTTTTCACTAGAAAATCTAACCAATATAGATAGATGAATAATTAATTCTAAATAATGTATCCTAGTTTGTTACTTTAATCTTACTAAGTAATCATTCAGTTTTATCTTACAGTATTCCCCAGCTCGTACTAACTGGCTTCACTTAAATAATTCACTATGGGCCAAAGCTTGATTGCGCTGAAGTCAGTGGCAGAAATCCCATTTTCTCCAGTGACAACAGCATTTAACCCTGAGGAACTGACCTTAAGGTTAATTAAATGTTTGAGAAAACCTGAGGTGATTTATAGTTTCATGCTGAAAGCAAGGAAAATTCACAGTTATGTTAGGTTTTGATGTAAAACAAGATAAAACGTAGTGCTCTCAAGCTGAGTTTCACTTTCAGTTTTTATTTTCTTTTTTAAATCTGAAACTCAGAGAAACTCAGGTTGAGTGAAATACACTGTATGGATTTCACCCAGATTTTTTTTTGTAACTTCTTAAGAAGTTGTAGCCAGAAAGTTTTGTACACCTTTGCTTCTATGATCTCCTTCATACATCCCACTAATAATGAATCTCTTTATTAGAGGTTTGCTTTCATGGTACTTTTTTACTGGAACTATTGCAAGCAGTGCTAGATATATTTCTTCAGTGTGCATATAAACAATTATGAGAGAAGTTAAAAAGAAAGCCTTCTCTGTACACATTTCATGGAATGGACAGCATTAGTTAAGCATTTGCTTGATGAGTTTTGGGGAGATTATTTCTCAGCTTGATTCATGTGCTTAAGGACTGTCATTTAGAATCTAATTGCAATGTTTTCCAGAATTTTATGTTGCTTACATTATCCTTACAGAATAGAAAAATCCCAATCCATCCTCTACATAGTTCTTTGATATACAGTAGCATAATTCATTTTACTAGAAGGTAGCCAGATTACACATGCACTTACGTTATTCATTTGAAGATATTAAACTTCCTCCTGTATATGTTGTTAAAATACCCAATATCAATATGTTAATATACAGATATCTCATGGCTCACAGTACAGTTCTGCTATTTAATAAAGGCAGGGAAAGATTTTTTCGCTATATTTGCATATAGAATATTAGCTTTTGTATATAAAAATAATGGTGATTTTTGGTTTTTATTTCCTCAGCTAGTATCCATTCTGATAGAAGTTGACTGTGCATCTGTTTGGGTATGGAAAATGTACTGCTATATGCAGAGTTTGTATGTGGGAAGGAGAATTAAGGGAAGTGTTTATCAGCAGCCATAAAAAACCCCACAATCATTGAAATCATCAGAAGCTGTGACAGCAAAGAGATCAAACTGAAAGGAAACTGTGATGTAGAATTGAAAGTACAAAGAGTTCAAGATTTCATAACTTCATGAATTCCATGAAGGGACTCTTTCATAACAAAAAGAAGTAGAAAGAATCTGAGTTGCATGATTCAGCTGCTCTAACAGTGAGATGATCTTTGTCCTGAGAGCAAAATGCTGAGAGTAGCAGAAAAGGTGTTCTATAGGTTCTTCATTTGATAAAAGGGTCTGGACATTTTTTTTCCCCTGTGTCCCTAACCAGGAGCTAGCAGAATGAAATTCTAACCAGAGACCCAAACTGGATAGAAGGAAGATCTTAACAATGAGTTAGGTATAGACACCCAGACGAGAAAAGGTAATGAGCTCTCACCTTTTGGAGTATTGTTTAATGTCTTCTTCCTGTGTGTCTCCATCTGACTGGTAATTTATATATGACCTTTTTTCTGCTGCAGGGCATTTTTCATGTTCTGTGCTTTCAGTTTGCCTTGAATTGCTGACTTCCAATAGGAAAAAATATATATTTTGAGGGAAATTTTCTGAAACCTAGACATTTAGAGATAAATTTTCTACCCTCAGTGTCCTGGGTCATGCAGAACTAAGACCAAGGAAAATAGAGTGAAACCTGCTTTTTATAGAGACCATGGCATTTTTAACTCTGTGTCTACTATTTAAAATTGGAGCAGGTTAAAGTCACAAGATTTAAGAGTCCCTCCCTCAGTGTCAGGAGTTTCTCTTTTCTCATTCTTGGGGTTGACAGGGGGTGTTTTTTGCCTGTTGCAAATTCCATGTCTGTTTTCCGAAACTCCAACCAATCTTCAGTTTCTTGTGTACTTTTAGGCTCTGTCCATGCACAATATCTATATTGGTTTTCATGCTTCTGCAGTGCTGTCATATATGTTAGGCTTGCCAGAATAGATTAAGAGGAAGTTCTGAATGTTGAGTTGATCAATAGCAAATAATGTCCTTCAAAAAGGAAATTGCAGCTTGATAGGTGAAAGCCAACAGTTCTTTGCTTTTTGAACATGCCATCAGAGGATTGTTTTCTCTATTTTATTCTCTACCGTAAGCACAGATGCTCCAGAGTATCTAGGACAGTGATGAGGCTTTAAGATTTTACTTCACTGAAGACAAATCATTATTGGTATTTTGGGATAGTATCTATTGTATGATGTGGAAAAAAGGATGCCTCGATAAGACACAGAATAATGATCAGACCAATTGGTATCCCCAGCAATTACCACAAAACTAGACAAAATGTAGAAGAATAAAATATTTTTCCTTAGATTCTTAATAACTGAAGTATTATTACTGAGCCTCCTGAAATTTACTCTCCCTGGACATCTGTAATTATCTAAATGCTCTGTACTCCTGTCTTCCTTTCTCCTGATTTTTTTTCCCAGTTTTTATGTGGCACTAGAAACTTGGCTCACAGATTGAAATCCCAAAATTTCAAAAAATTGGAAGTCTATCTATGCATTATTAGATATTTGCAAGCTAACAGTAAAAATTTTGTATATATTTGGAGATTAGAAAAAGAGAAGGACTTCCCCAGGTTTCATATAGTTCCAATCCAATATTGAAGGCTACCTTTGATATACACACAGTATTAATATATGTGTCTGAATGCAGAACTGGGCAGTGTATTTCACATTATTTTACACTCATTTCCCCAGAAAAGTAAACAAGCACTCTGAACCATCTTTGCATCTCTAAAAAGACATTGGGGAATCATTATAAGGTTCCAGGTGTTCCCTGTTAATGACTGCACTGAATTAGAGAGCAAACTTTGCAAGTTTGCTTCTTTTTTACTTTATGCAGATTTGTACATTAGTATGTTTATTAGCTATGTTGAGCTAAATAATTATGAGAAAATAAAAAGACACAGGAGTATTTTTTAAAAGGATTCATTAGTGTGAGTCCCTAGACTGTGTTGTACCCACCAATGATATTATAAAGCATCTAAACCAGAATGGAACATTGATGAGATTTTTAGTCTTGGATAATTTAAGGACTATTTGAAAATCCTGTTATGGTAACATTTCTACTTGCTCTCTGTCAATGGCAGGATTAAGTTGTGGCAGTTCAACAGAAGAGTATGAAATATTTAATTCTGAGTTTCCAGAACTGTCCAGATTCCATTCATTTTTGGAGTATATATAAATTTAAGTATATCAAGGTGTTGTTGGTACTTTTATACTTTTTAAATTTTTTTTTTCTATTTTTAGGAATACTACTATGACTTTTGAAATTATAATTTTTGATGAATAATGAAATCTTGTCCACCTTAGTCATCATTGAACCACAAGTATTGCAGCAGTTTTTGATGCTACTTTGTGGTCCTGGAGATGGTCAGATCATAGCTGATCAGGCAGATAAATCTTTGGGTTGGACATGACCTTATACAGTGAAAGCACTGAATCTGTGAAAACCTGCCTTTTGCTTTCCAGATTTGGCCCTCAGTACAGAGCAGCAAATTAAAATCTGTCAATTTTGTTGGCCGATGGGGTGCTCCTCCTCATGTGGAGGTACCGCAGTCAAGTGGATTTTTAACTGGTGCAGCACATCTTTATTTACAACTTGTAAAGTGTGTTTTCTTCTAAAACTTTCCATGTGATACAGCTCTATATATTATATTACACTTATAAAATCTCACCAAACCCTTATGGATTAAAAGATAATTAGTGGTTCAAAACACATAAGACATTAGGCCAGAAGTGTCAAAAATGTCATGAAAGACCATAAATCATAGTATACTTGCATTGATCCCTCATATAGTTAGTTTTTAAATCATCTCTTTAACACCTTGTAAATGTACAAACAACTATGAACCCAAGGGAAACTTTAATATGTTTTTTATACATATTTTAATTTCATCTCAAAGTATTGGCTGCATAAAAATTAAGTCAGACTCACAAAAACTCATTGATTTCCTCTGGATAAAACCCATCTGTCCAAACTAATTTAGAACCTTTTTGAAGCTGTAAAGTTAGTCATGCAACACTGAGGTCATTATGGACATCCTGTACTGTAGGAACTCTAGTGTAATTTTAAGAAGGTAATTTTGTTATATTTACTGTATTTAAATACAGTGCTACTTTTAAGGAACAAAAGCCTTACTGTGTAACTGTATTGAAAGTAAACCAGAAGCTGTGAAAAGTGAGATCTGTTCTTTTCCTTGTGATTAATGCACCTTTCTGCCAAAATTGAAACTTCTTAACTGAGCTCATTTAATACAAAGTAAACGAATTCTGCTCTTTGGATTTGATCCGCTGGCTAAGCTCTATAGATAAGGGTCTAACAGTGAATAGCTTTCATTCTAAACAAAGGATGTTTTGATAGAAAGGTCAGAGCTAAGGTCTTTTATATTGTGATAACAGGAAAGGGAAATGACATATTAATGGCAATTCATGCCATGGTGGTCTGCTGAACATGGTGGATCCAAAAGAAAAAAAAAGGCTGCAGTGCTTTTTTTTAAGGACACCAGTTTTTAATTGGTCTTATTTTGAATGACAATTTCTTTCATTACAGTTGGCAAGACAGAGATGCCAAAATTTACAACACTACTACCACAGGGAAGACCGAAAAAAATTGTGTGTATTGATCTGGATTCTGCCCTCGAACATTTTGCTGCCAACCAGAATATTAAGCAGGCTTAGCCCTTGTGAGTCACACTTGTAACAAATGATGATCTGTAGCTAATTTTTATAATGCGATAGACTTTAATTACATGCTGAATCACTTGAATAGGGCAAATAAGTTTAAATTAAGAGGTTCTCACTGTGGCTCAGGACACGTACATCGTGTTGTGTGCTTTATGTGCAGTGTTAGTGATTTGGGGAACAGGTTTTGCATAGCAGAATAGAAAACACTGAGTTTTAAACCATTTCTGCACATTATAAGAAAACTCTGAACTATCACGCAGGACTGATCCTACCACAGAAATCTTTATTCTGAGATAAACAAAATGATGTGATTTGGCAAGGCAGTAACTTCAAGACACTCAAAGCAGTTATTCCCCTCCCCTTCCCACCCTCCCAGGCCCCCTCCCCTTGGGGCAGACTGCTTTATCTAGAGCCAGCTGATGTTATCTATGTTGCCAGCAGCTTTTTACATATCCACATTGAGTCCAACAATTTCATGACATAGGATGATAATGTAGATTCCCATGTTACCTAAGGAAGTCTGAATCGAATAGCATTTCTTTTATGCTTAGTAGAGTATCAACACAGAAACAGCAGGATCAAGTATTCAAGAAGGAGTGTAGGATGACAGCAGAACAGTGCATTTTTCCTGTTCGTCTCACATCTCCAAAGAGAAAATTTCCCTTTGCCTGCTTCCCTGCCTTTTCCCTCGAGATGCATTCCCTAGTAGTCAGTCACTTTGCATGTCAGGCAGCAGCTGAACTGGAGATGTGATCCCCTGCTACCATAGCCAAGCACTGTAACCACACTCTCCTTTTCTAAACTACCACGGCACAAATAATGTCATTATATTTGCTTGTAAAGGCCTGTCAAGCACTTTGATGACACCAGATAATTCTGAAGAGCATCACATGGGAGGGATACCAGAAACCAAACAACCCCTGCCACACTCATGTCTGCTATTTAAACAACCTTCCACCCCCAGACAGAAAATTAGAACCAGTCTCATTCCCTTCAGACTGGGGTATTGCTTCCCACCTCTCTGGATAATTGTTATGAGTACACAAACCTATGTTAGAAATGCTTTGTCATGCCATGTCATCTGGAAGCAGCTCTGAGAAAGAGTTATTTTGTTAAAAAAGCAGCACACAATGGATTTAAGCTCCAGCAGAGAAATACAGGAACTCTAAAAATGTTGCTTACTCAGTGGAGAAAGTGTGTGCCTCCAGGTAATGCAGTATAAAAGGTACTTACACACCCAGGGTGCCACAAGGTTGACGCAATCCAGCTATTAGTCAAGAAGAATTAGGAATTCAAATAATTAATTCTTCCTTTTGGAATATCAGTATATCCCTTTTTCCACTGTCTATTCCCTTGTCTTAGTGCAAGCCAGCATGAGAGCTGTACTATCCCTGCAGGCAGTGAAAATATAGGACCTAGGACCAATAGCTTTTCCTGAACCTTGATGAAATCCCAAATCAATCTTTAGTCATGATGAACCTCCTCTCCACGTCTCCTGCCCTCCCAGCTGATAATTCTCAAATATCTCAAATAGTAGGCACTGCCATCCGCACAATTTACCAGCTACCCCATGCAGAAAAGAAAATATGTACTTAAAAACTGTATGCCCTTATAACATTCTATTGCTATATTTCCTTCTATTTGGCCATAGAATGTGGTGTCTCCCTGTCTTTCTTGCTATATCCTACAGTGGTGTGGAAAACTTATTTCAAATGGTTCTTGCTTGGATAGCCAAACACTTACTTTACCAAAATGTGGTTGCCATGTAAATGTTTATCTTTTTACTCAATGACACTAAATGATACATGAAAAAATAAGAGATCAGCTAACATTTTGTTTTAGAGAAAGCTTTTAAATGAAGAAAAAACTGGATACTAGTGAAATATATGCAAGGGAATAAATGTGACATCACTTTGAAAATTTTTTAAGTTATAAAATAATAAACAGCTCTTTATGAGATAGTTAAATTTTGTTAGATTTTAATCTAGCCATGGAATGAAAACAGTTTCCCATTTTGTAGTGTGTTACCAAGTAGTAGTACCTTCTTTCAAAATCAAATTTCTCCCTTTTAATAGGTAGCTATTTAAGTACCATGGAAACAAGGCAGTAGTGTTTTCTAAAATGTTTAGGAGTTCTCTGAATTTTTTTCAGCTCTCATTACAAATACGTAATTTTGCTCCTGCATCTGAGCAATCATGCTACAAAAAATAAACCTGAGAGGATAGGGTTTTACCAGTGACAAAGTTCATGAAAGTAAATGCTACTACATTTATTTTCTACTTTAAAAATTAATTAGGAGAACAGCATACTTGGGAAAAATGGTTCGAGACATGACTTTACTGTGAAATAACTTCTTGAATGACCTCCACAATTTCAAATTGTTGTCCAGTTGTAGGTGGCATCAAAGATAAGATTGCTGTGAAAGTCAGTGTACATGTGCATGTAGAGCTTCCTTTATGTCTGTGTTCCTGAAGATGGAATAGGCACCTTTGGAAGCCATGCTGCTCTTGACTGAGCTGCTAATTGTACAGGACTGATTTGGATCAATATGCTTAAATGATGGACAATTTGTTCTTCCGTGGTTCCCACTTCACTCTGTAAACTGAAGAGTTCAAGCAGAGCTCAAGGGAGACGTAAGTAAAATTCTGCTACACAGAAGAGTGAATTTAGTCCTCAGACCTGGCCCTGTCACTTAGAGGCAGCATTACAATCTTCACTTGTCAAGTCACTTTGCAGGTACAAACTTGGGTTTTTTTAGCAGTCTTTTCCACGAGTAAAGTTTCTATTATCAATCTTTTTCTTAATATTAAAAGAAAAAAATCCAGTAGTAAGAGTAATAATGAAGGAGCAATGAGCTTGAAGTAAATGTGTCAAGGAATGACTTTTATTTTTTATGAATAATGAAAAAAAAAAGGTAAACTCATTTACCCCATCTTATTTATTTTTGCTGTCATAACACTCTGTAAAATTCTTGCCTTATGCTCTCCTATTCAGTGTTTATTTGTTTCTATCTTTGAGGGTATAGTTCACCATATAAAAGGGAACACATTGGAAAAAATACAATTGTTCCCTATGTTCTCCAAAAAGAGTCTTGTTATGCAAAGTCCTCTTTAAAAATACATCTGTCACACTCTATGAAACATTTATATGGCTCTGTTATCATACCTCACAGTCCTAATGCTTCCCAAGATATAACTGAGATATAAGAAGGTACCACTCTCTCTGTTATAGTGAGGGGAAATTAAAGTACAAAGTGCCCACGTGAATTGGCAAAATCACAAAAGAGACCTATGGGGGAGCAGGAAATTGAATACCAGCCTTATAGCTTAACCAGCATGTCTCTTTGAAAAGAATAAATGGTCCTGGAACTACTGAATGGTTATTGAAATCTGTATGCGAGAAATAAAAAGGAGACGTTAATTTTTTCTGTAATTTTGCATCTGAGATAATCTTTACATTTCAAATTTCAAAATTTATGTACTTTCAAAGGACAAAAATAAGCAGATCAAGCAGAACAAGTGAAATATTTTAATACTATAGAATTCTGAAGAAATCAATTAAATCACAGTTAGATGCATATATTTATGTAATTTATGTGACTGTTTGTATACATATACAGACAAACATTCTATTTCAGAAGAGTTGTCCTCCCTCTATCACTTCTGACTTTTTGTTAAAGACATTTTCTATCAAGGCAAGAGAAAAGCAAATTCCAGATTTTGTACAATAACTTGCTGACAACACATGCCTTCTTGTTCCATGTTAGTCAATATGTCAGGCGTGTCCTACATAACTCTGTGTTTATCACATAACTGATTTCTGTTTTTATTGATAGGATTCTAACTGTTGAAAAGCTCACAGTTTTTAGAAACAAATTCAGTATCACATATCATCCCAGATATAAATTACAAATATACTCGCTAATATTGCATATCCTTCAGGATCTTAATTTAACAACCTATTTTAATACATCAAGGTTCTGAAATGCCAAGACTGAAACAAAAACCAAGAGGACAGAACATGCCATATTTCTGTATGATATTCAGTGCTAATTATTAGCTGTGTCAAGGAGGTCTGGAGTTGTTATAATAGTGAAGTCATTAGCCTGACTGTTTATAACCTATTATTTAACTACAGTGTAGCATTAAAGAGTCAACTACTCACATTTGCTACTCAGGCAGAGACATTTATGACCAAACAGAAATTCTATACACTGTGGTTTTCCTGACATTTTGCTCAGCTGTTCACTACATATTGGAAACCATGATTACTAAATTGTTTGCTAAATTCAATATGAAGTTTAATGAATCAGAGAAATATACTTTACCAAGAATTATATTTAACAGGGATGAGCCTATGTCCTAGCAATAATATTGGTACTAAGAAGGAAAGAGAGTTTAGGAGTAGAGAACTTCTTACTGTGGAAAGAAATCACTCAAAACAAAAGAAGAAAAACTTATACTTTTCCTTACCCTGGTTTTACTTTTATAGCTCAAATCAGAAATAAAGATAGATTAATTCTTAACATCTTTGCAATTAAAATATTTTCAAATTTTATTAGAATTTCATCGTCCTGTCTTTTTGGGCCGTTTATCATCCAGTTCTTTTCAGGCAATGACAGCTGTATAGTGATCTCCTATTTACGTACAAAGAACTTTTTCCATCATCATATCACTCAATCCATCTATTTTTCTGCTTCTTGGGATTTGTTTACTAAAACATATTAATTTTAAGGCTCTTCAAAATAATAAACATCTTTCTGAGTTAATTTATTCTATTCTCATATGTCTTAACTTTTCAGACATTAATTTATGTGAAAATTTTGCATGTCATGAGTTACTGCTGTAAATTGTGGATGAACTTTCCAACTAAGCAGAACCTTTTTAGTGTTGCAAAATACCAGTAACTTTAGTAGCCACATTTATCTGATGTCAAGGAAAAGGAAGAGGATTACAAGTTGGAATAATTAGTATTGGAAACTAATCTTCATGGTGAGCTTTGATGGAAATGAATGGGTGAGTTTTTGAGAGAGGCTTTTAATCACCCCTTTTAAAAATAGTAAGTCTCTTCACCTCCACTTCCTAAACACTTCATTACTTTTTCTTTTCAGACATTTCCTTTTCTTTCAGACTTTGAACTGGTTCTTCTAGTCCTAGCAATGGAGAGTTTAAACACACAAATTAAATATAACATCTCTGAAAAAAAAAAGTGGAAAAGACAATTCCTTTTACAAAACATGGGATACTCACTGTCACATTGAGAAAATTAGTGCATGCAATGGACGTCTCCCCAGTTCAGTAGCAGTGAATGAACCAGTAATCCCTGGAGAGAAATTCATGACTTTCTAAAAATTTTAGCTAAGTGTTACTACAAATTGGACCTTTGAATTAGGCATGTGAGGGATATATCAAAATTGCCTTAGCCTCAGAGCTCAGTAAATAGTTCAGTTCCATGGTAAGACATTTTGGTAGAGGATGGGAAGGATATGATAGACCCTTGAGACCATATCAAATTTACATCAGTGATGTTCATAATATTGAACATCTCAGTGCTAGCTGTGCAAGTTGGCAGATATTCCATTCAGTTTTATTTTATCTTAAAAATGCAACACATTTCTGATACCAGAAACTTGGCATCATCATTGGTAATACATTGATCTCTACAGAGTGAGAAATTAACAGAAATGGTTTAATGTTTTTAACACAAAAATGAGGAAGTATTAGAGCTTTTAGAAATGTATGTATATTTTGTGCTACCCAATTTTCAATTTACAAACACTTTGATTTACAGGAATAACTACATCTATCAAAGTGCTAGAAGAATAGTTACTTTTTTTCTTCAGTGCTATTTATCTCATTGTAATAAAACAGCTCTTCCACACCTACAGATCAACACTGATATCATATCACTGGTAATAGAAGCTATTTCTGAATCATATGGAAGATCAGTATAATCGAAAATCAATGATCTAAACTGAGGCTGGTTGTTCTATAATGTGGTTTATGTAATTTGATAATGCCAATCCTAATGGAGTTAAATATAATCCATCGAAATTTCAGGATGCAAGGGTCAATAGGGAGTGCAATGCTTCACTTCCCAGCAATTACCACTTATTACTGGGGCAGTGCTTTTGCTTTGCTGTTCTGCTTGCCTCAATAAATAATATTTGGAGACCCTGCAGCTGCAGTCAATAGAGTACAGTTTTATTGTCACAGCTTCATAGTCAGATCAATACCAACTCTTCTGAGACACAGGAGAGAACCACCACACACCAGTCTAATGAAACCATGTGTTTTTATGATTCTGAAATTATACATTTTATTCATTGCTCATGCTTAATGTCACTGTTGCTTTTAATAGGCCCCTTTTGACTGAACTTTTATGTGCCCTTCACATGACATTTATGTGTACAAAGAAAGGGAATTTATGTTCTTAAAATGAGTTATAGTGAACCAAAATTGCAAACATTTCCTGATTTTTTTCATGATGTCGAGTTCAGTTACATTATTTCCCTACCTTGCTATTGTAAGGTTTGAGAATAAACTAGAAAATAATAAATCTAAGTGGACCTCATGCTGCCATTTAAAATCCATCGAAGCACAATGTAAACTTCACTCAGGAGTGTGATTCTGCATTGGTTAAAAAACCTGATCATTTAAAAATATGTCAAAAATGTTATCTGCATCTTTACGAAAATGTACATGTTACAGCTTACTCTGCAAATACTGGAATCAGTTTGGCTGTGCAACTCTAAAAGGTCAAAGAATTCAAAGGAACAAGTTCCATCAAAAGAATCTGGGCTCAATTCAGGAAGAATATTTAAATTCTCTTGCATAAACACCAGTAGTGATGTGAATAAGCATTGAGGGGTAGCATTATTCCATGGAAGCAATTTTCTTTACAATAGTTTGTAACTGTTACTTGTACTTTTGCATCTCACGCCAGTGATGATTTGTCACAGGATTATCGAAATAAGGTGATCAGTCATTTCCATTGGGTTAACATAGACTTCTTTCAATGAATACTTTGGAAACACCAAAAGCTCTTTTTTTGCTGCTGCTTAAAATCCCAGTAGATGTATAGACACTGCAAGTCTGTTCAATGATTTAAAGTCAGGTAAAAAAGGTGAGGAAGGATTTCAACATTTCTTTAAAACAGAGAGCCTCTTTCCAACACCTTCAAGAGGGAGTTTTCCTTTGCAGTAGCATAAATATTTGTAACACTCACCACCACCTGCACAATCATCCCCATAAACTGATATGCTCTCATAACTCCTGGTAATGAAACGTGTTTTACGCTGCAGGCCTTTGGCAATGTGTCTGTGCAGCGCAGACTTTATCCAAACAAGAGCACCAGCAAGCCCCAGCCACTGCTGTGGCACAGCCACTGGCTGTTTTGAGGTGTTTTCTTTCCCAAACAGGCATCTCACATGCACCTACATATGTATACAAAACTGGAGGAAGCTGTGGGCCTGCCCTAGACGCTAGGGCAGAGTCTTGGGATTCAGGTTTTATTCCCCTTTTTTTTTCTTCCCCCAATGATTTATTGGTAAACTTTTGGGAACTTTATCAGAAGTTGTCACTTGTAAAACAGAATACTGATACCTGGTGATTTTATCTGCATTGAGAATAATGAATGAAAAGTGGCATGTATGATGTAAACACTGTGTGAATAATATTTATATTTGAATGTATTTAGAGTTTTAAATAACCAGTTTGGAGCAGACTCGGTATTGCTACCTCTTTGTAGAATAACTATGACTGTTCTGTTTGGGACACCTAGAATATCAATTATAATATAATAATATAAATTGTATATTATATAATATCAATTTTAACAAAAATTATAAAAGCTAAGTTACTTAACTCCTTCAGCAACAATTTGGGACAGCTTCCAACTCTTAATGAATCTAGAATAATTATGAATTCAAATAATAATGTCAAACCAGAAAAATTAAAATTAATAAATGTCTTAATTTCAAATCTCTCTAGAAGGTATAATTAGTTAAAATTATGTCTCAGATCCAAAATTGTGTTTATAATGTATGAGCAGTCCTTGTGGGTTTGTTGTTCATCATCCAGGTTTATATAGTTTCAAAACTTTTATAAAGGAAAAAGTAAGATAGAATTCCAGATTTGCGATAGAATTCCAGATTTGCAATAAAATTTTGGCAGAACATTCACCTTTATGTTCAACTGTAAAAATCTTCTCATTGTGTATGTATATGTATATAAAAAAGATAGCTAGTTTTGCACACTGAGGAAATAATCTGGATGAAAACCATACAGTAATAAAAGCTGATCTCACTGAAGACAATAGAAATCTCTTCCACTGATTACAATGGATATTGGATAGGGTCCTAAATGGGAAAATGAAGGCATTTATCCAATGAAGCACTTAAACATGAGAATAGTCTCACTTAAATCTCATTGAAAACCTCTTAGTTTTGATTTCAGCAGGATCATTTCCAGGATGAGAAACGACTCTATATGAGCAGGGATAACAAAGCAAGGCCTCTGGAGTCGTATATCTGGAGCAGATCTTTGTTCAAGGAATGCAGGGTCTGTATCCACATCTTTAAACAGTCGGAGTGGCTACCTCGGCCGGGCTGAAGCACAGCTGAGGAGGCGCTGCCAAGCCAGAGGATGGAGTAAGTCTGTTCTGCTGCTAAGTGTGCTGGGCCACTCAGATGGGTGCTTGTTTCAGGCTGAAGAGCAACCAAGAAATATAAACATGGGACTTTTCCCATGAGTAGACCTTTTGACCATCTTTGTAACAATTCTCTGAGTGTATGATAGGAAAGTTTTGTATGCTAGAGCAAGTTGTATTTTAGCAAGATCACACATTATGGTAGAAGGGAGGATATTCAGTGGTGAGTTTGTAAAGGTGAACAAGGAAGCATAGCTTATTCTTATATAAAAATAATCCATACTGTAAAAACTAACAGTAGGATATTACTGTAAATATAAAATCCTCATTTTTGTAAAGAATACACCATTGTAAGTTATTCCTTAATTAGCAGAAGTATATGCAGTATGTGTAGAGATTAAAGTTTTGCAGTATTTTCTCTTTAAATTGTCATATACTGGCATTGATTATTCAGTGAAAATGGGACAGCTAAAAAAGTTCTGCTTTACTAGACCTTGTATACTTGACATGCAAAACTTACAGGTGGAAGAAATATAAAATGAGGAGACTACACATTAATTGCTGAGAAGAGTAGACTCCAAGAGCAGAACAAATACATTTTAGTGTGATTTTTATAATGAATCACTTGACAAATGAGATGACTGTTGCATATGCAAGTTGTACCACTATTTTTTCCTAACAGAAACATTTTTAGGTGGAGAAATGCTCATATATTTAATGATGAATTGTTATTGAAAATGGCTATGCCTTGGGAAATGAATGGGATCTTATATTGTCACTGAACATATTGAAAGTCACTAAAGACTATAAGTTAACTCCTTATGGTTCTCATTTGAAATGTGTCAAAGCATCACTAGAACTAGATAATTCATTACAATCCAGTGCAGTTAAGCACCTCATAAAGTTAATATTCAACACTTGTATTTACAGCACTTTCTCTTAAGTAGGTTTTTAGGCATGTTGTTTAAGCCAAACTGGTGTTGACGCAATTATTTCATTTTGCCTTGTGTCAGTGTGAGATAATAATATTTTTCTTTATTGAATGTTTTCCCAAAGTCAGACCATTTACTCATGTTACAGCACAACAGAATAACAACTGAAAACACACCATTTGTATTGGGGAAGACTCGGCATTTATGAAGGGAGCAGAATTTTCAGTCCTTTTTCTTAGTCTTCCAAGAAATAATATCTCTCTTCTGTTTTATATAAAAAGCATAATATGGGACTGAAACAGAATTCCTTTTTTTTTATAGTTATCCAACTTCTATTGCATTATATAAGGCATTTACAGATTTTCCATGCTTTTCATAGCAAACATCAGAAAATAGGCAGCACTTTTCATCTTACTTACCCATACAGTACACAGAAGACAAGAAAATATGACACCAGTAGATGTATAAATTATTTGCTACTGTCTTACCTTTCTTCCCCAAAATGCAAATATTTTGACAATGAAGTGATATCCACGTAGCCTAGATTTTGTGTTAGTGATTCCTACCACAATTCACTTCATCCTTTTCCCTGTAAAATAAAAATCCCCCCAAAATTTCCTTTTATAAATATGCAATTGTTCTGATCTTTATTTTGTCTTTTTATGATGTAAACACTGCAGAAAAAGAATATATTAATATTTATAAAATGCTTGCACATGATTTAATTTAGATGAAAATAATGAATAGTGTTATTGTAGTAACCATGGTGTAAAAATATGTGTGGAAAAGTTTGTAGTAAGAACAATTTTATTTTGTACTTTTGTTCTAAACTACTGTAGTTTTCAATTTTACCAATTAGCCTAAAAAACAGATATTGTCACGCCTTAAAAATCCTGTTATGAAAAAGGAATCATAATAAGGAGAATAAAGTATCTTTGAAACGCTTCTATCTAGAATTCTGTAAAGTTGTTATGTCTGAAAGAAAGAATGAAAATATTATCTATAGTTCATTGTAATTATTGCTCAGAACCACAGACAATTACATATGATTTGAGGGTGTGCAGTTACACTAGTTCTGGAATTAATTCACGCATTGGTTGTTTTATGTATACTTTGTGATTCTGTTCAGTGTCACAAAATATATTGAAAACTCTTAACACCTTTTAAAACTCGATTCACTTCTGATGCAATAACAGAGATTGGTCCAATAAAGTAGAATGAAAATCCATTTGTGAACCTTTTTGCTGAAGTATATTAAAAAAAAAAATCTCCTGTTATTTGAGCTTACCTTATAAAATGTTTACATGCCATTAAATAGTACTAACATCTCCTGTGTAAATTAAATGGGCTGTGATGTTCCCTATGTCCTAAAGAGCAGTAGTACTTGAGGCTATAAAAATACCTTCATGTAATAAATCAAATGCTCTGCTCCTAAAACTGGAATTATAAAAATAAAGGGACAAAATCCCTGCCTAATTAGCTTGTCTGTACAAGCATTGCTCTGCAAGCACTATAAACAAAAGTATGTTTAAACTACAGTAGTTTCCACCACTCAGCATATTTTAAGAGTTAGTACCTGGTGCAGGAGGGAGAATTTACTTGTCAGAATAATTTCGAGAAATAATTTAAAGTGTGTGTGCTAGTTTATTAACGATTTTTTCTTCCATGTAAACAAAAGGTAGCGGGTAGCACAGTTTGACAGTATAGAACCTTGACACAATGGTCTAAATTCAGAGGGGAGGCAGGGAGTCAAAGTAAGTTGATCCTTTTAATAGTAACTTAAAATATTTGCTTTCATCCATTTACCGATGTGTAAGTGAAGGGCAGCCTAACTTGGCATGTTAGGCTGAACTAGAAATCTATTTATTCTCGGTTTGCATGTTTCTGCATGCCATGATAGTTTCTTTCTTGTTACATTCCACTGAACCTTTTGCAAATAAAGTTTGCCAAGTGAGACTTTGCAAAACCTTTCTGTTTCCATTTAATTTCACTTGTGAAAGTATTTGTGGCTTCAGCTGTATAGAGAAGTAGTATCTTTAGATAAACCTATGCTACAAATAATAAAATGTATGTTGTAGTGGCTGAGGGGAGCTCACCTGAGCCATTTTATCAGCTGGAGCCACTTTTCTGTCTGCTGCAAAATTGAGTGTTACTGAAATTTAGCTAAGAGCTGAAAGAATTATTTCAGTGGGGAATAACTGATTTATAGGGCTTTTCTTTTTTTTACATTGAAACATAATTGGAAATTAATTGAATCTATGTGCAGTAGGTACTATGAATATGACATGCCTTATGGTTTAGGTCTCACCTAGACTGATCCTTAAATGAGTATTTATTAACTATGTCCCCACAAATTGTATTATTTGATGCTACAACTGTTCCCATGTGTGTTGATTTTTGGTGTAACAAAGTGCTGGGAGGCTGCAGACTGCGCTGCCCTCCATTTCCCCAAAGATGAGCATACAAGCACTCCACATATAAAGCCAGCTTGTACTAGCATCCAAGAAAAATAAACTCCAGCATGTAACTCTTTAATGATACAAGAAGATTACAGAGGTTGAAAACAAACCTCCCCTCTGCCCACCATGGCTGTGTGGAATCTCCCTTTTTCTCCATTTTGCTTTCCCAGCCAGCAGCACTATTACCCTTGGGGACTGTAATGATCCCAGCAGGTTCCACTGTGACCCATAGGAACCTCAACCCTGTCCCTCCATCCCGTGCCAGCCTGGAGGCCCTTCCCTGTCCCCCAGTGCTGCCGTGGGGTGGCCTGTGCTGCTGGCACTGCACAGGCACCTGTGTCCCCACGTGCTAGTGGCACTGACCCCAACTGACCCAACCCTCCTTCTCATGGGCTTCCCCCACAGGCCTCAAACCCGTTTGTCTTTCCACAGGGCACACAGTAAATTACGGACAAACAGAACCAGACCAAATGCTTTCTGCCATCTAATCACATCTGGTGAAGACGGTGGTCATTTCCATGACATTCTTGCAGCCTGTTTTCCTGACAGCATTGCTGAGTCCCTTCTGTGGTCACACACCATCAAAGCACTTCTCAAGCACTTTGGTTTTCCAAAGAGTTTCCAAGGTATTAGTGAGGTGTGTCTCACCTGGAGTCCCAGGTGGAGAGACTGGGCTGGTAGCTTCAGCTGTAGGGGGCTGGCCCTGCAGGGTGTGGGGTTTTGCCCTGCTGGGTGTGGGGGCTGGCCCTGCTGGGTGTGAGGCTGGAGCCAGGAGGGGCAGAGCAGTGCCTGGGTCTCTGCCGAGCAAGGTATGGGGTTGAGCTGCCCTCTTTCCCACTGAGGTTCCTGCTTGGAGCAGCTCAGAGAGGGCTCCTGGGGCAGGTGTGTGTGTGTGGGGTTCTCTGCTGCCATCACCCCTGTGTAGTGCCAAGACTGAGGGATGTGCTGTGGTGGCCAGGTGACCTCTCTATGCTGTGTGTCACAGCTGTGGTGGCCAGGTGACCTCTGTGTGTTGTGTGTCACAGAGGTGGCCATGAGCTACCTGGGCTGGGCTTGGTGGTCCCATCACTGAAACCGCAGGAAAAACAAAAACCCTCTAACAGACCTCCCGTGGTGGAACAATGCCCAGGAAAGAAACTTAAAAGTCCTTTTCCCGGGCAAAGGTGGAAAAAAAAACCCTGATTAAAGCTATATAAAAAATTTAAGCTGGTATATTTTCCAACAGTACTTTCTACCTTTTGTGATTTGTTCCTCTCGGGCAGCCCATCTCTGTGGGGTTTGAGGACCAGTCTTCAGGAGGGCTCGGGGGAGCACTGAGGAGTGCCCCAGACCCCATCCCTGTAGTGAGTGTGAATTCAGTGTGGGAACTCAATCGGAAGCAGCACACGCCAAAGTTTGACAAGGACCAGGTGAAAATAGCTGGCTTGTTGCTGGTTTTCTTGTTTGCATTTTGTTGGGTACATAAACTTTGTGTGAGGTGTACCCTGCTGTTTATGCCCATACTAAAAACTGTTTGTGTTTTTAAAAGAGAAAAAGTGGGGTGACTGTGTAAATGGCCTTTTGGGGTCTGTGCTGACAGGTTTTCACAAGCCAGTTACTAGTGCTTTTGTACTGCCAGCCCAATTAGAAGTTCAAATTAATTCTGTGAATCTCTCTTTCCAAAATAGGGCACAAGAACAGATAGATGTGCTTTGTGGTTTTAAATTGTTGTTTCTTTAAAAGGTACTGTTAATGTACATGAATAAATGAATTTATAACTATAAATTAATATTGTTTGAAAAGTTTGAGGTCTCATATGCAAAACCCTAATTTTACCAGCAACAAGTACTAATTTACTTGTAAGCAAGCTGTGTTTACCTCTGCATACTGATGTTATTTGTCCAATAGCCTGCAGTGTGTGTAGCCTGCTGCCCCAGCCCAGAGCTGCCTGTGAGGACTGCGAGAGGCAGGAGGGGCTGCAGGGGTGTGCAGGCAGAAGGCAGGTAGAGGCAGGCAGGGAGAGGGGAAAAGGCCAGGCCTTTTGGCAGCAGATCAAATCTGGGTGGATTAATTGTATCGTGACACTTTGACACATAATTTAATTGTATGTTTGTAAGTGAACAGGCAACTGCTGTAGTTGTGTTGTGAATAGAGCTCTCAGAGTGGCACAGCTTTGAATTCATTGATATTTTCAAATAAATCTGAGAGGAATAATGTGCTTCTCTAAGATAATTAAGTTCCTTTTACCTTGGAAATCATTATCTGAGAAAATAGATGGAGTCTTAACTGTCGAGGTAACTTCAGAACTTTCCTCTTGTCCTTCTTGGCCTGATACATGTGTGTGTGATGGCGAATACAGTAGGTGAAAGGCATTATTAAATTTCACAAGTGAATTGTGTGTCTTGGATGACCTGAATAACAGAATCCAGGTGAATTAGCATGTGGACAAGCATGGAAAAGTTAAGAGGCCTTTGATCATGAGAGAGGTGGAGATGAGGAAGAGACATAACTCTGTGTGTTATGAGCTGCAGCTGGGTACGTGAGAGCAGAGCAAGGTCTGTGGCAGCACACCTTAGCCGCTGTGTCTTGATAGTGCTCTTGTATGCCTGAATACACCACGGTGCTTGATAATTTTAATGACTTGTTACTTGATGCTACAAACGTGATTCTTGATTAACTTACGTGCCCCAGTGTTGAGTTGTAGTTACAGGCTTTCCTGTGCATTTTCCATTGGAGCAAAGCCAAGTATTTGGGTTGAATTATGGATGAAATGTTGCTAGCCAGTTCATTTCTAGTTCACTATAGGAAACCTGAGATGTCATCAAATGTGTATTTCTTAATAGGAAGTCACATATTATTTTCAGGCAGATAAAATTTTAATGTTACCGAAAAAACTCGACCTGTCCTTTATAGAAAGTTCTACTATTGTATTGGGTGGGTTGTGGGACCATGTACTGATGCATGGATCTCAATTATTTTAATTCCATGACACTATCAGGACACAGGCATATGACTATAATAATGCAATTCTCTTTAACACAGTCTGTAAAAATGCATTGATTTTATAGCTCCCCAAACTGATTACATTAATATCTGTGCATAATTAGTTTACACATTACTAAATTACTGACAGATTAAAAGTGAAATAGTGCAGTTCATACATGGCCGCATAACTGCCAGAAAGGAAATTAATATGGATTCAAATGGTCCTTGGAGACCTGCACTGAAATAGCAGAAATCTATAAAGACTGCTTGCGTTAGGAAATTTCCATCACCAGCATGTTTGTGGTTGATGCTTTTCTAAGTCTGTTAATATGGGTAAAATTTAGTACAGGAAATGATGTTTGAATGATGCTTTTACTGTTACCAGCTCAAGAACGTGTTTATTAAAAGTAAATTCCTGACTTAAATGGCAATTACATAGCATGTGAATATGAATTTTTAAATACCTTTTTAAGTGTTCCTAATGAAGTGGTAGTAGCATAAAGTAGCTATGACTTAAGATGCGTTTGCAAATTATATTGTTTTTAGAGACTATAAAAATTGAGAACTTGCTCTTGGTGCTTCTCCCTCAGGCCAAACACACATTGGAGATAACCCTATATTAAACTTGATCTGTTTATACAACCTCCAACTCCTCCAGACAATTTTCTGTCTTTAGAAGAGTTTTGACATAAACTGTGCAGCTCTTTTGTGCACAATTCTTTCAGGCAAAATTCATCTACAGTCTGCAGGATTTTACTTATTGGATACATCCTTGTGAAGACTGGGTTTCTTGGATGCCAGTTCAAGCTATCATTATGGAAAGAACTGTAAAAAGAATGGGTTGTATTTCTTACAGTTTAGTTGAAGAAGAAAGTGGTGTAAAGATGCTTTTTTTGCCTTTATTTTTCATTTTCTCCTCAGCCATATTAGACCTGTGTGAAATATGGCATTGAAAGAAAAAAAGTGACAGACTAATTAATGCAAGCACTACTTTTTGTTTTTGGCTTTGGTGAAGGCTGTGTGTGACCTCAGTGGAAGGGTAGCATTCCTTAGTTGAACAAGATGGCAAGGGTGAATAGTAGCACAAAGAGCTGCAGCCAGATTTACTATCTACAACTAAATACAAAATGGAAATGCAGATGAATTTAGTCTCAGTTGTGTCTCTTGAGGCAAAATGCCCTCCAAGGTCAACCAGCATGATGTGCATAAGGATCTGGTTTCTTGGAAGTCTCAGTATTTATAGCTTCTATTGCCTTTAGCAGAAGCTGTGGAGGTTGGTGGCTGACAACTCTAAAGCCATGTTACAAAAGCAGAACAAATCTGTTTTGGGGAGGGAAAAATTGCTGCTGCTGCTTCCCTGCCTTGTTTCTTTTTTAATGTAGCGTTTTAGTTCACTCTTTCTTACTGAGCCTCAAAAGATTAGATTTATGTGCATATAGAAGATGTGGGAAGATAGTACTAAATATGCCTCTTTTCTGGTGTTGCTGTAGTTTGTCAAGTGGATTAATTTTTTATTTTCAAGAGGACTCTCTTTGGTTCTTTCAGAAACATTCTTTCTTTAAAATTAACTTATAGAATGATAGTATGGTTTGGGTTGGAATGGGCCTTAAAGAACTCTTGGTTCTAATCCCTTGTCATGGGCAGAGTCGCCTTAGACAACACCAAGTTTTGGAAAACTACATCCAACCTGGCCTTGAACACTTATAGGGATAAGGCAGCCACAGCTTGTCTGGGCTACCTGTGCCTCACAGCCCTCTAATTTAGCTAATCTAAATTGAACTTTTTTCAGTTTGAAGCCATTACCCCTTGTGTCTCATCCCTACATGCCCTTGTCTTGTAAGTTCCCTACCGGTAGTGGAAGGTGCTCTAAGGTTTCCCTGGAACCTTCTTTCTTCCAGGCTAAACAACTCAAACTCTCTCAGCTTATCTTCACAGGAGAGACCCTTCAGCTCTCTTATCATCTTCAGGAACAAAGTTCAAATGACAGCAGTTTAGAGGTACCAAGGTTTCATTAAGGATGTGTTACTTGCTTTCAAGTGAATGGTAACAAATACATGGATTTGATAAATAGGGATGATATTTTGGTTCATGATTTCACATGAAGTTGCCTGAGCATTGCATTCTGGGAGGAGATAGATTTCATCTTTAAGTTAATAACAATTTTCATTTTGTGATCCATTTCACTGAAGTGGTCCTTGTGACTTGTTTGAACTGTATTTATGTTTTGCACGGTAAGTACTTCAAATTCAGCAGTCTTTGCTGGAATTAATCACATGTACACGTCAATTTACTTTCTGGATTTGGAATTAAGATGGATCTGTGTGAAACACGATGATTTTGTTTGTCAGAATTTTTTGGTAAACGTTTCCATCAGTTATAACTCCTGCAGGGAGATGCCATCTGGGAGGTCTGCCAGGGTTTCTGCAGTTGGCAGACCTGTTGTGTGTTACTGTGGCATTGCTGCACGTCTGGCTGAACCAGCAGGAAGTGCTTCACTTCTTGCCAGCTGCTGGTGCACTTACGGTCACATTGGGCTTGTGGGGAAAGCAGTGGCCAAAATTTCTAGGAGGAAGCAAGCACTGCATGTGGATCAAAGAGACCAAATTTTATGGAGTTCAGGTTTTAGATATTAGGCAGCAGAATGAAGATGAGCTGCATTTTTGTTCGCTTGTTGCTCTTAAAAGTTATTTTCAGGAGTAGAAACTTCTATTTTCATGGATAGGAAACTTCTGCAAGGTAGAGCTGTTATTACTTGCTGTTTTAACAAATACATATTATTCCCCAGGATTATTGGCACCAAGTGTTTGAATGGTGTTTCAAGTGAAAAGGGGCAATGTTACAACTGCTGTAACTTCCTTGTTTCAGGCAGAATTTTGAAACCGCTGTAATGCTTAATATAGTCTAGATATAGTTTGAATGATATTATCAAGTAACATTTAATGAATAAGGTATTTAACATGACCACCTCTCTTACTTAAAACTACTTTGTGGATTTTGAATGCTTTGTTTTGGCAATGAGTATCTTGGTATTGTAATTACAAATTGAGTAATTCCTACTTTAGGTTCATGTCCATTAAATCACTCTAAATGTTATCCCTGATATACCTTTCAGAGTTCCTTTTATTTTTAGTGATACGAGTCTCCTGGAATTATGCATTTTTGTCAAGGAAAAAAGTTTTGTTTACATAAATTTCATGTCGTCATAGTAAGTGTAGTGAAATAGGAGGCGAGATTAGATTAGTCCAGTTTTACTTATTACATTATCCCTCTATGACTCTCTAGGTCTAGAAGTTATATATTTTTTACTAAGAAGTAATAGAAAAAGAAAATAACCCCCCCAAAAAAAACCCAAACAAACCCAAACCATCAAAACACACCAAAAAACCAGCTTTCCACTTTTATTTATTATAAACTTTACCCTGCTAAAGCAGAGTTAAGATTGTTTAGAAGCTGGTCACAAAGACTGTTTCTGTTTAATGAGGTATGTGAGTGTTGGAAGAATTGTGAAACACTAGACTGCAGTTTCCATAGATGTTAATTTGACATTTTTACAGGAGTATTCTTTTTGCTTGTCTGTATCAAACGGATCTGTAACTAAGTAATTATTTTGTTTGAGAGTTTCATTTGCTTCAGTACATTCTGGTTTTCATATGGTCTCTTGTAAAGCTCATGTAAAGGTCGCTGCATTCAGATAGTTTGAGCATCATCGTTTCACCAGTTCTACTGGTTTCTTCACAAATCTTACAACTTTGTCGGTTTTCCTCCTTGTATTAACTTCAGGAAACCTAAGATCATGAAAGTTGAGTTTCTTACAATAAGAGGGCAAATTAACTTGGCAAATCAGTGTTTCCTGCTAAAGTTGCAAAGCTTTCCCAGGTGAGATATGATTAATGTTTTCCTGAATGGCTCAGACTTTCAATATTCTAAGTAGAATGATCTTGAAACGTGTGCTGGCTGGCAATTGGATCATAGTGGAATAATCTTTCCCATAAGAGTTAATGTATTAGAGGGGGGCCATAGGCATGGACTAAAGTGTGCACAGTTGAAATACATATATGAATGTATGGACAATAAAGGTGTAGTAGTAGACTGTCAGGACTTTCCCTCTTGACAAAGCAGAGGGCAGAGTGGCCTTTTAATGGCTGAATTTTCAGTGCCTGGAGGTGCTGAAGGCTTTCTAAAATAAAAATCCAGAGAGGATTGTTCAATATTCTACACTATTCTGTCTAATAATAATACAGAACCCTGAAATTTGGGTGGAGATAATGGTAGAATTTATTGCTGTTTCATGACAGCTATTGTCATAAAATGTATTAAAACTTGATTCTTGTTAAATTATCTCTGAATTCACATCTTCAGAGATGGAAAGGGACTTTTTCCAGGAGCATGTAGTGACACAAGGAGCAATGGCACCTAACTGAGAGTAGGTTTAGGTGAGGTATTGGAAATAAATTGTTCCCTGTGAGGGAGGTGAGGCCCTGGCACAGATTGCCCAGAGAAGCTGTGGCTGTCCCATTCCTGGAAGGGTTCCAGGCCAGGCTGGACAGGGCTTGGAGCAGCCTGGGATGGTGGAAGGTGTCCCTGCCCATGGCAGGGGGTGGAACAAGATCCTCTTTACAGTCCCTTTCAACCCAAACCATTTTATGATTCTACTTTGTTTATCTTCCTGGATAACTGTGCCTGTGAACTACTGGACATTTCAGCATTTTTGGAGACAACCTTTTTTTCCCTCTTGAAATTCACCATTAAATTAAAAATAAATTTTAAAAAATCCACAAGCAACCAATGAAATGGCCTACTGTTAGGGAATTTTTACTTAGCTGGAGGTTTTTTTAACCTGTTTTAAGAAACTGGCTATATTTTTTTTTCTTTCTTGCTGTGCTTTAAAGAGTAAATATTCAGTATTTACAGGTTTCTTTTCCCTTCGCCTTGAAAAGAGTCACATCAGTGATTTCAGACACTTTGAAAGTTAATCTTCTAAGGCAAAAGAAGGAACAGTTCTAAAAAAAAGAATTAAATTATGCTTTTTCTGTTTTTGTTTTTTCTGCTCTTATTTAAGAATGATGAAAGTGGTTTTCTCTGCCTTACCAAAAGTTGTTAATCTTTTTTACATAATAGTTTCATCATTTTTTTATGAGGGGAAAAGTGGTGTTTAATCAGAAAATTTTAAAAATGCAATCAGAATACAAATATGTTTTATGGATGACATGTTTCAAAACTAAATTGTAGGTCCATTCAACATTTTCTGAAAGGGGTGAATATTAAATATTAGGAAGTTATATTTGCAATTATTGTGTTTTCTTTAATTGTTTGAGTAAATTCTTGAGAATTTCTATTTCACTTTTCCAGAAGTAATTACCGACCTACACTTAATTCTTCAAAGAAAAAGAGGCAAGTGAAGATTGTAAAATATAAACCAAGGGTTAGCTTGTTGGCAAAGCTTTGACTTTAATGGGGAGATTTAATAACTTGCTCTATGAATTGAATATAGCATTATCTGTAAATGTGTGCATAAATGCAAAAATAAGCACTAGGGAAATTCTTCTGGTATTGCACTGTCCCCTCTTCCTGCCCCAGTTCACTCTGTGGGACCTATTTCAAAATTTCTTCTCTTGTATTATATTCAAGATGAAGGTGACTGATCTTTTCCTTGCAAAAAAGAGTGATAAAATAATAGAAATGTGCTTCTGCTTATTCCAATATAAAAATTGCATAATCTGGTCTGGGTAAAACCGTATTTACGACTTTTATTTACAATATTTTGGCAAATGGATGAAGAAAGTTTGCAGCCTAAGTAACAAACTGCACAGACATAGCCCTCCATTAAGAGCTGCTTGTGTGAGAATATCATATTTCTTGGACTGTAAACCACATAAAAATATATATATTTGATATGTTGTAAATCTCATTAAAGCACTGAAATGAACACAGGTATTTTTTATATTTTTGTCTACTTAGCAACATTTGTAGCAGTATTTTCAAATGTGTGGCTGCTTTCTGTGTATTTCTGCATGGTAAGGAGAGAGTGTGAATACTTATTATACTTATTTTTCTTGCAACAAAATACTTAAAAGTTGTTGTGCCATTCAGACTCCTTCTCCTAATGATGCTGAATACACATCGGTAAACAACATGAAGATGTAAAGTGTAATTTTAGAGGCTCTAATTACATTTTGAATTCAAAGCACATCACAAAAATTATTTGAATGTTTTCAAGAAAGTCGAAAATCCTACAACTGCTCCACTTCTGCTAAATCCCTGCTCCTCTGAAACCAAGAAAATGAATATTCAATATTTTTTTCCTTTTGAGTCCCTTGACATACTATTGATTCACTTTATTTTCCCAACAATTTCTGACAGATTTCCCAATGTGGATTACTTATGCGCTTTGATATTCATTTTGTGACTGCCTTTGAAAAGCACATAAAATTAGAGCTGCAGCAGCCTGTTCACTAGAGCTACAAATTAGTGAGCACAACCCTTGGAATCACCATGTTCACTACTGCTGGCTTGTGCAAGAGACTTTCAGCATCCAATATGAGTATTAAACAATGACAGAAAGTGTTGAAGATGTAGGAATTAAAGAATTCATTGGCTTATGGCAACATTTTTGAAAGAAATATAACCTCTTAAAAAGCATGTTTCATCCATGTTCCATCTCTGCATGGTATATTTGAGCTCTGTTTAGTTGGGACACTTTATGTACCCTGTGGGTACGGAAAAGATAAATGAGGAAGAACTGGCCCTCGTGTGTTTCTTAATGTTCCCTTCTTGTAAAGGGATTCCTTTCATGTGCAAGTCGATCTTCTGCTGGCTTGCTCTTAGACATGGAAATGTGCATACGAATTCTAAAAATTCTTGAAGCTGGCCAGTTTTTGCCTTGCTACCTTTGACTGGGGGTGGGGAGAAGGTTGACCTCAGCATTATGGATTCCTTATAACTGTGGGCCTTGAATTTTCTGCTGATGATGATGATTGGTTTTCCTGTAGTAATGACCTGGACTGGATACATGGTGTTTTCTGCTCAGGATTCACATAAAATGGGTTCTCACCAGCAGAATTCAGACTTATGTTTCTTGGACCCAACCCTCCTCTTACCCAAGATCTCTGGAAGTGGACGGTGCAGTTAAACACCATGAACAGCCAAATTTTCCACTCTCCAACAGGGACTAGTCAAATCCTCTACCTCCACAGTAACTGACAGCACTTGAAGTATCTGTGTGATATTTAAAATTTTTTTCCTACCTGTGTGACTTCATAAACCTTTAGTAATTTTCTAAATCTGAGATTAGCCTGGTACAATGCATGGCATTTTGCTTGATTGGATAAATGTGTCTTAGCAGTTGAAATAAAAATGAGATGTGAGAACTGAGAATTTCTGCCCTTATGCTTTTTGAGTTATTTTAAAATTTTTTTTTTACAGATTTGGGAGCATTTGTGAAAACACTGGGAAGATGTTCTGAAGGTGAAGAAAACTTCCTAAGAAGTCAGCAAAGCAGTAAGTTGTGTAATTAATTTGTAATGTTTTAATAACTGAGATGACCCAGGTCTACTCTTCTGGGGATACACATTACAGGAACACCATTTTAAATGTAAACCAAAATTTAATACCTGCAGCAATGATTAGTTAAACAATCAAACAGAAAGAGGTTTCTCAAACAACACAGCCACAGTGTGAAGACAGTGTTTGTGTGAATAACAGGCCAGAATAACGTTAAGCGGTTCTGTTTGATCCTGATTTTCAAAGCTTTTTAAACTTTATCCTTATTGGGGTTTTGAGCTCAGATTTTTTAAAGTCTTTTACTAGGTAGTTCCTTCAATTTTGGAAAGAGATTCACTGAATCGAGTGAGGCCATTAAAACATAGTAATTCTTTCTAAGCTTCTTTATGAAGGAGGTTCCAAACAGGATTAATTCAAATTACTACCTTGGCAATACTGAAGCACCAAATGCGAATGTCATTACTGCGAGTTCTACCTTGCATGGAACCTCTGCCACAGTTATGCTTTGGTAAAGTTCAGATCCCAGGATATAATGCTGATCATCTAGTTGTATTTTATATTTAGTATTTCAATTTGTGGTGTATTCTAAATCATCAAAAGGAACAGTTTAGCAACAACCATTTAGCTTTTAATCTATAAAATATACTGTTATTAAATTGAGAGAAGGGTAGGGATTCAAGGAGGGGACCATACTATTCTCTGTGTTAGTATCAGTGCATTTTTCTGGCGTACTGTCAGAATTTTGTTTTAAGAAAATATTTTGAAAAGGCATCTGCTTAGTGTCATTGGGGTCACTAATTCAAATGGAACTGTTAGGTGTAATTTTTATGAAATAGTGTTCTCAGAGCTCTGGCAGTAATGATCTTAAATTAGGTGAAAGCTTAAAATAGGCAAGGAATGACTGCTTTAAGATACCATTCCATCACATGGCTAAATGTGATAATACATTTATCCTAAAAATGTCATTAGAATGCCTAATAAGATATTGTAGTTTATGCCTGCTTATGACTGTTTGCATAGATTTTGGTAGGCTGCTAACATGCTTAAACAAGTGCTCATATATAACATTTACAGAACTGTGGCAGTGGTTATACAAAAAATCAATATACCATACTAGAATATTGAAAAATAGGATTTTCTCCTAGTTAGATGCACACCATTAAGTAAGGCTCCCAGTACAACCCTTGTTACTTGTTTGCTGTTTTTTTCAGTCTGTGATATATGCTTATAGGAGTTTGTGACAATTGCTTTAGCTCTCTGTAAATTTATTTTCCATTTTTAAGGGTGTAATTTTATTTTTTAATTTGAGGATGTTTGGTTTTGTGCCTCTTTGTGTGGGGAGCTGGGGTGGGTGTGTTTTTGTTTTTTTGTTTGGGTTTTTTAAGAAGATAGGAGTGGGATGAATCCCATGGCTTGATCTTTTTCAGGATCCTTTTGTAGCAAATTTTACTGGCTCTGCAGCCTGGAATGGCAGCTCCTTCTGCAAACAGGCAGGGTATCTGCAAACTCAAGGGCATCAAACAGAAATAACCAGGATAAAAACAGAGACCCCAGTATTAATAATGCTGTAAAATACAGTAGTGATACTGTGCAAACCAAGCTTAAGGCTCTGTGAGTGGAGACAGCTCTAGGGGAGGTGTCCTATCCACAGCAGGGGGTTGAGAAATAGATGACCAACCCCAAACATTCCATGATTCTGTGTTCAGAGTGAAACAAGTCCATCCTAGCCTTTAACTTCTGTGACCAGTGCTCAGTGCTTTGGAAACTGCGCTCAGTGCTGTGCATCTTTTGAGCTTTGAATTTTAGATTTTCTTTTCTACACTTTTATCAAATTACAGCACTGTGTATTGGCTCTAAGTTTGCATTTTTAATGTTTGTCTTAATTTTCATAGGCTAAATTTGTACATTCTCAAAACTTTCAAAGCTGCAGGCACAATATATGTTATTACTTGAGGTTGTTCTTGCAAATTCTTTAATTGGTTGCAGAAGTTAGTATTTATAGTACTGTGTTAGTGGAAAAATTGCATGTCACTATTTTGAAACAACAAAGATCTGTTTGTGTTTATTTGTCATAGACATTTACATTTGTAGTTGTCCATAAGCAAGCAATGATTCACAATCATTCTAAATCAGGATCTAGTGGCTTCAAATATACAGTAGTCCATGGCTAACTATTCTTGCACAGTAATATGCTTGAAACAGAGTTTTGAATTTTTTTGACATCTCCAGTTTTAGCTTTAGTTTTTTGTGGCCATGGGCAGTAGCTTGAAAATGTTTCTATTGGAGAATATTAATCTTCGATAAATGCCATATTATGGATAAATACTTCCATATTAGTTCAAAGCATAAGTATCTGATTTGCATGCAATTAAATAATATTCAGTTCCTTAAAAGTGATAACTTGCTGAGGTTTTGTTTCTTTTCACAGCATATGTATCAGTTCTCAGTGAAGCTGTTAAATAACTGGGATTTCTTACTGACTTAGTCTGGATAGTATTTAATTAAAATGCAGTTTCTGACGGGACTTGTGTTGGCTGCCACTGAGATTTTTTTTTTTTTAAGTGTTCTGTTTGTTAGGGGCACTTGGCAAAAATGTGGAAGAAATGTTTCCTGTCCCACAGAGACTATAAAACAAACGGCTAATCCAAATTCCCTTGAAATTTGTGAAAATGAATGTCTTTTCTGGTTAATTATTTGTAAGACAGTTTTCATGTTGTTTTCAGATGTTGAAGTAATTTTTCAATTTTTTTAAATGTTATGTTTAAAAGTGATTGAAAGTAAAGTCTGTATCTCTACATCATTATGCCTTTATTAAACTCAGGAGGAAATGTCCAACTCTGTACTGTTATCTGTGATCCTAGAGGTTTCATCCGTGTTTCCGGATTCTTGGCACACGGATATTTAATATATTTGCAAGATGGTAGGTGTGTAGGAGTGTCTACTTACAACTTTAATCCAGTGTGTTTTGCATAGTTTATAACATCTGTAAGAACACCAGGAACTAGTAAGAATTCAGTCATTTTGGTAGAACAAAATACAACTATTTGTAAGTAAAGCTTGAAACAGTTGTGAATCTCTTGGTACTGATGATTAATTATTTTATAGTATTCTGATATACTAAATTTATTCCTTTACAAATCTATGAAGGAATTAAAAGTTGTGCTAGATATCAATATGATAAAGATGCTGACAGGAGTTCCTCTTTAGGCTGCGCCAGGCAGGTAATAATAGCTCAGCAGGAGATACCACTTTGGATCCCTTTTTCTCTCTCTCTCTCTTTTTTTTTTTCTTCTTTTCTTTCTTTTTTTTTTCTCCCTTTTTTTTCTTTTTTTTTTTTTGTTACTGTTGTTGGGGTTTATTTGTTTTGTTGTTGATGATTGTGTTTAACAACTATTTTCTTAAAAGTAGTGCAAGAAAATTTCATGTGTCATCACATTGAAGAGATTAGGTATCACTACACTAGACTCTATGCTTACTGCATACTGTCTACTGAGTCACTGAAATATAGCAACAGTTCTCTGTTGTCATTTGAAATAGAAGCATATTGCGGGATCAAAAATACCAAATAAAACTTTGTAAAAATACTCGTAGGATAGAGTGTGCTAAACTAAAGGCATTTGTTTGTTTTTGAGGTCCTGGCATGTGGTACTGCTGCTCAAGAAATCTGATAAGCCTGTTCAAAACTTTTTCTTATCTATTGCTTGACCACTTTGATATTTTCCTATGTATACCAGTGTCAACCAAGATTATTTTTCGTCTCCATACCTTCTGTTTTGTGGTATAGACACGCAGAGATGTGCTGTCTTTTGGATTTTCGGAGCTCAGAGGATCTTTTGCTGGCTGCAGGAGAAGAAGGGCATGCTGGTTTGATTCCTAGTTTACTGTTTGGTAAAGTAGACTACTCTGAAATTAGTTTAAACCTCAGCTATGGCATTAGTTTAGATATAAAGTATGGGATATACTAATTTGAGCTGATTGTAGATCAGGCATTTGACTGTGAGTTTTTGGGGAGGAAGAAAGAGAGAGGGATTCTTCTGACTCCTGCGTTTTGCCCTGAAGGTGTGAGCTAGCTTTTGCTGAAATTGGTAAGAATCTGCCTCTTTCACCAGGCATTGAACTGAGTTCTGGCCACACTCAGCTCGGACAGCTCAGAAATAGGATTTCCAAAGCAACCTGTCCTATTATACTGAATTATGAGTTCTGCTAACACTGCTTACCTGTTTCTTGCTGGTGTTGCCCCGAGTGCTGTGCCTGCTCCCCGAGCAGGGCGGCTGTTCATCATCAAGCTGTCACACAGCACGCTGTGGCCAGGACCCCACAGTGGGTACTGAACATGTGACATTTCTGGTATGCACGTGTACCAGCTCAGGCCTCTACGCACCTCGTGAAACAGGCATCGAGTAAACAAATTAATTTACAGGGAGAAGCCAGAGGTGTGAGCACAATCTGGGTTTCCCATCTATAGAATTCTGCCACCGTGGTTTCAATGGTGTCACCAGGGAAGGACTGTCAGACCCAGCCCTATCACTTGCACTCGCACAGTGTGAGGGTGGTGTTTACACAAACAGCTCTGCGAACGCTGCACAGTTTGTCTCTAATTTTTAACTCAGGTCTATGGCCACTGCTCATAGGTAAACTGCATTAAAAAAGCTATCATTTCAGAGGCTTGGAGGATCCAGTTTTGGGGGGAAAAGTTGGGGTTTTTTTGTGTTGATGGAGCAAAAAATTGCTGTTAAAGTGAGATTGGTTGTAGTTTCCTTTAAAGTAACAGTAAAAGGTTAAAACAGTAAATTTAAACAATAAACTTGCTCACCAGTCATTTCTCAGAAAAGTATTCCTAAGACTGTTTTATATTTCATAATCTCGTAATGATAACATTCCAAATATCACTTTTCATCTGCTTGCTTATCTGTAGCCTGAACAAAATAAAGATACACTCTTCATCAGTTACAGTCATACAATTTTAATGCCTTTATTCATTATAATCCAAAATAAAAGAAATGTTTCTTATTTAGCATTTATTAAGGATCTAGGATAGAAGCTGTAATGACTTTCTTGCTTAATAAAAAAATTCTTGCTGCATCCAACAACCGCCTAAATTTCCTCCCAGAAGAGAAGGCTGTCTCGAAGCCCATTGTTCGAACCAGCAGATGGTGCTGTGCAGCATCTTATGGCTCCTCAGATCAACTGGAGTAATTTTTGAACCAGAAAACTATTTAAAAGTTTCTAGTGCAATTCCTGAGCTGAAACAAATGTTTGTGGAATTAAGTAGTTATTTCCTTTAAGTCTGGGGGGCTATTGTAGTGGGTATATTTTCAGTCGTTAGATATTAACATATGCCATATCCTGTTTTGTCTTTTTCCTGATGGACGCAGGGGTACCCAAGCACACTTAAACCAACTGTAACTGTTTATTTTAGTTCCTCTCTGTCTTTTCCTTGTCCTTCATATATACTTGGACCTCTCTTTGTCCTTTGATTTCTTAGGCCTTCTGCTTCTGTCTGCTTTTCCATCCCAATCTCTTACTCAGACATCTCTATATCTGTTTTTTGCTCTGCTGTAAATATAATCTTTGTCCTGAGAATGGCTGCGACTCCGATGCCTTTCTTCTCACTCTTGGTCCTCTCCCTACAGTGTTATTCATGTTTTTGGTCAGAATACTTGGATTTTTTGATCCTCTTGTCATCATCTGCCGAGTGGTGGTGCTTTTTCATTTTTTAGCCAAGTGTTACTGACTTGCATGAGACCCTTCTACATCCTCATTCAGCACAAGGTCTTACTTGGCATCTTGTTTTGGTTTTACCTTCTCTTTCAGTGCAAGTTTTGAAGGTTTGTCACGTTCCTTCTTGTAGTCTTTGAAATATTCCATTTTCGCTTCCATTTAATCTTTGCAACAGACTGGCTAAAATCCACATGTGTCTGTCTGCCATCTATCAGCACATTGTCCATCTTGAAGTAGGCTTTCTCACAGTCTTCCTCCTTTTCAAACTCAATGAAAGCATAACAAAGATATTCACCAGAATTCCAGTCTTGGATCACTTCACAGCTTTTAACAGGACCAAATAATGAAAATATTATCCCCAGGTCTTCACCTGTGGTCACAGGATTCAGTTCACAAACAAACAACACATTTTCTGGTGGCTTGATGTCTGTATCTGATAAGTCTCCCACCACATCCAGAAGAATGGTGTGAGTTTTTGCTCCTTTTTCTGCCTGAATTTCTTCTGTTTCTTCTGCAGACCCTCCCTTCACGTCATCAATTCCTTCACCTAGTCCTATTCTGCCACTATCAGGCTGCTCCTTTGTAGGTTCTGGAGAGCAATCAGGAGCACACAAACCAGGTGGATCGTCAAATGGATAATCTAAAATTACTGTATGATTTATCCCGATATCTTGATAAGGGATAAAATCCTTATCTACAAAGGTTTCATTAATTGTCTTCAATATATCCATGCCTTCTGTCACTTCTCCAAATACTCCATGTACACCATCAAGGTAATCCAGGTTTTCCTCTGTGGAAGTGGGAAACTGTGATCCACACTGATCACCGCCATTGTTCACCATGAACATAGTTCCCTTCTTGTGCTTGAATCTTGGCACCTTTTCTGCATCAAAAAATCTGGCTTGATCACCACACAGTTGACAAAATATGTATTCCACTCCATGGCCAGCTCCCATGTTTATTTTCCAACAATAAGGGAATAGGATATCTTCATAAAATAGAGTTATCATCATAAAATCAGCCCAAGACAATGTTGATGTCACTTAGTAAAGGTCTGAATTTTCTGACAGAATAACTAATAAAACTTCAATATTAAGAGGTAAAATATTTTAGAACAGAAAAATTCTGGGAATTGTGAGTAAAACCAGCAGCTAACCTTTAATTTATGGAATAGAGATGAGGGAAAGTTTGGGTTTTGTTTTTTTTTTCTTTCAACAATAACCCTTGATGTGTGAGTAGTACAAACCAGTTGAAATATTCAATTAATTATACACTGCATATCAAGAGCCTAAAAGCATACAGTAAGGTAATGCAACCTTGATGTGTCTTTTAGATTGAAAACTACTTGTAACAAATGAAAATATCTCATATTTAACTTCAAATTGCTGTGTAGCTGTGCATTGCTCTTAGATTCAGTTGTTTAACAAAAGGGTTAAGTGAAAATTCTGATGCAAGAATCAAATATGGAGCAGTTGAATAGTAAATAAGATTGTTCCAAGGTTTCAATTTGTTGTATTAGTCAGTGACAAGTACAACATTTTTAATGCATGCCATAAGATTAGTCTACCCAAAGTAAACAAGCAGTAGTCTGTGTGCATCCCCAGCAATCGGTTCGGGGTATATGTATGCAGCTTTGTTTCTGATAATGGATTCAAGTTCAACATAAATAAAAACAGTGTACATTAAGGAGGATAAATATCTAATTGCCATAATCTGCATCTAGAATTGAATGGATGTAAACATGCTAACCACAGAAGACAATTCCTCAGAACAGAAAGTAGCTAGTTGGATGATTATTAGCAAAATATCTGTACTTGTTTTGCCTATTAAGCCTTTCCTCTTTAAAGATGGAAACTGTAATTTTTGAAACACCTTTTAAAAATCATAATATTTGAACCTTTTAAATATGAGATGAAATTATATTACATGGTTTATGTACATTTTCTGGCACTGCAGTAAAATGCATGTTTTGTAGGTTGAAAGATTGGTAGATTGCTAGAAGTTTTGATATAATTTAAAATAGTTTTTTACGCAGAATTCAATTTAAGCTCAGGAATTATATTGCTTTTTATCTCAATGCTTTAAAGAATGAAGTAATATTTTTGTCAGTATGCACAAGACACAAATAGTATTTTATGTTTTTTTCATTATAAGTGATGTTTAAAATGTACTGTACTTGCATAGTTTGAAAAAGAATGCAGAGTATTTGCTTTCAAAATGCACAGTATAGGCCCAGGAGAAACGTGTTTCTGACTTGCATCCTGGTTATTGAAAATTGCATCTAACAGAATTCAAAACTATTAACAATGGGGTGAGAAGTTTGAGGTAAATGTCTTGGCTTAGAAAAGTACTGGGAAATTATGACTGATTTGTATAACACGTATTGCTTTCCCAAGAGCCAGGGTTTCTTGTTTTTGACAACTGGACGATATACATAAGGAGCTGCATTCACCTGTTTTCTTAAAAAAACAAACAAACAAAACAAAACACACTCTTTAACAGAATTTTTTTTTCATTATATTTATGAATGCTTACGCTGAATTATATTTGGCTTTTGATAAATATAATTTGACATCTTTCTACCTTCTAAAAATCTAGGAGTCTCAGATTTACATTGAACATATTAGACATTGAATGTAAATGGCTTGTGTATTAAAAAAATAAATGTGATAAGAAAAATGTAATATTGATAAATTATAAAAGATGAGGCTGAATTCGAAAACAGTTAAGCACTGTGACAATGTTCAAATGTGTCAGGGCTTTAATTGTCTCTTACAAAGCTGATAATTTTTTTTAAAGAAAATCTATTATCTAAACAGACATTTCAGAATTTGAAGCCACTTTGAAATTGCTGTAAAATTGTGATATTTATCACAAGTTTTAACAGTTTTAAAACTTCTAAAAGAAAATGTTGATAAGTATTTGTAGTTAAATTACTTCCATCAGCTATATTTTTGTATAATTTCTGTATAATTAATGATTTTTGAAAAATAATGGTAGGTTTGCAGTAATATTGCTCCGGAATTAATAGGTGAAAAAATGTTAGGACCTCAGAATCAGTATCACATCTTCAAGACTGTAGTAATATAGCTCAAAATGTAGTAATACAGATCAAAATATATTTCCAGTATACTAATATGGGCCTGCAATCACTGGATTGTGAAAATATATTTACTCCTCACACAAAATTAAAATTGTCCTCTGGGAGTGTTAAATTTTGTAAGGTTTCCATTACATTTGAAAATAAGGTATAGATTTCAAATGTTTCTTTTAGGGAAAAGTAAGCTATTTTTTCCTTACATAAGGCAAACTTCTTAGTATGATCTTTGAAATATTAAAATTTTAGGAACATGTATAATTTGCTTGCAAATGCAAATTATTAATTTTGTGATGAAGTGCAGTCTAGTTTCTCCAGGTATTTCTATTTAATATCATGGAAATGAATATTGAAATGACTAAATTGCTTGTCCTTGAACTCATTGCATTACTACACTTCATCTCACTTCATCATTTAATTTGTATGGTTTCCAAATCTACGTGATTATCATCTATTAGTACCCTTGGTGACAGAGGGCAGGACACTGTTGTATCAGAGTTAATAAAGCAGAAACACAAGCCTAATTACTATGGGAGGTAAGCCATGCTGGCAAGATTTACCTTTCACATAAGGCCTATATGTGCTTAATACTTACAAATAAAGATGGATAGATAGGCATCTATATCTCTGTGTTTCCATCTGATGTTGACATAATTCATTTTTGTGTTACAGTTTTTGTTATAGTCTCCTTTTCCTTTTTGGGAGGCTTCTCTGAATATATTACTGTAATTGTTCTCAGATGCTTTATGTTCAATTTTGAAAACTTAACTATACATGGAAGTTTTCATTTGAGTTAAATGATTATGCAAATATAGTGTAGATGCTCTCAGGCATTGTTTCTACCTCTGCAAATTTATATTAACCAGTGTATATTGTATATATTAATTTCTGATTTATTTTAAATGGTCTGTGCATAGCAAACTGAAAACACTTGTCATGGTAGTATTAAATATAATGCATACAGAATATTAAACATTTTAATGTTTAATATTAAACATTAAATATTTGTCTGTATTTGTATATATTTGTATGCAACTATGTGCATACACATATAAGTAGAGAAATCAGTGCCAAAAAACTTATATTTCTGCCACTGTATAATTGCTCATCACAAAAGTACAGTCTTGATCCACAGTTCCTATAAATTAGAGTGATTTTAAAGATGAAAAAGCTTAAGCCTGTACTTCAAATCTCTACAAGTAATCCACACATTTTAGAGACACACAAATTTCATATTTTCAAATATAGGTGTATTTAATTTGTTGGATATTATGTCAGTCTGGCAACTTTTAAGTCTTTGTCTGAGTAATATTTATGATAATTTTGTTCTGAAGTGATGCAGTCTTTATTCAATAAAAATAAATACACACAAGTTTTTGTGCTATGAGACTGAAAAATGTTACAGTAGTTTACAGAAGACTTTATATAAAATGTTTTATTGATTGACTCTATGTCAATTTTAATTTAAGCTTTATGATTCAATCTGTGTCTATTTTTAATTTAAGTGGATTACATTCCGTAAAGATCCTTTTACTGTATTGACTTGGATGTACCATATTATTAGGTACTATGAGTTCAGCTTCTACAAATCTGTTAATACATAAAACCATAAGAAGCCTCTTATGTTCAAACCAGGTTAGAGTGAAGACATCAGATTAATATTTGATCATGTAGAAGTGCCCTTAATCAGATTTACTTATTTCTCAGAGTGTTTCTGCAATTATCATAATTGTTGTGCTAAATATGTTTGTCTTTATATCTGGCTTTGGGCATAATCTTCTCTCTTGAAACCCTCTCATTGTGGGACTTGGATTCCTGCACAAAACCCAATTAATATTAAGATGACAGTCCCTGATGAGTTCCCAAGGAGCCAGCAGCTGAGCAGACTCTGTAACGTTCTTAAGTACAGACTACTTGAATGATCAAGAGCATCTGAGGGAGACATACAATTCAATAATCCCTTTCTCAGGAAAGTCAAGAGTCCTGTGAGATAAGAGTGAAATCAAAGGAACACATCAGAAAGAAAATGACTGGTATAGTCTTGTAGTGTCTCTATTAAAATGCAAAAGTTATGGATTTTTTTAGGGGTGATGGGAACCTTTTCTGTTTTATTGATTTCTTTTTATAGTTTGATGATTTCTCTAAGATTATCTTAAAAGCTTAAAGAAAAAAGAGACTTCATCAAAAGGTATTCTGTGTGACAGGCGCATACATACTTTTTGTTTCCGTTATATTAATTAATACAGCACATTTCAGTGGTTCCTAGTTTTGAGACTTAAAGTTGCGCACTTTATGTACATGGTGCATTTGTCACAGTCGTTTTTTCTGATGGTGACCCACAAATGATAAATAAGCCACGTGTGATTTACTCTCTAAGAATTGTTTCTTGAAAATGCAGAGCTGCAGAAAAGCAATACTGTTTACTGGTTTTTGTATGCATCAAAATGGCAACAACTGCTCTTTTCTGATTCCCTCTCCTATGATCTAATATCAACAACTAAATTTACTCTCTGATGATAGTGTGCTAACCTATTGATTTGTAATCAGAAATTGGTTTCCTGTCACTTTAAAAGGGAAGCACTAAGGGGCAGTAAAAACAAGCCTGTCTGTTCTAGATGAAGCTCTGGTTCAGGCTCCGTGCTGTACGTTTTCTTATTTTAAAGAGTTCAGTTTTTGTTTTTTTTAAAAAAAGAAGATGCTTCACTTCTTCTGAAAAGACTGATTCCTTTCTAGCTTATGATATTGTGCAGGGTTTGTGTGTTTGAATTGCTCTTGAGGTCCTTCTTATATCTGTAATCATGTCCATAATTAAGATTTTATTTTTTTAATGATTGTATGGCTGAAGCTGATATTTCTAGAGGTAAAAAAACACAAACCAAACAAAACATCTCAATGCTGGTAAGTGTTCTTTCACTATAGATTTACATCTTTAACAAAGTTTCATTATCTGAAACTTGCTAGCCAGTAAGATAGTAAATGCTACTAAGTGATCAGAAATGCTCTTCTATATCTTTGTTACTGTTGCTGCATTTTCCCTTAAGTTCATCTTGTGTATTTCATTGAATAGATTTATTCAAGTAGTTACATAAAGATTTGTTTCAAAAGCAGTAGGACTGTAATGGAATGCAGCACAGGCACTTTCTAAATGCACATTTTTAAGTCTTACTCATCCTCTGTTTTTAGTTCCATTTATTGTATATTATGGTAAACTTTGCAGCTGAGGACATTATCCTAAGAAAGTCTAATATTACATTCGAAGTATGACCTGCCAACATAAGCATTTTTGTTCATTTTCCCATGCCAAACTAGACTAAATTATGAAGGATTTGAAATAAAATGTGCCTTTTAGTTTTCTTCTGCCTAATTAATATTCAAAATAATCAAAGAAGAAAAAATGAATACCTAAATCATACATATGTATATGCCTTCTAACCTTTATAATACAGGCAAAATAACCCCTTACTTGGTTAAAATCCAACTAAGAAGTCAACATACAAAGGTGACTGCTGTATAATATTAGACATATCTGTATTATGTGGGCACGTTACTGCTTCACCAGAATCTCTCAATAGTAATTATTATGCCAAGCACCCTGTTGGCACAATTACACTAAAGCTCTAATTAGTAGCAGTAAGATTAGAACCCCTACATGTTAAATCTGTAGAAGCAAAGCTGAGTGAAGGATTTAAAACAGTTTCAAAACATTGTATTGTCTTTATTACAGTCTTTATATTTCAGTAAAGAAGGGTTTTCTATAAAATGCACTTAAAATAATCTGGTCCTGTCACTAAAAATAGGAAAGATAAGGTAATTGCAGTCAAACCTCAGTACTCTGCTTCTATCTAGGTGCTTTATATCTCAAGTGTCAAATCCAGTGAACTCTGGTGGAAGTTACGTACTTCGAAGCTTTTCCTTCTATGAATTGATGGGTTTTGGGTGGGTAAAGGCTTTTCCTGCTGCCTTCGGTTCATTCTTAGTGACTGTTGAGTGTTCTGTGCTGGAACTGTCTGGCACGTGGCAAGTCTTATGTCACAACTTTATCGGTAGCTAAACATGATCCTTGTTAATTCACGCCTTTCTCGATTTCACTCTTCACCGTTTTCTCTGTGAAGTAATGAAAACACCGAGCTCATTGTCCCACTGTAGCTTTACAGACAGCACACAAACACTGGGCACTGCCAGCCTGAATCTGCTCCCTCACAGGGGATGATCAGAAGCCAACACAAATGATATCAAAGGATTGATTCCACTATTTGAAAGGTTGCAGTTTTACCACCTGTCCAATAAAAGGAGATTTTAGCAGTTTTGAAATGGCTGATGATGCATCTTCGCCTAGATTTGGTATCTACTAAATCTGAGTTAACAATATCTGCTTCTATTAACTCTGTGTATACAGTAAGAGCTTTTTCCCCCGATGGTGGATCTTAGATACAGTATATTCAAGCAATGCATGACTCTCAGAATAAATAGAGACTTACATGCCTAAAGAATTCTTCTTGTGTTTCTCAGTATACTTTGTGTTTGAGGGGAGGAAGCCTGTATTTTCTGGGTTCTCTGTATTAGGAACAATTTCTTTAGTGGTGTTGAATTGTAATAATGATTCCCCTCATCAATTTATTTATTCTTATTTATAGCATATGCCAATTTCTCACTGAGAAAATGATTGTATGATTGCTCTATCTTAATGTTTATTGATTGCATAGTGCCACTACTGTTAATGAAGAAAGCTGCATGCAAAGCTAACTGAACCTGGTGAATATATTTCCACTGGCTCCAGTAAGATTTGAATTATGCCTCCAGTAGAAACAGATTTTGTTGAGCTCCCCTCAAGCTCCTCCTAAGGGGAGGAGGACACCTTTTGTGCTTCTCGTCTAGAAAAGTAAAAGAGGTCACCTTAGAGGTAGAGTTATGAGCAAAACAGGAGGGCAAGGACACAGGAATTAATTTTATGAGGGATTTTGCACTTCACCCCTGTTTAATACTATTGTACATCTCACTAATGTGGTCTGACAAAAAAGCACAAGGCAATATTGGGAGTGAAGGGGTTGCCTACATTTAAAGGCTTCTCCTACTGTGTTTTTCCCCGGTAGAGGAGGGAGTCTCACATGACAGTACTACTGTGTTTTGTCAGCCCAAGAAGAGACATTAAGGTATTTTTCTGTATAGCTTCAGGCTGGTTCAGTGATTTGTGCTGCTGCAAAGAGAAGCACAGAGTACAGTCTCCATTACATTGCACTAACTCTACTCAGACAGACTTGTATAATCAATCTAGTTAAATACCTTTCTTTGTAAATGCCTAGATGTTGAGGGCACAGGTGAAAATCATCAGTGCTCCAAAGGTGTTGGGTTTTTATATGCATTATTCAGACTTAATTTATATACAGCCATTGTTACCTATAATACGTGGCAGGATCAAGAGCCTGCTGTCTTAGTTTCAATATTTACCCTCCTTTTTAAAATATATATACATATACATATATATGTATATATATATAGTCTGAATTCATGGAAGAAGGCTTGTAATGAAAAAGTTATTTATGAATAATAAAATAGCTGTTGTTAAATAACATTTTTTATGCTTTTAATGAATTCAAAAATTGTTAAAGTTCATGTTTCTCTCATTGTTAGTGCTATTAAATGCATATTAGCATGGTCATTTTTGTTTAATGGAAACAAATAACAGTTAATCTTATTGGGAGGTTAAGTGGGTTTACTTTGTAAAGGGCAAATCCCAGATGAATGTTTTCTTTTTTAAAGAATAGCTTTAGTCACTGACAGATGGTCTCTGTCTGAGTCTCCCTGTAGACAGATACAGTTTCTTTTTACACGTTTATGAAAGTTGTAGTTACAGATATTCAGTAATATGCTGTTGTGTAGGACAAAGAGCAAGTCTGGTGGATTGATAGGATTAGATTTCTGAACAGTGACATATGGTTGGTTTACCAAAGTGGACAAAATTTGAAAGGACAAAAAAGTATCTACAGTTACAGCTACTCACATAATGGAAGAATTTATATTTGGCCAATTACCTATTACAAAAGACAGTATGGTAGCTCTTATTTAACTCTGCTTAGAGTTGGGTATATTAGGTCCTGATCGTGTGCATTTCTGGCTTTCAGATAACTCTGCAAACAAATTTCCATGTAATCTTAAGTGCAGAAAAGCAGTAATGCCTTAATTTAGAATATTGATAATTTGATCCCTGCCCCTAACCAATCAGATATCAATATCACTTACACGTCTATTGCAGATTTGTTTTATAAATACAACTAAGAACCTCCACAAGCCTGCATTTTGCTTACCCTACATGTAAAGTTATAACATCATTATAACCTTAATCAAATAACTATACAACATATTTAGTGGTAATTTGTCACAGTAAAATTATTCATAGGTGTCTTGAGTAAGTCCAGTTATATTTATGTGTTATGCCATACCATGTTTTTCGGCAATGGGGTTTGCTAGATTTCATAGATTTACTGTGTCTGCTTTTTTTTATGACTGACATAGCAATAACCAGATTGCAAGGATATTTATGTTGTTTGTGGCTTAGCAAGATAATTAAAGGATATAAATTAATCAAGTGCAATTAATTAGAAACTTTATGTTCACAGCAGTCCTTCTTTGCATGTATAATTTATAGGTATTGATTTCCCAGCTTTCATTAGCCTATGAGATAACAGCAAAAATGCATTAGAGAAGAAAATGTACAATTAGCGTGAGAGTGAACCCTGGCATAATTGATAGATCAGCACATGTTTGGGGCAAATATAAAGCTTTGTTAACTGTCATAAGCAGTTAGAATTGATAAGTGGTATTTCACTACATATCTCTCAGCTGATTAATGGTGTTTTTAAAGAGTCCTCTTAATGGGAAGCTGATAGGTTGGTTGAATTTACATTTTAATCAGAGTATTTATGATGGAGGCAGCCATAAGAAATTTATTGGCACAGTGGTAAGGACCTTCCCTGAGGGATTTGGGGAAAGAGAAAGCATTTTAATATGGCTACTCACCTTCCCCTTCTTTGTGTGACCTGGTCAGCACATAGGAAGGGCAAGCCTTTTTGCCATCAGCTAATAACTGTTATTAGGGGAAATTTCAGTTTCTGCTGTGTTAAATAGTAAGGTAAAATAAGGATGAAGACCTACAGAATACTTGCAAGCTTGTTCAGGAAAGAGTAGCTGTGTTATCAACAGTAATCTATAACAACAACTTGTGGATCCTTACAGTATGATATGGTGTGTTTTAGTTACAGTTTTGTTTAAGCAAAACATTTCTTTTATGCCTATAGGCCCTTTTGCTGTAGGAGAAGTCATGATCCAAACTAGCCTCTGATTATCTGTTGAACAAAGTTTTAGAGTTGGGAGGTGTGTTGGAATAGCCTCAGCCAATTTACAGGTGGGGCTTGTGATTCATTCTTCAGGTGTTCTTTGTTAGAACAACTGTCTATATGTTGCTTAATAAAACCATATTTGTTATTTGCAGATTCTTGCTTGAAGCTAGAAGCTTTCATATTAAAATGGTTTTAAGTTATACTTTTTATTTGAGATTATTTTCCGATTTATATATATATATACACATTCTGCTTTAATAAAAATATCTAACTAATGCATATATCCTTATATTCCCAAGCTTCTCTCTAGCAAATAAACACTTTTTCTTACCTAGTTAAACTAGTTGTGAAAATGGAGGAGAGCTAGACTCAAAGTATCTTGCTTTACTGGTTTTATTGACATGTCTCAGAAGTTAATAGCCTCATGCATCACTTTCTGTCTCGATGAATTCTATTTGATTTTCTTTTGTATACCTGCTCCACAAAACAAGCAATCACTGGGTTTATTTTGTACATAGTATATTAAATAAAGTTTTTTAGTTTAGTATTTCAAGGTTTTTAAAATGTTGTTTTGCAGTGTTAAATTAGAGTAGCTGATCAGTAAAAGTAATTCATAGAATATTAAATATTTGATATAAAAGAGGAAATTACATCCACTTACGAAAAAAAATTAAGGACCCCATGCTTAAAAATTGTGGGTTATTTGTATGTTATTTTAGCCATATTAGAAAAGATTCTTAGGCAATATATAGACACATTAGTTTTATCTTATAAACTTTTTAATTATTCAGAGCTCATTAGTTTCCTTTTTTCACAACTCAAAATAAATGAAATTTGGATGAGTTTTGCTATTCAGTAGCAGTAGCTACACAGCCTCACCAAGTGACAGTTTTATAGACAGCATGGTAATGGCTTATTCCTTTAGAAAGAAGGAGACAGAGTGATTACTATATTACTTATTATTTTAATGCAGAAATTAGGGTTTCCTACATTTGTAATTTAGATAGGTTGCTACCTTAATGCAAAGTTGTCTTTTGTGTTGTGTCCTTACTTACTCATTTTGCATTGTGCCTGTTGCTTTACACAGTGTCTTTGGTTGGATTTGTTGGCATTTTGAAAGTGAGAACTATTGTTTCATCTGTCTGGTGGCCCCAGGCAAGAAGAGTATCAAGTACTGTCTGCAATACAATTCCCTTTTTTATTTAGAGCTACCAGAAATATAAAGCTGGAACAAGTATACTGTGATATAATTTGGAATTTCTGAATTAAAGTGACTTGGTTTTAATCCTGCAGGTCTCTTTGTCCACGATCAGGAAAATGAATGATAGAGATCTAAGCAGTACTTGTGTGACCTGTGTTTGGTCTCATTGAACCAGAGGGATTTCTTCCACTGGAGCAATTCTCTTGCCCTGACCTCTTTGCCAGTTTCTCTGAGACACCGCATGTCTTTGTGCCCATCAGCGGCTGGTACGAGTCTGAAACGGCAGGTGCTTGATCAGATTTCGGTACAAAGCCCTTTATTTTTGCATTCTTACCACTTGCCAGTTGAGAGTCTGGGCAGCTCCCCTGCCTTCTACTGGCAGAACAGGCCCTGCTGGAGCCACTCAGTGGCCCAAGAAAGGCTCTCTCTGGAAAATCACGTGCTGGGGATTTGTTTCCCTTATTTCCTTTGCTGCATATGACATTCCTAGACCATGGCGTATGTATACCTTGCAGTGTATAATTGCATGCTTCATCCTGGGAACTGTTTGCATCCAAATAAGCCAGGTTTGGGTGTAAAAGTTACAATGTTAGCTAAACCTGAAGATAAAAAAAATCTAAATCTGTCTGTATATCATTCTAGACTGAGCGAAATAACAAAACCTGCTATGTTATTTTACAGGCAACAAAAGTTTCCTTGATTTTCAGTTTACTTTGAAGGTCAGATGTAATACAGGTGTTTGTTGCATAGCAGGTACATTGGATAGACACATAATGATGGAATTTCCTTTGCTATGGTATACGTCATGCCACCTTAAGAATAAAAATGAAAAAAAAATTATTTGTGCCAGACTGAGACAGAGTGTCTTTTGAAAATGTTTGTCTGGATAGTTTTCCAGTTAGATATGTATCTGTTTTATGTAAAATGTTAGACAGGTAAACTGTGAGTAGACAACTGCAGATTATCTGTTTAAGATGCTATGTTGTTAGTGGATTTAATAAGCAAAAATGGGGATAATAACTTTATCTGGGCAAAGTATAGAAAATATCTGTTACTTCCACTAAGTTGTTACACATCTACTTTAGCATTTTTAACTGAAAGTTCAGGCACTTTCATTTTATAATGGTTCAGGTTCTCTCCAGTTTAATGCCAAGAACTCTCTGGGAGTGAAATGTGACAGTATTCCAATAGAAAAGATGAAGTGGCACTGGTGTGATAAGGATGTGGTATGTAGGATGTTGATGTGCATGTATTAAATTAGTTTATATGCACCAGGAGAAGAGCTACTTGAGCGAGGTTACTGCCTACTAACCACTATAAATTCTCCAGTGAATGGGAGCAAGCCCAGGATTTTACATGAGGTTTTTTGTTGTAGGATCCACATCACTGCCTGACTTAAGTGCAGCTTTATTCAGGGCCTTATGCTGTAAAAGCAGTTTGAGGGTGCTGCACCAAGTAATTTGTGACATGGGGGATATTTCAAACAGTACCTAAAGAATCTCTGTTTGAATGTGGTGGCCGTATTAGGGATGTTGGTTGTTTGCACAGATCAAAATTAGCTAAAATCCATCTCCTATGCAGTAAATGACAACATTTCTGAGAGGCAGAACATTGTTCTGAGAGTTCTATAGGAGTTTCAGTGTAGAATATGCTTCTGTTGTGCTCTCTGCAAATAAACATATTTTGTACAGAATTAAAAGTACCGTTTAATAGATTATATAGATGTTGGTTTCCTCAGTTTTTATCTAAAGTCTCTGTACTTTTGTTTTAGAAAGATAATGAAAGTTTTTTTCTGATCAAGCTGCTTCCTGCAACTCTTTTTTTTATGCTAGCTAATTTAAATTCACAGGTTAATGAGAGTGATGAGGATAGAACAAGTCCCATTCCTCTGGAAAACAGGTCACTTATTCTGAAAGAGAAAGAGATACTGCCTTATAAATACCTAATGTTTTTATAATATGGAATATGATAAGTGACAAAACAGTCAATCTAATTGGTCTGACTGGTTGATGCAGCAAAACTTTGTGAGGTTCTGGGAGAGAAGGGAAAATAATGGCAGCAAAAAAACTCAGACAAAAGCTGCAAAAGAGAAGTATGTACTTGCATGCAATGGAAAGGAATGTGGTATTTCACAAAAACAGAAAAATTAGGACTCATGCTTGAAAAAAAAATCATAATTAGTGCTAGCTTTTTGTAAACAACCCTCTTCTAATGCTGGTTAGTTCTACAGATCTTGGTGAGAGTTCTGGCAGTGGGCTCATTCTTTTATTTCTTCATACTAAGCTCTCACTTTATTACCGCTTGAATATCTTCTCCACACGTGACAACAATCAAACATTTTGTTTGAAAACTATAAAATGAAATACAAAGATTTTCTGTTCTTCAGTTTGGACGTTTATGAAATGCATTACCACAAGACAAAAATAACAGTTTCCATGTATATTTATCTTAGGTTTGTCTCTTTGTGGTTAGCTCTAACTCACAATGGAAAGTAAGAAGTGAACAGTACTTATTTGAAATACTTAAGTGTGAACTTAATCCCATTAAGTTGGCTCTGTAATTCACCAGGGTGCCTGTGTGTGCTTCACTAAGTGACTGTTACTTAAATGTGTGGGAGGAGGTTATGAAACTTTTGGCTTCAGTGAACAGTGCAGCATTAGAGTTCAAGGGTTGAATGCTTTGTATAAAATAGTAATTTTTAAAAAAAATGATCAAGTATTCTGCAATTTAGGATCATGTGTTTTGCCCTTTAGTGTGCACATCAGCAAGTTTCAATTTTTTATCCACTGTGTTGTACATTACTGCAAGAGGAGTGGATATCAGAATCTGTGCAGATGGTGAACTCACATTTCCAAGAAATATCTGCAAAATTGCTTGGCTGTCCTTACAGTATGTGGTAATTACATCTGAAGTTCTTTTTTTTTTTTTTTTTTTTTTTTTTTGCTATGGTCATTCCTCTTTAATAAGAAGAGAATTTTTATTTAACAAGAGCTTTGTCTGGCTTCCTTTATTATGTTTCCATCTATTTTTGTTCTTGGATTGCACCTGCTCAGTAGTTATCTAATCTTTCTTAGAAGTTTACACTCTCAAGTAAAAGCTTTGAAGTTTACGCTGCTTAGTGTTTTATAGCATAGGAGATATGTATAATTCCTTCTTTTACAGTGTTAAAGCTATTATGCACCTGGTAAAAAGATAGACATTAAAGTGCAGATGACAAACCTTTAAAATATTTAGCAGATTAAAGTACTGAATTACTCCCTACTTCTTGTTCAAGGTCCTTAATTTTATAAAAAAATTCTGCCAGTTTGGGTTTTGAAGACCAGGGCCTTTCATTTGTAGTTGAGCACAGGCAGACACCAGATATTTTGCTAAAAGTTAGCAAATCATTGTAGAAATCCACTTTTTAACTAGAGCTCTATTAAAATATTGCTGATTCTGGTTCTCTACAACAGTATTGCTTTTTCTTGGAAATGTACATGACCATTATTTATACCAACACTCAGAGGTTTTTTGTTTGCAGAAGCACTGTTTAACAAACATCTTTGGAAGGTGGATCTTGTGTAATTTCGAATATAAAAAGCCTGTGTAAGGAAGATGCTGTTTAAGCAGCTGTTTGCATGCTTATGGACTGAGAAAATATATGCATATAGATGACCTGAAATAACCCAATTTTTCCTAATATTTAAAGTCATATGCACATAAATATTTATATAAGCAAATATCTTACTAGTACAAAATCTGCTTATTTTTAAGCCTCTGGGTGGTAAAAAGTGAAATATTCATATTTTTCTCCAAAAGATTCTAACAGGAAAAGGAGGTGGGGGAAGAGGTTCCTGTGGTGTGAAGTGAGAAACCTTTTCAGGTCACGTGAATAAGAGATTTGCCTTAGCTATGGGAATTCTGGAACATTTTTGATGCTCTCTTGAGTTTATTGTAAGGATGTCCTTAAATTCAGTAGCTCCTGGAAGCCCTTGAAATAATTGAGCTCAAAGGAACCATCATTGGAAAAAGATTTTGATCAATTTTTGCCATTGTAGATGGACAAGTTATATCAGTTTATTTGTGATGATCCAAGACTGACTGAAATCTGATATTGATACTAATGGAAGCACTCATATGCTCAGAATAGGAAAAAAGTCCAAGTATTTTGCTGAGTTGAAATGGGGGTTGGGAAGCAGACATCAGTCTATGACATCTACCTTATTCAGTGTAAAAATAAAATTTGTTTGCACAAATCCTCAAATTTGCACAGAAGAATATTTTTGTACAACGTAATTCGGCAGCTCTCTTAAATATCACATTAGTTTCTTTATAGAGAAACTTTAAAAGGTGATCTGTGTCCAGGAAAGCATTGTTGCAAATAGGTAAAATACATGGTGTCTTTGAATGCAATTATTGCATGCATGGTAAGGTGGAAATGGGTGTTCGATCTTCAGTGGCAGGAAAGTGGGCTAAAATTAGGAAGTAGGTAATCTGTATAATTTTTGCTTAATAAAATTCATAAAATTGAAAGGTGAAAACATCCAAAATACCTGGGATTAAATGGAAGAAACTGAGAAAGGTCACTGAAAAATATAATCTGTGCATCTGTTTTGGAGTGTTAGTATTAAATGTCATTTTGTGTCTCAATGCCAATTATCCTATCAGTGGTGGAGAGAATGTTCCACCGACTTCAGAGTTTAACTGCTGCCGAGAATTAATTCCTCCAGATTCCACTATTTTAAGTAAGAATTTCTAGGAAAAAACCCATAGGTAAACATTCTTAAGTAATGAATTTTCTCTTGGGATAGAACACCTTTCTGTAAATATTGACAAATGGGGAGACAAACATGTTTTGTAAAAGAATGGACTGAAGAAACTTGGCTTAGAGTTACAGGGTGGGGTCGTTTTGGTTTTGTTTGGGGTTGGATTTTTATATATTTATTTATATATTTATATATTTATATATTTATATATTTATATATTTATATATTTATATTATTTATATATTTATATATATGATAGTGTTGACTGGAGTCTGCAGTGAGGTACATTCAGTGAGCTCAGAAAGTGCAATTTGATCTAATCATGGCTTGGCCTAAGAATGTAATAAATTGTCAATGCAGGACTTTTGCATTCATTTACACTAATATAGAGTGTCTCATTTCTGAGAAGTAAATCACAGTGCCTTTAGTACTTTATTTTCCATCTTGTATGTAAGTAAACTGCAGGATGAACTGGGAGGTTGAATCAATCTGCTATTTATTACCTCGAAATGTGACACCCTATTTTAAGTGCCTTATTCCCTTATGATTTAGATGGAGTTGCACATTATGTTTAAACAGTATAGAAGCCAGCTTTACTCTTAGTGGATTTTTCACTTTAGATGGGATGGATTTACATCTGTAAAAAACTTTCAGTGCATCATTATGTTATTACATAAAATGGAGTTTCAAACAGACTAATACAGAGAGAGGAAGAAAAGTAATTCCAGTTTTTCCTATCATCTAATAAGTGTTAGTAATTCTATAGAGTTTTTTTCCTAACACTGTACTAAAATACTTGAATAATATGTTGATCAGTTGTTTAATTTCTTTTTTTTTTTCCTAGAATAGTTTAACATTTCTTAATAAATTATTTTCCACAGAAATTACGATAATTTCTAGCAGTGCATAGGGCATTTCAAACACTTTCCTGAAATGAGTTCTTGTGGTTTAATGCAACTTTTCTCCACTAATTTGTGCAAGTAAAAAGGTGAGGCTTTGGAGTTTGGTGTTGATAGTTTTGTTCTGCTTTGGTTTTTCATTGGTTGGTTTTTCATTGGTTGGTTTTTCTGTTGGCTTTTTTTTCATGGAGGTAATGGAATGAGAACTAAAACTTAACTGCTCTTCCAATATTGCATTCTGGGCCATCTACCACTGTGATCTCTATTAATGTTAACTTACATCATTGAGCTTTTTATCATTCCTTTAAACTGAATTTTCATGTGCTTATCTACTTTTTAAGGAATTAATTGGAAACGTACAGGTAGCTGATTATCACTTTAAAAACCTTCTAGATTTAATTGAATGAAATGACAGTAACACCCATAATACTGGTTGTCTGAAAAATTTTGACTTCTTGGTCACATTCCATATGATTTAGTTGGGATAAAGTCTCTGTGGTTATTTTTGTGCTTCTGCTCTGCTTTTTCTACTAGCAAGTTTTATTTAACTTCCATCAAGTTGTTTACAAAATCAGTTTTGACAATATTAAACTGATTAAATTAAGGGAAGGTTTTCTCACACAAATGAGAAAGTAACCCATTTTCTGAAACTAAGCTTTTGGATCCCAGATCAGAAAAACACCTGAACATATACTTTTTTTATTTTACCATGTTAATGTGAAATTTTAGTGAAGTTTATCAAGTCACAGTGACTTTTTTTGCTATGTACTACTTAAATGGAAAGCACATAAAGGCACCCAATTCTTGTAAACTTTAAAAAAGTTCTTATTCTTGTACTGATGGCAGCCGTGATCTTTGACAGCCTCCGTGTTCTTACAAGTAAATCTAACATTCAGAGTAGAGAATTTGATGTAAAGAGGAAATATACCCACACTACCAACTTCTCTCATGTATTTAGCACTCAAGAAATACCTGCTATATGGGAGCAGTGGCAAAGGGTTAACTATTTTATTCCACAAATGAACACAGCTGATAAAAATTTTAGCATAGAAGTCAAATGACTAGATAAACTATATCCAGGAACACAAAATTATAAAGATATTTTGAATCATTACCTGGTACTTGAAACAGTTTGCTTTGACCAGCTTTTTTCCGCTTCCTGTTTTATTAGAGGCATACTGTATGCTCAATACTAAAGAGAGGGGAAAGCATATGGCCTCCTGTTTGAACTTCTGTAATTAATCCTTCCAAATACTATTTCCTTGGAAAGTTATTTTTAATTTTATTACAGTCTGTTCTTGTATTCTCCCACACAATCACTTGGGCAACATTTGTATCGATGAAAACGACATAAAGCAGCTCTTAACTAAAAGGAGACTGCTGTTTTACACAACATGTAAATGATTAAGTGATAGATTTTTATTACTGTTTGTGTGTAGAGTGCACTACAGCATTTCAGCATTAGCTCTCCCCCCATTCTGCCCCAAATCTGTGCAGTCCTACAGGGTGTGTTTAAGATTTTTATGCTGTTTAAAATCATATGGCTTATTTTTTAGAAACCTTTTTAAAGCACCAGTTATTCCCTAAGAGATAAATTGATATTTCTGTATATGCTCTGTGGATTCTTGCAATCATGCAAAATAAAATTCTGCATTGTGGAATTGTTTAAAAAGAAACTAAATTAAAATCATAGCTATAATTTATGAAAAAAAAACTGACAAATGAAAGATGATCAGGCTGGTCTTATTCCAGTCAGTATTTTGTATAGGAAAAAGACTAAAAGAAAAAAAGTCTGTCCATTCTTTAAACCTCCTTTGTTGTTTGCCTACATAGAGAATTACCGATGTGTGCACTGAGCATGGCTCTTGGGTGTTGCAACCCTGTAGGGCAACATAGAGGAAGGAACATTGCAAGTGAAATTATATGATGATGGACAGCAGTAAGAATTCTATTTCTGAATACCTTAGAATATTTTCCAGAAGTCCATGCAAAGCAGCTGAGTTGAATAGTATGATGTATTTTTGTGTAACAGAGAACATATTAAATGATCTTGATTACAATTGCCTACAAAGCATGGAAAGATGATGAATGCTGTCTAGATATTTTTGAGGTTGTCTTGAAATGTTGGTTGAGAGAAAATCTACCTCCACTTTAATCTTGAAATGAACTAGAGTAATTCTAAATTTCATGCTTTTGGAAAACTTATAGTGAAATCCACCCTTTTAAAATATTTCACAGAATGTTTCTTTTGTCTCTTCCTCTCTTCATCCATATCAATTTTTCATCAGATTTAGTAAGGGAGCTTTCTACAGTTATATTAGCCTGAATGCTGTTGATTTTAAAGGTTGTAATTGGGAGCATAATTTCAGTTAAGAGGTCTACTGGCAAGAAATAAAACTGACTAGAAACAGTGGACATAAAATGTGGTTTTATTCAAATAAACTAAAGGGTGAAAGCAATGTTTAATAGATATCTCTTAGCAACTTAATTCCTATTCAAGGATCACAGTAAGTTCACATTTCCAGCAGTGTGATCACGGTCTGCCTCTTAGAATGCTCCCTTGTTGGTTTTGTTCTTGAAGCTGAAATTGCTGAATTGTACCAGAGAGGACAACACAGGCCTGATTTACTTGGGTACAGTCCTCATTAATTCAGGTGGATTATTAGGTCAGCAGCTCTGCAAAACCAGGACTGGGCAGTGCCATGTCTGCAAATTCAGTTCCTGTTTTGCTTCAAAGATATGCTTTCCAATTCTGTCACATATAAACATTGGGTTTAAATGGAGCACTTCTTTAAGGCTAAATGAAGTCATGCTTCTGCTGAATAGCAACGCTTTTTCTTAGCCTACACATATGAATTATACATGTGAAATAGAGCTGTCTAAATGTCAACTTTAAACACAGGTGCTTAAATAATATTAGTTATCATGACAAGTTCATATATTTAAAGTAAAATTGGATTGCATAATAATTTTAGGAAATTATTACAGCTACTTCTGGTTTTTTTATAAAATATGCACATGAATTAACAAAGCAATTTATGCTTGCTAGTTATGGAAAAATCATACTTTTAGCTTTAGTCTAGTTTTGCCTCTTTTTTCAAAAATATTATGTTATCCTCGCAGAAGTCGATTACATCTCTGTTACACTAGAAAACCTTAGAGCATTTCAAAGCAGTATTCCATTCATTTAGGATACACAGACCATCCATACTGGAAGCCTTAGTCTTTAATGCATTCATGTCAAAACATATGAGGTTGTCATGCTCCATACTCTAACCAGAAGAAGATATCAGGTTTGCTTCTGGAATTGGCAGGCAATAGTAAGGCTTTGGTAATGTCCTAAACTGTCTGAAACATTTTAATTTTCATTCTGTTTTACTAACATTACTTTGAGATGGGATTCATTACAGATCTAAGTGTTACAGATTTATGGTAAATTTGCTTGTCAAACACTAAGCTAGAGCTTAATGCCCCAAGTGAGGTGATCAGAAGGGCATGGGGCAGAAATGAACAGGATCTTATGAATTATCAACTACTTGATGCCATAGCCCGATGAAGTTTTGTTATTTCTCTCCACTATTAAAAAATAAGGGAGAGTTTCAAACTTTTAGAGAATGCAAAGTGTAACTGAAGACTTAATTACTGTGGTGTGGTTGTGGGTGCTTAAAAAAACTTAAAAGGCAGATAGATAAATTTGCAGAGAAAAGAAACACTACCTCATCAAGGAGTGTTGATGGAATAAAGTTGATTTTGAAGGTTAACGGAGATTGAAAAATGTATAATCTTATGCTTTCCAAGGGACAATCCTGTTTTCTGTTGCTAACTGTTGCAGAAAGGATTTATCATTTGGGGGGTGGGGCAGTTTCTGTGTAGTAGTTAATTTATTTGAATGGAAATCCAAATAAAACCTGCATCCTTTAGTTTATTTGGGATCAGGGCTTTTGAGTTATTTCACTGAAAGACAAGCAGGTATGTAGAGAAAACTAGAAAAGTCTTTCTTAGCATAAGCATTCCCTCTCTGTTTGAACTACAGATGGGTAAATATTCCTCAACTCTGAGGCCTGACCTCAAAAGTGTAGTTTAATAACTAACTGTAGCTTTAGTAGTTTCTGTCACCGTGATCTCTCTAGTCTATGTCACAGAAGCAAGTCTAGTGTTTCTTTAGTATCTGTCCTTCAGGGTACCCTTGTCACTGCTCTCCATGACACTTCTGTTTCTCTATTTTTTTTTTCTTTTCTCCTGTGCTTGGATTCAGTTTAACTTGCACCTAATTTTCACACTGCAAGAATAAGAAAAAGATACTCTTCATACATTGGTTACCTTTTTGACGTACAATTTGCTACAGAAATTATGTCGAGGGAAATAGGTCTTTAGATTCCAAAGACACACTAAGAAACTCTGTGCCCCATTCTTAATGTTCACCAAGATTTTGTCTAATAAAGGAGTAGAAAGAAGCACTGCAAAACTTTTCATGCATTCTTGGTTTCCTCGTGCTCTCACAAATTTAATCTGCCTGCAACATAGATGATGAATCTGGCTCTAGTTACAAGCAGTGGGAGGCTTTACCTTTAGCAGGTGAGTCATTACAACATAACATTCCATTTTAATGCTGTTATGCAAACCCTTTTTTGATGTTTTCTTAGGATGCATGGTTTGTGCAGAATTTATGAAAGAAACATTTAATTGAGGGATGCCTGTGAATCAAGTTTATCTTTAAACGCATCTATATTTACTGGAGTAGCACTGTAATTAAGCACTCCCACTTCTAAGACCTTAATATTTAGATATTCTTCTCGTCTTTAATAGTTCTTTACTCTTTCTTTCTGCTAGTAAACTATGTTTTTTCCCCATTATAAACTAGAGTGAGTTAAACAGCGAGTTCACCTGACGCTTGCAACCAGAGACAATGTTGCAGGATGACACTTCTTTACCCCTCTTAATATTGATTCTTTAATATGCTTAGGTTAAAGTGAACTGATTATGGGAAGCTGTGGGTGCTCATTGGTGAGATATTTTAGTAGTAAAACAGCTTCAGGGTCTGGTAAGCTAACAGCCTTACAGGAGATAATACATAAGTATATATTGAATGTAAAAATGTCTCCAGAAAGCTTTAATAAGGATTGCAGAGGATTCTTGAGGCCGTGTGCGAGGCAGTTGTTTTGCTTTTAAAATTCTTCCTCAGCCCACCTAGTACAGTTTGTGTTCTCTTGCATTGAAAGTTTGCTCTCTGTAAATTGTGGGTTGTGCTATGCCAGCTCAAGATGAGCTGTCAGCTGTATGATAACTTGCTGCCATTCAGGAAATAGTACTCAACTGCTTCAATAAAAATGACCACGATTGTTTGAAGAGCACAATATATTTCTTAATTTATTCTAAAATGTGTAGTTATAATTTGTAGCTCTAGTCTGCAGTGCAGTTGGAAGATCTGTATTATGAAGTAAAATATTCCAGTTAAAATAAGATTTGCTCATAAATGATTCATTTGGCAGTTATTAAGTCATGTTCTAGCTCTCACCTGCCATAAGGAGTTTATCAGAGTGCTTTAATGGCATGGCAAACAGCTGGCTGTCTATTAGCCCTTTAAAGCTGGAAAGCCACTGGCCAGTTTACTATGTTAGATTTGTTCTTTACAGGGAGTTATTTTACAAGGTGGATGGTGTTGGAAGGCATTTTGTTTTTAGTTTATGAATACTTTATTTCTGTGGTAAAGAAAGCATAAACGAGGTTTGCATACCAGGAAAAGTTTAATTACCACATGAAGTGGCAGTTAGATGGCCAAAGGACACTTCAGAATTAATGTGCCATTTGCTCTAGCTGTGAGCAAAATCCGAATCTGCTTGCCCTTCCAAAGCTAAGGAATGAGCTTTTCACCTGGGAGTTCAGCACAGAGTGGGAAGATGACTGTGAAGCCATCAGATATGAATTCACTCAGAACTGTGCTCTGCCCCACCCTTAGTCTGAAGCCTGAGCTGCATAGTCATGTCTACACTACTAGTGTGTATTTTGGCTGATTGGTTGCTTGGTCGGGGTTTTTTTTACATATGCCTGAGTACAAAGAATGCCAGCAGCAGTTTTGAGAAGTGTGTGAAGCGTGTGCTCTAGTGTCTCTGTATGCAGATGGTCCTGTGATAAGACAACATTAATTGTCCCACCGAAATGAAGAGGAAAGTAATTGTCCTAAAAAGGAGTCAGTAGGTGGTGTAGGAGTTGTTCCTCGTCTGGATTAAAGACAGGAGCACATAATCTAAAGGTTGGTTCTGATTAGCACAGGGCTTGATTATATGGTTAAATACAGCAAATATGTAGAGTATTTCATAAAGACTTCAGCTCTTGCTTGGCTATTAGGTTCATGTCTTTTCTCTTTGTTAATAATGTCTGTTTTCATTACGGGGTTGCCAGAAAATTGGTGGGTAGGTGTGCCACCAAGGCAGTCCACAGAGCCCTGGGCTTGTAGCGGTACTGCTTGTAATTTTGAAAATGTTTAATGGAGTTTACCTCAGTCAGTTTGCAGGAAACTTGTGTTGGTCTGCAATTCAGAATATACTATAAATAAGAGAGGTAGTTCATACATTAATTTAATTCCTCAGATAGTGTTTGCACATGTGGCTTGAACTGTTGGTGCCCTGGGCCCAGGCAGAGTCCCTAAATAAATTGTGAGAGCTGCACAGGGGTGTGGGGTGTCACCTGAAGGAATCTAGGTTAAACAGTAGATTACAAACAGACTGAGCAAAACAGGTGCCTGATACAGTTGAAATAATTCACAGATAATGCAGATTTTCAAGCATTAGGGAAATACAGACATCAATGTTTGCATTCCTGAGCTACTCTTCAATGCTACCCTGAACTGGAAGTTTTTCAGAGCAACAGGAGTGCTATGTATGACAGACCCTTAACTTCCTTGATGAAACTCTTTGATATCAGAACGAACTCATTTCTGCTTCCTTTTTCTCCCTATATACTGATACAGTGCTTCATTTCATTCCAGGTTATTTTTTTTCCTCAGCCAAGTTTTTTTTTTTTGGTTTTGCCTTTTGTATTCACTCATTTACTTTTTGCTATATTCTTGAAGGGAACATGATCTGAGTTCCGTGACACCGTTTATATAAGCATGCAGTCAGAAGCACATACCTGCATGCCAAGGGTGTGCTTTTAAGTGCATGCTGTGTATAAATAGCATGAATACAGTAAACAATTTGAGATAGATTATGAGATGCTATCTTTTTAATCATGATCCTTGCCAGATGTAATCCTTAGATAAGATTCGCACTTCCGTGACTTCACCACTGATAAGATAATAAGGCGAATTACACTTAAAGGGCCTCCCAATGTCACTTAAATCAGTCACTTGTTTTTAGCATAAGCTCTGTGGAACCAGCAGCAGAAGGACTCTTACATAAGACTCATTGCTAAACATGGTATTTAGTTATACATGAGACACACTCAGGGAAAATCTCAGGTGACAAAGGAAGATGCTTCAGAGCATTAATCCCAATATAGTAACTTGCCATATACTGACAAATATATCCAAGCTTAAGTAATTAAATCTTTTTTTGAAGACAGACTATGATAAGGAGTAAGCGTCCTGAGCAGATTAAATTTCTTTCTGCTCTCACATTCTGCAGTTCAGCACTGATTATTCTGAAGCCAGTCTCTCCTTTCCCTCTACTGCTGCTTTTTTTTTTTTTTCTTCTAAGACCTTTGGGGTTTGCTTTAACACTTTTAGTGGCCTGAGTATAAAAAATAGATGCTGTGTTTTCTGGTCTCTTAAATGCAAATGTATCCCCTCCCATTCTTTGTGTGCCACATTATTTTTATTATTTAATCCTGTTATCTTGTTTTCCTTTTAGTATATCCAGCTTCTTCAGATTGACACTCTAAATATACCTTTATTTAAAACAATAGTGTCCTATCCCTTACATCCAAAATCTTTAGTTCAAAGAAATTATCACTGAAATTGTTGAATGTCTCTGTCTTATCAGTGGAAGAATTGCATCAATATTTGCATTTAAAAGATTACTGAGACTAGCTTAACACTCAGGAACTTGGGTTTCATTCCATCTAATTCATTTTGGTTTACTCTTGAATAAGTCAAAAGATGGAGCCCAGATCAGTGTCAGTGCAGCTCTGATGTGTTGTGTCTATCTGTGTTCATGCATTTATTACAGGACAGACCTTCAGCTGAGCTGAGCAGCCTCTGGAAAATTCTTGTTGTATTAACTGTGTGAGAAGGGGAAGTAGCTACGGGGTTGTGGATTGGCTTTTTTCCCTACTTCTCTGTAGTAGCAGCTTCTTTTCTGCCTGAAAAAGTAGCTGCTTCTATTCTTAAGAGTCACTTATGTGTGAAACTCCGTAACTGATTGCACATTCACATTTGTTTGACTTGGTGTTCCTTGCTTCTACAGCCTGCATTAGGCAGGTGAAGGAATATTGAAGGGCACCAATTCTACACTGCTAAAAGAAATCTGATTTTCAACACAGTCATTGACACCTGTATGGTGAAATAGTAGTTAAGATAGCATTCCTAATTTACAGGTTTTCGAAATGATTGCTGGAATCACTGGTGTTTAAATATTCTGAAATGTGTCCTTTTCTCAGTTGAAGAAATAAATGGGAAATGCCAGGGTTTTAGGAGTAACCTCCACTTAACCTGCAAGCTGAAATGTAAGTTTAATGAAGAGCTGTAAATGGAGGACTGTTTTCCCTTTTCAGTGGTGTAACGCATCCTCCCAGTTGTACCTGCTTAAATTACTTCTTTTCAAGGTGGACACCAGGTGAAGTGGAGCACAGTCTAAATTGGAGGCACAGAACAGGGGTAGTGCTACAAAATGTGTGTAATAGGCTTTTTATGAAGGTGCATAACATGGTTCATAAAGTTTTCAGGCTCTTCTGTTATTTCTACAGATGAATAAATGTTAAAAAAGTTATGTGATACAAGTAACACAACACTTATTTCTAACTGTTTGACTACATTAGCTCTAGAAAAAACTATAAGAGGAAAAACAGCTTCAATTTGTACATTCAAGGTCATGCTTCTTTCAGATCTTGAATGTATTATGCTAATTAATATATCGCTAATGACCATATTTAATACAACAAATTAAATTCCTCTTTCCACTTGTGTTGGGGGTTTTGTGTCAATATTGTAGTTTTAGCTTGTTGTTTCTATAGCTTTCCCAGAATGAGACCAACTCCTGGAGGCTGGGGACTCTTCCTCCCTGGAGGTATCCAAAAGCAGGCTAGACACGGTCCTGGACACGCAGCTCTGCCTGCTCCTGCTCGAGGCAGGGAAGTTGGACCATACGACATCCAGAGGTCCCTTCCCAACTCAGCCATTTTGTGATTCTGTCACTTACCCTGAAATTTAGTTAGATGGAGCCAGAGTATAGAACTATAAGCTGCTGTACATGGGCACACAGCTGTTTACAGTATAGATGTCTTGCTTCTGTGCGTGGGGTGGAAGTTGTATTTGGTGGAAGAAGGAAATAAAAGGCAGCACTGCAGCTGATCCCCAATACAATTGAGTGTTCTGATACTCTGAGGAGTTTCTCTTACTGAGAAAATGGATAAAATATCACAAATCAAGACACTGATTTTCTTAAGGATTGAATGGCATGATTAGAGCTGTTACAGGTAAGAGATCAAAAATGGACCCAGCTGAAGATCTTCCCTGGATGCATGGGACTGCTGTTCTTCAGGTCTCTAGGTCATAAAAAAAATAACTCAATCCAAACTAGAAACAATGTATTGGTATGTTTAGAAGCAGGACTTTAGACAAGATCTTAAAAACAAGACCACAACAGTTCTGATACATCTAATGTTATTTTCAAATGCATTTTTTTTCCTTCTCTCTTCCCCTAAATAAGATCTTTTGTCTCCTAATAATTTCCCATGATATACTCAAACAACAGATGTCATCCCAAATAATAGCTAGCACAAATAATTTCTCAATTTGAAGCAAGTACATTACTAGTGTGGAATAGAGAAATAAGGTATCTAACTGAATTAATATGGGCATTGTGTCAATGATGCCACCATTGAGATTAATGAAGATTAGTTTCCTTCAGAATGAATGTTCTGTGTAACAGCCGCCTCTTCTGTCAAAGATTAAAAATATCAATAAATTCAGATTTAGTAGAGTAATATACAGTCTAAGTACTTAAAAGTGCAAATTACCATTTTTTATTTGGATTTTTCTGCTTGGATTAGGTTGAAGCTTCAGATGCCTTTCTGCACAGCCTGCTGTGGTTCTAGGTAGGCAAGATGGAACCAAGTGACTACTCAGATTCTGTCACTGCAATTGAGGGGACTGACTGATGGGAGTGGCTGGTGAATGGGGAGGGTGGTGGCTTCATCTCTTCCTGTTCGTGGACACAAATGTATGCTCCTTGTCAGAAAACTCTGCTTGCTTTTAGGAAGGCAGCCAGCAGTGGGTTTCGTTAGCAAAACGATCTATGCTACCAATATGGAGTGGTTTCAAAGTGTATTAACTGTTAGGCTGAGGTGCTGAAAAATGAGTGAGGAGACTGATTTATGTTCTGTGTGTAACAGAAATTACAGGAAATGGACATAAATTGTTTGCATCACCTTATTGTTCTATAAAGGTATTGGAGCAAATTTTCCTGTCAAATACATTCATGTCAAGTAAAAAGTAACAAATGTTTATAAAAAGAATTCTATAAACATTTTTTCTTTTCATTTTAATTTATCATTGTAGTTTCTCATATATCATAAGAATCCTTCTGTGATTACCTTATAAATTTTTTGAGTCAATTATATTAACCATTAATTAAGAAAACCAAAAGGATTGTTAGATTAAGTAGAAAATATTAAATATTTATTATATGTATTTATAATCCCATTTATAAACATTTTGAGATTTTTCTGAAAAGGCAGTCACTCTACCCAATTTGGTACCTCAGGGTATTTTTGATTTCTCTTTTATAACTATTAATAAGTTCAAAAGGAAGGTTATATCTGATAAGATGACCCACTTCCTATTCTTGCACGACAGTACTCTGCAGAATTTCACAACAAAAATCAGTCGATGTATTGCTGAGTTTGACATGCTACATGAAAGAAATCATAAACATGTTAAGAAGCTTAAAGATTTAGAACCTGTATCTTGAAATCCTTTGCAAGATTTCCACGTAAGATTTCTTAATCAAATATGAAGCTGCTATCCACAGTTAATTAGATTTAGATTGTCTCTGCTGAAGAGCCAGGAAAGAAAAACAGCTTGGGTGTCAGTTCAAATGTCCTGGGTTTGCAAAGGGTAGGAAAGCAGTACCTGTTCTTCCCACTAGTTTCAGGAAGCACAAGCAATTATCCTTATGTGTATCCTTATATATCTTAATGTTCTGCTTTAAGAATATTATTAAATCCATTGATCCTCTTAGAGAACCAATAATCTGGATAATCATTTTAAATTTAATCTTTCATGTCATAAAAACATGTCTAGGCTTTCCAGGTAATATCAGAATACAAGTTTTTCCTTCATAAACTGACACAAGATGAAAAGGGAGATTTATGTTGATCTTGTATAACCAATAGAATTATTTTGGGGAAAAAAAAATCAGCTTGAAAAGTAAGTAGGACTTACTGCTGGGTATTTGTATGATTCTTTTCCTTTTCCCTTACCCCCCTACATATAATTCAAAAAAGCCTTTGCAACTTAAAATGCAAAGAAAACAGTCAACAGCAGTAAAACCCATGCTCTGCTATGCACTACCATATGCAGCTTTAGTTATGGAATTGAAATTAAGAACTAATTATCTTTTCCTAAGTATTGCCTCTTATTATATTATCTTCTAAAAGTTCAAGTAGGATATTTTTAAATATTGAAATTTAATGGATGAAATTACTTCCACCTAAAATACTCTTTTTTTGTTTGTATCTTTAGCTGAAAGGACTACCTGGAATTTGCCTACAGATTTCCCAGTTTGAATACCCTCATTAATTAAAAATAATAATGAGAAATGACATATTATTCATAGCAGTTTCTGTTGCAGTTCTATGATACCAGAAATTATAAATGTTTGAAAATTACCGGGGGAAAAAAATCTAACAAGGATTAGAATATGATAAATTCTCTTGTCTTAGTTAATATAGTATATATTAGGTACACATACATGGATTAAATTGCTCTGTATGAATTCATGTCTCTGTGGTATTGGGAAACCTAGGCTTATTTTGAGTTAACATGATTTTCTGAGGATTTTCTATAAGGATTCAGTGATGAAGGAACTATTTTATTTATCGGACGTTAGAAAATAATGTCCAACCTCTGCTGGGGAAGGCCTAAAGTAGGGGATAAAAAGCAGTATTGTGATAAAAGTACTGGAAACATTGTAAGTGACTAAAATTTATGCTGATAAATGCCTGGAAATTATATGTACTAGACCAGATTCAGACTGTAGTCCAGTTCTCATGTGTTGCTTTCAAGTGTGAAGGAGCTGCATCAGTGTGGAGGTAAACACAGGTTAAAAAAGAAGTGTTTGCTCTCTCCAAACATCCCAGAGCACAGGGAGTACTTGGAGGAGGCTGTTTTGAGACAAAGCTTAGCAGCAAAGCTATTGGGACTGGGAAAGTCTCACTGAATTCAGTGGGGTGAGAATTCAGTACACTCTTACTGACTTATATTTTAGAAATAATTGGTTAGGAAGATGACCAATTAAAATTGTAAGCAACTATAAAAAATTATAAAATCAGCAGTGAAAACTTCTTTGGTTTTGTATCTGTCCTTGAAGCATGGTGTGAAGGGAGAATCTTCCCTCCTGTGCTTCAGGACCTCAGTCCTACAACAGAATCTGGGTTGGATTGTTTTCTTTCAAGAGCCAGTGCTGGGAAAAAAAGCTTTAATTTTAGGTTTCTCTTCTCATATTGATCTCAGAGTACCTCACCCTCAGAAGATCAAAATGCACATTGACTCTCTGACAGCCTCCTTTTTGAGGCGTGGCATCTATTTTTTTGTGCAATCCTCACTTTTGACTGTATGTTTCACAAGCTGTGCTTGTCTTCTTTAAAGTATGTCTTTTTTATTAAAAAGATAAAAAGCTCAGATGAGATAGCAGTTATTTCATATGTAATTAGAGTAGGGATGAAATGCCTGTGCTTTTATCTTGAAAAAATTTGGCAGATAAATTTTGGTTTTTCAGTTCCACAGATGAAATAAAATCCAGAGCTCAGTTAAGAGTTCATGTTACCTTATGCGGAAAATATCTCGCCTTCTTTCTCTGATGAGTTAACTGGAAATGGATATTTTTTTTTTTTTTGTGAACCTTAGCGTAAAGAGTTGCTCTATTTTTAATCCAAAGCCATGAATATATTGTTCGTGTGGAAAATATTATCAAAATTTTTTTTAATCTTCTTTTTTTTCTGATTAGATTGTGAATGAAGTAGAGAAAAATACCATGAAAATGTTTGGAAGGCTTGAAGGGAATGTTCATATTTTCAGAATGGCAGGGAGGGAGAACAGAAGAAATGAAGAAGTGAAAGTGAAGTTACCACAAAAAAAGGCAAAAGTCCTTTCTGTACTAATTGTGGTTTGGTATTGAGGAGATGGAATTTTGTGACTCTCTGTTGACTTCCACTATTAGGTGAAAGGGAGCCAGGGATTTTTTTTAATAGAGACTCTCCTGTAAAGAAAGGGGGAAACAATAGCTAGCTGTCACAACAAGCTGATATATACCTTTGATCAGCCAAATGAATGTTGCAGGCATTTCTTATAGAAAGGAGATTGCTTATCGATCTATATCAAAATATGCATGCTAATCCCAGGCAGCAGAGAGTATTTTCAAGTGGAGTTAATAATCTGATTGCTGTCCTGTCTGGTGCAATTCACTGAACTCGAAGCTCTAATCAGTCTGGGGTCTTGCAGTCAAATGTATTTTGCTGCTTAAATTTGGATTTGTGACATTGATTGAAGAGTCCTTGTAAAGGTGTTGACAAATCAAATTGTTTGTTCCAGTAGTGTTTTGCTAGAGATCAAGTCCAAAGTAATAAGCAGTGAATTTGTTCATTACTAGTGGGGTGAAAGGAATGATAAAATTCACCTGCATCATTATCTCAGACACAGTATCAATAAAAGATATGTTTTGAGTGAAGAAAATGTACTAGTATTTGTGGCTGAATGTGATGAGTGATGAAAACTGAAATACAACATTGTAATTCAAGAGTTACTTAATAACGGCTTGGAGAAAATAATATTTTTTTTAAAACCTCATCTTTACAAATCAGGGAGAAGAGATAAGAAAAAAGTGAATTTTAAAACAGTGTTTGGGATTTAAATTAGTTTACTGGATTAAAAATTGTTAATGTAAATATACAGTTTACAACACAAGTGTTAGAATCAGTCTTATTCAGTGCTGAAGCTGTGGCTATTCTCCATTATATTAATTTTGTTGTAGTTGAAATATTGAGATGTATACACTGAAATTTAGACAGTGTCCATTCAAAAGATAAGATTTTACATTATATGCCTTGAAAAAGGATTTCTGGCGAAGGTTAACAAACTTGTCCTTTTTGCTAAGTCTAAGTGTGATTCTCAAGTAATCTATCATTCAGTGAATTAATATAGTATTAATTGTGCTTTGTTATTTGATTCGTTTCTTCAACAGTTTCTGCGAGAAACATATTTGCCTAAAATATTATTCCTGTGCCTCACATTTTCTTATAAATACTGGAATTCACTTGAAAGAAGGGAAACCATTTGTTTCACACCTCCCATGGGTATGTGGCAGATACCAGATTAGTTTGGTTACTTTGATTCATATTTTTGAGTAATATGAATTAAGTTTACATGCTACTCTTATTTCCGTGTTCTATATTGGTAATCAAACAGGTGAATCTAGTTCCTGAACTTCAACATCAGAACTCAGGAGTATGACAATAACCTCATGTTTCTGTATTTCCCTCAACCCATTGTAAAAATATTGAAATAACTCACAAAGATTGGCTAAAAAAATCTGATGGGTGTTTATTTTGTGCAATATCATCATTACAAAATCTTTTCTTCATTGTTTTTCTAAAAGAAATTTTGGAACTAGTGTTCAGAAAACACTGACAGGTCTGGAGTGTGGACATTTATCAATGATCTGCAATGTGAAAAAAAAAGGAAAACTTCTATATACACTAAAATTAAAACTTACCTTTTGAGACTGTAAAGGATTTGTGCTTAGAGATGCTGGAAGTCAAGTCCAAGGTTTGCTTTCCTCGAGTAGAAGTTTCTGTTACAGAATTGGATTGGGAAGATGTTAGACACTTTTTACCTCTGACCAGCAGCTTGGTGCATCAGTCTGATCTGACATGAAACTCTTTGGATAAACATATTGCCAAAATATCTGCCAAATAGTTATGCTCTGATTTTAAAAAATGCCATGTTTCAGCTTAGTTCAATTAAGTTGTTTCATCTACATCTTTAGTTGTCCAACAGGCCATCGCTGACTTGAAATGGTCAGTCACAAAACCAGACTGGATTAAGAAAAGGGTGCTCTTGGGAGCTCTCATGGTTTCTGAGTAACCATAGGATTCATGAACTTGGAAGTGACCTCTGGGGTCTCTATTCTAACTTCCTGCTTAAAGGAATCAGCTATGGGATGAGGCCAGTTCACTCCTGTGAGCCTTAAACCTCCAGGAATGGAAACCATACAACCCTTCTGGGCAGTGTCCTCATGGGAACGGAGTTTTCCGTACATTCAGTCAGGACCATGGCTGGTACAGTAAATGTTCTCTGTCTTTTGCCCTCCCACCACATCTGCTTGGCAAGGGGTCTGGTTTGGAATCTCAGCAACTTTTGGTGTCAGACTTGGTCAATTCACATCAGTGTCAGGTGGGTTATTTGCAGTTTAGAAGCAGACTGTGAAATCAGGGATGTAGCACAGGACTGGTAACAGTGTGGGGTTTTTCAGGAGGGGGACAGAGATGTATAACCAGGATCCCCAGGTGAGGGAGAGCCAGGGAAGCTGCTTGGCTGAGGTTATGAGGCTTAAGAATGCTGGCCCCTGGCTTGTTTGGCCTCCTTGCTGGGTCAGGAACATTTGCCATCCCAATCCCAGCGGCTGTCCAAATTCTCAAATGCCTCTTTTTTTCCTCTGTGAAAGCTATGTCCTTGGAATGAAATATCTTCTTTTATTTTTCTGCTCCAAAACAAAAGATCATGACAGAAAATGTCATTCCAAATACAAAATACTGGAGGTAGCCATGGATTCTTTTTCTTGCATTTTCTAATCCTTACTGTAATGGGGCTTTGAGTACTTTTTATATTTGGGTTTTTCTCCTACTGTGTATTGATTCAACAACTAACCAAATGTTATTAAACATTTTTGCTTTTGGAATATGATTATGTTCTCAGTTTGATAGACTGACCTTTTTCTTTTTTCCTCTTGACATGCATGTAATTCATCCCATCAAACATATTTCTTCTGATGTTTTGCCTTTTTTCTGTTTCCCCATTTAATTTCAGTGTCTAGGGCCCCCTTCTGTTTCAGAGAAAGGCAGTGAAATGCCTAAGACTGCAGTCTGAAAACATTTTTTTTTTACTTTATAGTGGTAACTTATTTCCTTTGTACTCAAAAAGTTTCTCTTTCCTTACACGAAGTTCTCCTAGATTCAGTGACATGGGTAATTTTGCTTTCTTTTTGTATCCTCAAGTAGTCCCTTACTCTTCCCACCCACATACCCCTTGGGTTTTTTTGCGGGAGTTCTGTGTCTGAGAACCATGCCACATCCCACACAATCCTTTATGGAAAAGAAAAAAATGTAAACTACATAACCCTTCCAGAACATGTTTCGAAACCACAGCAGCCATCTGGTTTTCCAGAAGGCCTGCTGTTCTTTTCATGTTTAGAGGAATAGTTTGATAACAAACTTGTCTAATAAATATAGAGCTGAAAGACAACAAATAAGTGTTTGCCGTCTCCTGACATTTTTGATGTTTTCCTAATTTATAACATTAAAGACTGTTAAAACAGATGGAGTTTAATATATTCTCCTGTACAAACACATGGTTGAAGTTGTGTACAATACCAGCGTGTTGGATTATGCATATGCTATCAGATTTTACTTCATCCATTTATTCTACAGGAGCAAAGTTTAACTACTAGCAAGCATTTTTTGGTAAAGGTAATCTGTTAACCCTCATAAACAAAATGCAGCATGCATTGTAGTAAACAAAAATGTAGTATAGCATAATCATTAATCATCTGTGTAAACACTTTGTTTTATGATTGAATTAATGTTGGAAGATAACTTTGGTCAAGTTATAAAATATGGCCAAATAAATATTTGTGTTAACTGGATTGTAAGAACTTCTTAAACGCAACATTGCCGGATCTGATTAAATGCTTAGATGAAATTTGTCTTGAAATAAACAATAATTATATCACTATGAAATCACAGTGTTGAAATTTACTGTTCTGAGCCTGCTGACAGAAATAAAGGGAAAAGAACAGATGTTATGAAATCAGATTCAAGCAAATAATCTATCCAGTCATTAATACAACAGCATTCACCTGTATTTTTATGGAAAGTTCGACCCATCTAATACATTACTCATAATGTTGGAGAGCTATTAAGATATTTAATGGTTCTAAGCAAACTTTGAAATCAGCAGTGCAACATAAAAAAAGGTGTCCATGTCACCCTACTGCAATTCATGTTAAAACATGGAATAGGTGCCCTCCTAATATGACAATATCAGTGTGTAGAGTCACACCATACCTTACTTTATTTTTGCTAAGGGAAAAAAAATTAACTCACTAAATCTTGACTTTACCCCATTGTTTAGTTTTACCATGGTGGAATATTTTAAATGACTGACACTTTCCAACAGGTGATCTGTTCCGTGAATATGAGGGAAATTTTTCTGCTTGGGGGAGAGTGGGATAGAAAATACTGACCCTGAACCAACAAGACCCTGAAACCACCTCCTAAACTGGTTCTATGTTTAGTCTTAATGAAGTACTGAGCAAGTTTAGGATGAGAGCAGTCAACATCTTTTGAAATCATCAGGTCTGTGGTCTAAAATAACAATCTAGTCTGATTTTTCAGAAAGATCAACAGTGTTCTGGATCAACTTTGCAAAAATTGGGACTATATAAAATGGTTGTTTTCAGCCTGATTTGTTTTGCTTAAAAATGAGGTTTTCAAACAATTTACTATCTTAATTTTAGCAGTTTGACTCTTTTGTGCGCTAACAAAAAGAAATATGCAAATGAGCTACCACTTTGCTTTCTAGGAAAATATATTTCTGAGCAAACACTTGACTTCATAATGTACTTCAGAGTTCTGTCTTGTAATTATAAGTAAAATCTGCATTTCTCTTTGACTTAACTATTGAATTGTATGAGGTAGTTTATACTTGCATTTTCATTTATTCTAGCTCTCAGTCCACCTAGATGTGTACTTGCTCTAGATCACACTTGTGAAGTTTGGTTTAATTTGCAGTCAGAAAATGTTATCAGCATATATAAATGTCACCCTTCTTCCAGTATCCTGAAAAATCTGCACATATAGTACTATTTTGTTACCTAGATGATGATTAAAGAATGGTAGGAAGGAATTTTGCCTGTAGAGTCCAAAGAATCGGAGTTCACATAAGTCCTATTATTCCTGATCTCAGGTTAGTTCAGTGAATTAAATTGAATGCACCAAAATGCCTTTCAGAAGGAGAATACTGAGGCTTGTACTTGCAACTTCGTCTTCTGAACCATCTTACTTTTATTTGAAGTTTCTGTGGAAATCCTGATTTAAGGAAGAATTTTTATAAGTATTATTAAATCTTAACTATAAAACAATCCCAAAGGAACTGCATTTAATGGGTGTGTAGATGTTTTTTTGGGGACCAAAATTGCATCAAAGTTTTTTGGTCACATGGTTGGCATCTCTGGTAACTTACCATGCTAGTCAGGGGGGTTTGACCATTTGTGATCAGCCCTGACACAGTCTCTGCTATTGAGTTTCCTTCTCTGGGACAGGGACTTTCCATCTGACACTTTATTTATCTCGTTCATTTGTGACTACAGCGTGATGGACAGAACTGTAATCTGGGAAGTGAAAGGTGCCTAATTTCTGAAAGTAAACTTTGCCATATCCGTTTACTCAAGATGTAGTTCTTATCGGAATTTAATTTTGCTTGTGACATTGGTGCCCAGCTCAGTTATCTGATTATGTTTATGTGTATTTTAAGAAGATATGTCACTTCTAAGAACATGTCCCTTAGGCTGTAGCCATGCAAAATTCCAGTCAGTATCAAAAAGAACCTTCTTAGGACTGCAGATTTTGTGATCTTAGATAACTTTGGTTTTTTTCTTTTGTTATATTCTGAAAAGAAAAACACAACAAACAAAAAAATATAAAAGCAGCCAAAACCAACAAATATGCACATATTTAAATGATACATTGGCATTAAAATATGTCAAGTTCAGAAATCTTGAGTTTTACATTTCCTTCTAGCCTTAAAACTAACATTAACCTTTAAATGTCATGTGATTAGATACCTTTTTGTATTCATGTATGGGAAACTGAATTTATTTTAAATTTCAGATTCTGGATGTTTGGGAACAGTTAATGCTTTCTTTAGATTTCATTGTAATAGGAAAGGTTTTAATTTTCTTGTGTGGCTTTTTTTTCTCTTGTGTTTTGAAATATTGTCAACTGTGCAGTTCAATGGATGCTTAAAGTTGTACTGTGGTAGGAGTTTTGTTAGGGCTGTGTTTTAAGACATTTATACTGAATGTAACTGTACCTTTTGTGTGCATGAACGTCTGCTTTGTGTACTCTTTGCACCTTCTATTTTCTCTGACTGTGAGAAAGTGTGTAATTATCAATCCATACGTAACAGAATATATTAAATCCTAAGCAGAGTAGTTTTGATTCTAAAATATTCCAGAAGCTTTTATAGTCTGCTTTGAAAGCAAGTATGAATGTTTTTCTCAAATCTTACTCCTTACTTTTAGTTGAGTACAAAAATGTAACTGTTCTTAATTGTTGCATGCAGAACAACAAATCCATAAGCTATAAGCTGACTCAACTGGGGTTTACATTATAGACCACCAGCAAATGTAATTGTATGCTGTACACTTGATGAAAAGTACAATATATATCCTCTCAGTAAGGGTTCTTTATTATAAAAGGGCTAGGTATTGCTTGGGTATTAACTATACTGTACTAAAACCCATAAACACCTTTTTACACGTAGAGTGCACACTTCAATGCAACAATCAAATGCTTTTCTATAAATAACAAACTTATGGAAAAAGAGGCCTTTGATTGCTTTCCAAGAATGCATTGAAACCTTAGAGGGACTTTATTTGATTCCAGGAGTTGAGTGCTAGTTCGCGGATATCAATATCAGATCTCTTGTAATTATTTAAAAATATGCTTTTATTTTAATATTGGAATATGCACAGCTTACAAGTGGAGCTTATTAGACTATGAAAAATTTAATTCTCTTTTAGGTGGTGCTCTAAATATTTTCATTGTTAGTGCATAAGAGGTAGATTTTTTCTGTAAAAGTAATATGGCCAAAATAGCATCAAATAAGAGGGTGAGGGTTGGAGGGAAACTTGTCTCTGGTGATTACTTGAAGTCACTCTGTGCTGAGCTTTGGGTGAAGTGTCAGACTTCCTTCCTACAAAGAATTACTGTGAAAAAAAGCCCATTTTGTTTTATGCCTGGAACAGGTGACGCCTAAATGCTAAGTGCGCATTTGGTTGAATGTTAGATGGGAGCTGCCCGTGACATCAATCACTTAATTCCATTGTCAGGCTGAGAAAACAGCAGTTGTTTTGTCTAAAGGTGGGACTGAGTTATGTGTGGCCTGACTGCACGGCAGATGGAATGTGCTTGCCTCTATGTATGAATAGTGTCGTGCAGCTATTAACACACATGCTACAGATGGCAGTTTGTAACCCAGTGCGGAGCGCTGAGAGCTACAGCTAAGGGTGTGAGCCTTGAAAAGCACTTTGCCTGCTTTGCACCGCCCTAGGTATACTTTTGATATTTATACGAATGAATGAATAAAAGGTGGCTAGCAATAATATGATTCTTCATACCAATTCCTACTCATACCCAAACTCTAAAGCTAAACCAAAAGAGGAATTATTTCTTTAAAGGAGATGTAGAAATATTTTGCATAGTAAAATATAAGGTATTTATTTATCCTTGAGAACTCACATATTTGAAAGAGCATCTGTTTTTCACTGAAGATGCATTTTTCCCAAATTGTACATCTGGGAAGACTGAGTCACAAGGAAGTTAGCAACTTGCACAAAATGACAGCTTGCTTTAAATCAGGAGTCTTGATTTCACAGTCTGGTGGTTTGCTCTTGTTAGTCCATTGCATTGCTTGCTTCTGGCTTTGTAAAGCATACAATTGAGAAATAAATTATAATTTTTTGTCTCATATACTTATTAATGGGTACCACTGTCTGGAGTAACTATTTTGACCAGCTGATTTGTATTTTATGGAAGCACGCCGGCTTCCATGTACTTTTGGTTGGCTACTGGAAAACGTTCTTGTTTTTCCAACAGCTTTATTTGGAGGATGAAAGAAACATCAGTTTTTCTGCCTTATCCATAGGGAGTGCCTTGGATGATGTGGGATTTCTGTTTTCCCAGGATTTCTTGTGTTCTTGCTTTAGCAGGTCAATAGTGAGACAGGCTTTTGGGCTTACACAGCTGTATCACTTCTTGTGAATGTGCAGGCTTCCAAATGGCTTCAAGGTAACAATTATCTTCTTAAAAACACCTACAGACAACCATTTTTATGACCTGTTTTCCCAGGGATGCAGATGCTGTTGTCAGAAACAGAATCAAATGGTTTTTTTGTAATGACAGTGATTTCACTCCAAATTCTTTCATTATATGTGCTGTGACTTCATTTGCAAAGAGCTGACCATGGTATTTATTTCAGTACAGTAATCCATTCCTGTGAGAGTTGGGTTTTTGAGGTTTTTGTAGCTTCAGCAGTTTTGCAAGGTAACTAAAACTTGTTAAGGTGTTTGAATAGATGCCTCATTTGCAGAGAATTACAGTGGATTATGTTATGACTTTGGTCAAATAACTTCCTGTCTATCTCTTTCCTCACTGTCTTCTATGCTGAGACTCTAAACTCCTTCAAACATATTGAACTCATTCAGACTCACTTCTTGACTAGAACTCGTAATTGTTTAATATAGGAACTCATCCAGAGCCAAAAAATATGTTCGCATGTCCATCGACTTCTATGCAAAAACTTTCTTCCAAAGGCCATGCTAATTAAGGAGTGAGCACCTGAATGTTTGTTTAGCACTTGAAGTAATTTGAAAGCTATAGATGTGCTGTATGAACTATTTATAAAGAGGTAGCTGTGAAAAGTGAGTTTATTGTATAGGGAGCTTATATTCATTACCCTGAAGGACAGTAAAAGAAATTTTAGAATCCAAAAGAAAATTGAAAATTCCTGGTTAATAGGTACATGTCCAAAATAAGCCTTCATAATCCAGAAGATATGTGAGGGAATGGGGAAAAAATACACATATTACCTCTCAAATGTCTCAGTCTTTAGAGTTAAAATGGAGGTTTTAGCAAGCATAAATATATTTAGTACTGTTTTTTCCTTTATAAATAAGTGTAATCATGAATGCACATGATGGAGATCACAAAATTTTGTGTATCTGAATTTAGCTTTTATATTCGATTCTAATAATGGCAAAAATTTTTTGCTCATGAGCTACCATAAACATGATTTGATGCAGTCAAGACTAGGAGGAGCTTTCTGATTTTTTCAGTCTTATGCTACTGTAAATATTTAATCAAGTTTTAAACATTAAAGAAGCACTTGGGCCTTCCTTGTACAGTTTTCCCGGTAGAGTTGTAGCTCTTATTAAAATCATTTGTTATGTTGGTAGGGTGCTTTTAAATGAATCAAGCTTAATACCCTAGCTCTCCACCTTTGAAGGAATGGGTTCAAAGATCTAGCTCAGGTCACAAGGTAAATTAGCTGGGTAACCCTAGCACAGCCCCTTGTGGTTGGACAAACTGATCTCTGTTGTTCTTCCCCCAATCCCCCACAAAAAAGTCGAGTTTTCATCTTTACACAGAGTGTAAAAAGAACTTGGGCTTGCCAGTTACAGGCATGTTTTGGTATTAAACATAATTCTTCAATTGTGTTATGTCTTAAGGATCCAGTTTTTATACAGGTTGTTTTCTAAGCATAAACACACTTGAAAGTTTTGGAAATTCCTGTAAATAGTTATCCGTGCTCTACTCATAACATTATTTATTCAGATAGAGTTCTGTCTTGATAGTGGACCACAAATCTATTCAGTACTCACATACTGATAACTGTTGTGTTTAACAGAAGTTACTTGCTTTTCCTATGAAGAATCCTTTTACTTTTGCAGTTCTGCCGCTGGTTTCTCATAGAGTTGTGATCCCAGACATTATTAGGGAGTTGTGACATCAGCTTCATTGCAAATTTGGTGCCAATAAACTCTTCTGTTCTTTCTCTTTTCATACTTTTTTTTTTCTCAAAAATATCCAGATATTAGTTGAGAAGTTGTCTGACTCTCTTCTTACCAGTAGAAAAAAAGGGAAGTTTTGAAGGTTTTTCTTCTCTTAAATATTGAGGAACAGTCAAAAGTACAATTCTCGTTTGGGAATTAAATGGGAGATACAGACATTAGGGAAGATTCACATCAGCCATCTGCACTGGGGAGTGAATAAATGTTTCTGTTCTTGGTCCAGTAATAAAACAAAGGAACAGCTTTTGAAAATTATATTTTGAGATAAATATTAAGGATCATCCTGTTACTTTTGGTATTCTTATCCTCACTACCCAGATGTCATCCTGAAACTCACAATTTTTGTCATCAGAAGGGGAACTTCTCTTTGCTTGTTTGCACAGTGCTAAGTGCATGTAAGTTCTTGCTCATAGATCCTGCTGTAATATTTGTTATAAAATTTTTATCAATTTAAAGTTCTCTTTGTTCTAAAATGGCTATAAAATAAGCTATAATAAATGTGGATTTGGATGGATTCTTGACCTCAAGACCTGGTCCTGGTGTCAGGGGAAAAATCATCTGGAGAAATTGTAGACATATGTGTAAAATTGAACCAACAGCAAAAAATTAAACTGGCAGTATATTCATTTGCAGCTTATTTCTAGATTCGTTTGAAGTTCTTAATTTTATTTAGTTGATATAAAGACTCTTTTTTACTTTTCAACTGTGTAACTTGAAAGAATGCAGAAGAAATAATTGGCTTCTATCTTTTCAGTACTGTAAACCACAACAAGGTCTAATAATATTCACAGCTAATAAATAATGCAAGACTGGCAGGCTGTACAACCCTGTTTAACAGCAAAGACTTTAGGAAAGCACACAGAATCTTAAGTTCTTTCATTATTTTTGACATTGATTTGTCATTAAGAAAATATATTAGTTCAGGTTAAATTGATCTGAAACATCCATTAATATAGGTGATAGATTCCTTTTTTTGTTTCACTTCCTTGATATCTCAAATTAAGCAATGCAGGAAAAGCTAATTGTACCAAATATTTTTCTCTGATAAATTTTGTTCTGAAAATAGGACTGGAGATCTATGGTGACAGGTAGATGCAAGTCTGTATTAGGCTTGCTGCTAATAAGGTCGGGTATAGTTGACATCATCCATCTATAAAATGGATTAAACATTACTGACCAAAATGTACCAGAATATATTCGCAACTACATCTAGAGAATTAATGACCCCATAGTGCACAGAGGTGTTTGGATGGAAGGGAATATTCTCACCCTTTTCGATATCCCACATAGATTTATTTTTTGTACTGTTACTTATCTATACAATTCACGCCTTCTAAAACTACTTTGTGCACTCCACATGGCTGGGAATCTTCAAGTACTCTCATTTTAACAGCTGAGAGCAGTTTTGAAGTTCACCAAATCCCCGCACAGGTTTCTTTCTCAGTCCCTTCACTGAACTCCTGTACTGCTACTTACCTGCTGTACTAAAAAAAAAATTCAATATAATTATGCTGATCTGAGTTAGAAGACACGCTTAGCTCTTTCACAAGAGGATGCAAGTCTAACATTTCATGTGCTTTGTTTTATTCCTTACAAAATGGTTATTATAGCTTTGGGGTTTTTTTTAACTATTGTCAAAGTTATACTAATTTACTTTGCTTCCCACAAGAAGTTGTCTCAAAGAAGTGTTACAGAAAGATGAGGCAGTAAATCATAATGAGTCCTGTAAAGTTAAGGGTATTAGATTGTTATATACATCTATGTCTGTATGATCTCCAGCATTTCTGTATTTGAGGTATACATTCCTAAAAAGGCATTCTTTGAAAAATCCCTTTTCAGAGTCTGATTTTATATGTAATTAACCTGTTCTGGGCACAGTTCTTCAGCTAAAACCAGTTCCTTTTCTCTCCACTGAGTTTATTCTAGAAGGCTCTAAGAAACAACAGTGAGAAAAAAGCACCAGGTTTTAACTTCCCTCAAAATCTACCTCAGTGTCTCTAACATACAGCTATATGTTCTGGACTGGGAGCTAAACATGGCATTCTGAAGAAGATTTAAGTCATTTTACTAGGTCTTTGGAACCATGAAGGATATTTATGCAATGTAAATACTTGGAGATATTTTACTGTAATTCTTTAACATCTGTGTGCAAAAAGCTATCAAACCTCATAGTTCATATTCATATTTCAAACTTATCAAACATGGAGATGATCCAGGTATGCCTATTCCGGTTCCTCAGATTTGTGCCAGTTATGCCATGGAACAAGAACCCTCAGGAGATTTTTCTGACACTCATCAGCTGTAGTTACAGTAAGACTGAAGACATGGCATGCTATTCACTAATGCACAGCAACCTATCAACTTTGATTTTAGATGAGTTTTGGTACCAGTAGAGCTGTGTGTGCATTGCACATGCTTGAGTGCCTCTCTGAACAAGTGGTTTTGATATTGCAAAGGTAGACAGGAAGTAACCTGTAACAGCAAGAAGAAAGAAGACAGAGAAAGAAGTGGTCTGTCAAAATAATGGATCTGTTCAGCTTCTTATGGCAAAAATATGCATAATGTATTGAATTTTTCTTGGTATACAAGGATACATTTCTTTAATGCTTATGTTACTGTACTAGTGCTGGTTGTGGGGTTTTTTTTTTCATTTTTGGGAAAGTGGGAAAGTGACCATATATCCAAAGAATGTTTTTCAAGATGTTAGGAAATATCTGTAAAAACATCTATAGCACTATTAAAGCTATGGATGCCATTTCTCAACATCAGCAAGCTTTCCTAGAGAAGATTTTTCAAGCAGACTTTTGAAATAATTAAAATGCATCTCTTCATTCTGTTACCATTTTATTTTAAAGCAAAGAATGTCATATTGACACTTCATGATTTTTTTTAATAATCTACCATTTATAATGACCATGTTTAATTGCTCTAATTTAAAAAGACGCTATCTGATTGCCTGCATGCATATAACAAAAAACGTAATTGTCTTGTGCAAACCACTGAATAGATTTAGGAATCTTCAATAACAAAATTACATTAATAGCATATGCTATTAAAGATGATTGATGGCAAAATTGGAAGCATACTGGTTTTACACCACACAAAAGAGTACGGTGCTTTGAAGATGGTTCTGAGAGTGTCAACAACAGTACAAAGAAGAAAAACAGTGTAATACTCAAAGTCCCACTTGACTAAAAAAATGGATTTGGTAGTGATGTAGATCAAATTTTATTTTACTTGGGACGACAATATTTCTCTACTTGTTCTGGATATCTCTTGTGTATGTGATTACGTATTTCAATATACATTATGCTTAAATCTGTTTAAATACCTGTTTTATCTCACAGTAGAAGCTGCTTAACTTATAGACAGGTTTCAGAGACAAAAAAATCTCAACTCCATATTATTTCTCAGTTGGTTTAATCTATCTTTTATAGCAGTTCCTACTGTGAACATATAAGCAGATATAAGTTTCATTAATTATTTGCAATATACTGAAATTTGAAAGCTTTTTTTCTGTATTTAAAAGAAATCAAAACTAGAAAAAAATGCAGGAAAAGGGATGAAGATCATAACATTCTTAAGCTAGTTTGAAAATAGCTTCTGGTTTTATTGGTAGCATGGTCATAATGCGAAGTTCTCTAAAACTAAAGTTTTACGGCAGACGCATTTTAAATACATATATTACTTCTATAAGGGCATTAATATAAATTATATCTACCCTACTGTAGTTTTAGATTATACTTTTGGGGTGGTTTTTTTCTACCTTTTAAAATAGTAGGTATTTTTCCATGTGCTTCTGAGATTTACAATGCAGGTTTTAAAGGGCATTTGATATTCATCAGTTTTCTAATCATTAGCATGTTTTCCTTTTATATTCATATCTAAAGTCATTCTTGTGCACTGCTATGAAATCTAAACAGATATTTGCTCTTTTCGTAAAATAATTAGGATTAATAATTGCATTTATACTGGTGGATATCTCCAGGAGCACACATTTAGTTTCCCTTTTAGTTTTGTTTGGTTTATTGCTTTATTTAGTTTCTTATATTCTTATTTAGATAAATGTCTGATTATAATAGATTATTAAAAATCAAATATTTTACATGTAACAGTGCATAATGTTTAAGAATATGATACTCCTTTATCAGACTCGGGCTTTTGCAGTTCTCCATTTTGGGACTGTCCAGTCACGGGCAAAAAGAGCAAGCACTCTTCCTTTGGACCCTGTGAGTCGGATTCTTTGGGGTTTTGTCCTTTATTTTTGCATTTTATAATGTCCTTACACGATAGCTTAATAAAAACTATTTGAGAGGGTTTGTTTGATATTGTGGCATCACTTATTTTATGTATAGTTGATACACCCTAAAGAGAGTTCTCCAGTAATTATTGCTGACAAATATTATTTTTGTTTTCTTCAGAAAACTCTTTCGTACCGCAAAAGACTTATTGGTGATCTCAGAGATGCACACAATCCTTTCAAATTACCTGTAGATTTGTAGTTACATTTTAATACCTCATTAAAACATTTTAAAATATTTTGAAATAGAAGATTTTTCTTTTTCTGGCAAGCAGGTGGAGGGGTACTGCCTGCAGGACCCACTTTGTCAGCATGAAACCAGTCTCATAAATTTTTATTGAAATGAGCTCATTAGTTTTAATTTTTACCGGCTCTTTAGTAATTCAGGGAATAGTTTTCCATTTTTGAAAAGCAACCAATCAATTACTTAAATATATGCATTATTAGATGTGTGAGCTGGCCTTTCCAAGGATGGTATTAAGCAAAAAGATATTGTTGACATTTAGAGTATTGGTTGGAGCATGGTTTCTGTGATTAATTAGGACCCAGAACATGTTTTGTCTCTGGTTGGTTGGCTGTCCCCTTCCCCACCCTGCAAGGCAGAAACTTTAGTCAGGCCATAGTGAGCATCTCTTACCTCTAATTAACATTTCTCTGAATGTAACAGACTCAGTTACCAACTTCAAGGAAATAAACATTCAGGTAGTGCTGTTCATTAAAAGTGTAACTTTTCTCATACCTGCTCAGTACACAGCATTTTTCAGTGATATGGTGAGAAAAGTACTTTTATAATAGTAACTCGCTGACAACATTTGAAGTGAAAATTGCCAGAGTTCTTGATTCTTTACACATTTCTGTGACTGATCATCATTTCCTTAGAATTCCAGAGACTTGTGTGAATCATGCCTACGGGGTACATATGTTAGACGTTAACGAGAAAATACTTCCCAGAAATCAAATGTAGGATTCTTAAAGCTTTTGAAGTGCACCTACAAGGTTGAGTGATGAGATCCTTGTAGAACAGAATGAAGAAATAATTCATTTGAGAACTAAAACATCAGAATTACTTGAGTCATAAAAAAGTACTTATTATTTATCAAACAAAATATCTGTTACTGAATAAGTGTAAAGCTATTTTAGGTGATATGTACTATGGAAATGTTTAGTCATTAATGTACAGAACTAATGTCTGGTGACATGTCCTTTCAGTAATGTATGTGGATAGAGCGATCATACCTCATTAAATGCAGCTTGGATAACATATATATATTTATATATATATAATGGCTATCATTTATATATGTAATGGCTGTCAATCAGAAGAATGGCGATATTAGGCATTCATTTAAGTGCATCAGTGAAATGATCTAATTTTATAGGAGTACAGTTAATTCCTATTGTATGTATCATTGCATTGCTCCCAGCCACAGGCAATCATATAAACTCAGTTATAAATACCTTTATGAATTTCTTTGTCACCATGTTCCAGTCTCCAATTAGTTTCCAGTGGTCTGTCCTATGTTCATATTTAACATCAATTTTTTTACACCAGGATTCAGTATTATGCACTCAGCGTAGGCTTTTAAACTTTCAACGAGACCATTGAAATTAAAACAACAACAAAAAAAATCCCCTAGTAAAAGATGCATTCATATATGTATGTAAAATTAGATTTTATGATACTGACAATTTGTGCATTATGTTAGATTTTAAAGTAGGTCTGGTCCTTACCCAGGGCTATATTGCTGCCCTTAATCATGCTATGTTGGACTTTTTTCCACAAGTGAACTAATTAAAATCAATACACAAAAGAATTTACCTCATTAGTAAGAGTGGTGGAATAGGGCTCTGCCTTGTTATTCAAGCCTGGGTATTTAACAGACTCACGAGATCTGACTGTGTTGTGCTCCTGGTGCACTCCAAGCAGCGCTGGGAGAGACAGCAGGGCTGTACTGAGCTCATTTGTCACTACTTACAATAAAACAAGAAAATATGATGTTAAGGATATCACAGTCACTTTAAAATGTACCTTTAAAATCACTTTAAAATGCTTCCTGACTCCTACAAAATTCTTAATACTCAGAACTATAAATTTCTTGTTTGAACATTTTTGCAGAAGTTTTGTGTATGCTTAAGAATGTATTAAGACAAAGCGTCAAAGAGTAAGAGAATTTAAATATAGATGCTATTGAAAGCTTAAAAGAAACCCTGTAAGTTTGATGAAATGATACAGTTAAGATTTTCAAAACTTGCCACTCGCTTTGGTTGTATTTGTATTTGCAAATAGATTTACCTTAGCCTAAATTTCGGAAAAATTATGAGCATGCAGTTAAAGTCTTTTCAAAAAATCACAAAGATTTGCTAAGTTAAAGGATTTAACAGAAGGTTGAGGTCCAGGGATTTTTTAAAAAATTTTTTTTCACATGTGTAAAAGTTGTCTACTGACCAGGACACACACCCAAATTGTTGCTTTTTCCCTGTAATGTGAACAATTAGGGTATAAGTGCTCACAAGACTCTGTTCACTGGGAGAAGTAAAATGTTCAGTTATACTGGTTATATTGAACAGAAATTCTACAATACTAATATCTTGAAATTTCTGAATCCCAGGAGAGAAAAGATACATAGTTAATCTAAACTTATGTTAACTTTCAATTTTTTCCAGTGAATTAGAAACAAAGGAAGATTTTGCAACGATTGCTTAAGACACACAGTCTTTACAAAACTCATTTTTCATGCTTCATTTCTTAAATCTACTATAAAACCTGTGGTGATATTGTATACTTGTAAAAAAATTTCTGTAAGTGTGATTACAGATATCTAGTTTACTGTATATGTTGGGCTGGGATATGCTGTTATCTTTCACCTTGAGTAGCCCTTTTTCAGACAGCCAACTGTTCACCAACGAAAACATGAGATGGTTTTGTTACCCAGGTGAAAGACACAAGTGAAGCATTTCAGTTCTGTCTCCAACATTGATATTCTGAATGGATATTGAAGAGAAAGCTATTTGAATAGGTGCATAATTGCCATGTGTTCTTCATGTTTAAAGCAAAGCTCGAAAGCTAGTTTTGAATCACTTCAATTCATTGCCAGCCTATTTTCTTAATGAATAAATTCCATGATCTTTACTTCTGTTTTTAATATTCTCATGACGAGAAGCATCTGTAACTTGCTTGCTGCTATGAATTGTTAAACTTGGTTAGGTGTCATGGGAATAGTAATTGCCACTAAAAAGTTGGATCAAATTTTAAAGCCAGTGGTAATATCTGTTGGTTTGTTTTTTTTTTCTGGCCATGCTTAGAAGGCTTGAACTACATTAAGAACAGCATTAAGAACAATGTTAATGTTTCTGCAGAAAAGATAAAGTAACATTGAAATAGTCTGATTTTAATTTCTTATACAGAACACATTAGTGCTTTATTGTGCTCAAATACTACAGGATTATGTTACAAATTATGAAGTCATTCCTTTTCCTAAAAGATTCATAGTTTTTCCTAAAGTGTTTTGTGAAAATTCCTTCACCTGTTTCCTTCACAACCTTCCCCACCGATCCCCAAATTTCTGGTACAATTAAAAGACTCTGCCAGAAAAATTCTTTGAATGCAATGTAGAGGTAGATATGCTAAATTAATTTAAATGAATAGTTGCTTCTACCAGAACTCAGGTTAAAAATGTTTCCAATGAAAATTAATAATAGAAGATAACAAATAAAGGAGAGAGGGAAGTTGAAGGCCAAGCAATTTACAAAGTAAGATAAAATTATCAATTGTCATACGAAGATGTACAAACTTTTCTCTAATATGAAGTAATATGACTTTCAATCCAGTTTCCTATTTCTCCTAAAATAAATGTTGTGTGAGTGTCATTTGCTAATGCAAGAGGTAATTAAAGGCCTCCTGTACATCCTATAATTTTTTCAAAACTTTTTTTGCTTGATTTCATCAAAGCTTTTTTTTTTTCTCAGTAGTCTTAAATTAAATTCACACCAAATTTGTCTGTAAAGGCATTGATGAAAGACTTCTAAACAAGTTTATTTGAAACAAGTTTATTTATTTGGCTTTGAAAAGCCAAAGTACTCCTGTACTTACTCTTTTCTTTACTCTTCAAATTAAAGAAGCTCTATTGGTTAAGTGTTGTCTGAATATTAGAGGAAGCCAATGACATATAATGAACTTTTGTCAGGGCCTATCAGTAAGATAAGTCTTCCAAATAATAAAAAAAAGAGTCTCCTACTAGAAATCCAGTACAATGAGGTTAGGTGGTCTGCATTATGCAGATCAAACCTTATGAAGAGGTTTTCTTTCTTACAAATGTGAGACTTTGTAGGTATGTAATGGAGGCAGTGACAGCTCCTTTGGGAGGTGTGATGGAACTTCTTAGCCTGTTTTACTGGAGCACTGATAAGCCTCTGTCTATTCCATTATTTTAAAGGACCTTAGTATGTTTAAACTGCCTCATGACTGTTCTTGTTTCTCGATTTCTACATGTGTCTGCAGGATGTAGTTGTTGGGATTATGAGAGAGCAGTTTAAAATCTGTTTTCAGTTTCAATAGCAGCTACTGCCTTCAAGGGACTTCGGAGAATGCTCAGAAGCATTGGGTGTATTTCAGCATTTGTACATGTCAGCAATTGCCCTGAATTGGGAGACACGATTTTTTTTTGGCTGACTTATCTTTGAAATATGGCTGCATGTGTATTCTCTCTGCATGGAAAATATTGCATATATGTGGTGCCATACTAAATCACCCTGGGTTCTGCAGTAAAAAAATCCCTACAAAGCAAGGTGTGCCTTTCCCACAGTGTCTTTTGTGCTCACACACAAAAAAAAGAAAAAGTTTTGAACATCCTTGTGGCTGTAAAACTGTTGAACACCTTAGTGATTGTGGAAAAAATACCAGGAAGGAACAGGCTCATTTCACACCTTCTTTAAGCAGATATATGGAAAAGTCATGAGAGATTTGTGAATGTGATCACTGCTGTTTAAAACTGGGGTCATTGAGTATAAGAAGAAACGAAGTCTTTAGTATACTTATAATTTGGCTCACAGGTACATCTCAATTGTTAAGAAAAACAGTGCAATTGGTGGTACTCTGATCAAAGCAGATTCAAAAACATAGGGAGCTACAAGAAATACATATGCTTAACTAGTCTGCAGAGTTGTTTAACTGAATAAATCCAACACAGTTTCATTACATTAAAGACCAGCTGTTAGGCACAGTCAGGATGCCAATATAAAATCAACATATGTAATCTTGGCCAAGTTGGGTTTTTTCCCCATCAAAAAGAATATTTGTGCCAAGAGCATATGCTGCAAAAGGACTAAAGCACAGTCCCGTTACCACTGTAGGGTACATAATTACATAAATTTACCTAAATATGGAAAAATTGTAACAAATAGGGGAGACTTGGCAGATATTTTGGTTTCACATTTGGTATTTGGCATAACACAGTGTCCTGTTTAATTCCCATTGCTGCTACTTAGTGTTTCCTTTAATTGTGGAGCACATGGCAGCTCTTATTCTATTTAATTTTCTCATAGCAGCTCTCACATTTTGGCTACAACCACATTACATGAGAAAGCACGTAAGTATAGATTATACTGTACTACAGCCTGAGGGCATAGCATATAAAAATAGTAATTTCTCATGCATAAAAGCTTCTTGAACATAGAAGTTAAACACTATTTTAGAAAACAAGTACAAGACACAATGCATTTTTATGCACGTATTGAAAAGCTTTAGTGTCCCAGTGTGGTATAGGGAAGAAAGAAGGAAGAAGATCTATTCCAAACCTCAACTAGTAGCTTTTGGTCTATTTGGCATCCTTTTGCAGTCTGGGCACTAACACTGCTTTCCTTCTCTATAACAAATCCCTTATTCCTGTTGCATACTACACATGGCTTCCGTGTTAAGGAAAATCCTAAAATGTCTAAGATTTTCAGTGGCCCTGAGGATAGATTCAGGGATCTGGTATACATTTAAAGCAGCAAATTAAATATGCAGATCAGTACTATGTGAATTTAAAACATGCATTGTTACAAAGTGAGCTGTTTGTTTTGATTGAAAGAACTACTCTATAGACATATTTTGCATGTTGCATTAAGCATGTTTTTATTTTTCTCACAAAGTTCTCAGAGGTCTTGTAAACATTACATCTTAGTGTTTGATACACAAATGGTCCTATGCCAAGTGGTTACCTCATTTTACTTTTTTCTACTTCTATCTCCATATGTATCTCCAGACAACCCAAGAGTAAATTTGTGCTGCAGTACTTTTGGGGATAGCGCATGAGAGCCTTTATTCTCAGCTGTAGGGCTCTGGGAGCCCTGTTGCTGTGTTACAGTGAAATTACTGATGCTCAGTAGCACAGATCTGTTTTTAAAGTAATTTGGGAACAATTTCTTGCCATTTCAGTTGCATGGAAATGTTGTTGTGAATGATCCTGCAGCTTGTATGCATGATGTTACAAGCCACAAAACAATCCAGTAATAATGTTTGTTAATATCTTCCAAAGTAGGCTGCATCACTGCTTTGGGAGAGCTTGTTCTTGTGTTTTTAATTATTGGGGTTTTTTAAAAATTATAATGCTTGATTAATGCATTCTTGCATTGTAAAGTACAGAAAGCCATAGAACAGAACACATTGCCATATATTTTAAATTGGGTTTGAAAAAAGCTGAGCATTTATAGGGAAAAAGGTTGACAGACCTCTGCAATAATTTCATGTATTTTGCTGTTTACTCAGCCATGAGGAGGACTGCAGGAGGCTGCAGTGGCATGTGATTGCCCCTGGTCCTGAAATTAATGTCCAGTGGTCCCATCTTATGCAACTCCTTGAAAGAATTAATGTAAAATGAGGATAATAATTGAATAATTATGACATCTGTTACTCCAACACCTCTTAGTGGGAAATTAACTGAGTAAATCACAGGTTCAAAAATGTGTTAACAATTCCATAGCAAATATAGCTGAAATATGGGGTGGGGGAAGGGTAATGGGGATGAAATTCAGCTCTCAGATAATCATTTAACACACAGGTAATTGAGCAGCTATCCAGTGGACTGATGAGCACTTGTAATGAAATATATTTATTGTTATGTGAGTTTTTTTGCAGAATTTCTCTTTCTTTGATGGCTATTCAGAATCTGCAGTCTCAAAATAATAAGGATAATTGGGAAATAATTTTTTTAAATTGCAAAGCAATTTACAAATGTCATGTGACAATACTGATAAATAGAAAAATAATCTCAACCATTTCATCCTAGATATAACTTTTATGGGGCTGTATGAGAAATCACCCCACCTTTGAGGTGGCTTGTCAATGCGAAGTTCTTGTGCCTTAAAAAAATACCCGTCAAGCTCCCTGTGTGCTACAGCAGCTTAATCCATAAAGAGCAAAAGATTTTTTTATTACTTTGTTATTTTTCTCTGAATAAGTTGTAGTCATATTTATGGTTTTAGTTGGAGAATGTACATGTACATTTTCAGACTGTAAGAGTAGCTATCAGAAATATGAAGGAATATGTAATCTGTGAAATCACAGTAAACCTCATTAAGAAAGGTTATTGCACCTATAGCTTCTTCTCTCAGTGCTCATTGATTAGAGATTAAACATTATCCTTTGTGCTATTCAGATTGGGATTTTTAATTAGGATGTCATTATTACACAGATATACTAAATGCTAAATTGATTTTTGAGACCTTTTGAAATAATGGCACTACTTCTGCAAAATGAAAATCATAATAGATTATTGACTTATACTTGGCTTTTGGTTCAAGGGCACATCTCCAATGTCAACATTTTCAATATTTTTAGTTTCATGCAAAGAGACACTCATAATTAGGCTTATATTAAAAGTTTGCGTCTATTGACTCATATTTTATTAATGACAATACTATAGCATTGATTGTCCTTGATTTATAATAGAAAGCAATGACGCCCATTGCTGACATGTAAACATAACCTAAACTTTCAACTTGATTATTTTATTTAAGAATTTGTATTCATGCAAGAAGTATCATAAGAGCTATTAGCATCTTAAAGCAGATATTTCCTTCAGGTGGAAGTTGTTTTTAGATGAAGGAATTATTTTTTCTGTTCCAAATGTGTCAGGTGCTTGGGTTTCATAATGGATGCTTAAAGAAACTTTCAAGATAAATTTTCAGAATAGAAACAGCATTTAAAAGCAGGCAAATACTTTTGTATATTAGTGTCCATTTACATAAATTTGGTTCAGATATAGTTAGAATTCTACTTCCATGATCAGACCCATTCAGCTTTTGTTTTGCCATAGACTTTGAAACAAGCTCATCTGTCTTGCTAAAATCTTTTAAAATCTATCATTCATGAGAACTTTTGTTTGTAGATAGACTTGACATGTGCTACTTGTCAAGTATTTACAAATCAAACCAAGGCGCTGGTGTTGACAAATTTGTTAAGATTGGAAATTCTCAGAATAGGGACTGTATTCCTAATAAGTTGTGGTGGTTGGTTGGTGCATTTTTGTTTCAAAACAAGGAGAAAATTCTCGTTGTAGCCAAGGCTATGGAGTATCTGTCTTGAAAGGGATAATTCTTCTATGCGGTGCAACATGCCCATAAACTCCACGGCTATTCAAATGAGCCACTGTAGTATCTAATGGGATGCCTTGTTGCCCTACTTGCTCTTCTTGGAAAGTGGTCTGTGTTCTCTTGGAAAGAGACAGGCATGAGGGAACACAGTGATATCAATTACCTTTCTGTGTAAAATAGCCGTCTGGATATAAATTTTGTTGTTGCCACTTAAATCTCTGTGTAGTTGGAATTCCATCTATATGGTCAACATCTTACCTGTTCAAGAGCAGGAATCATCCCTCCTACAACTAAGAAAATGCAGAGCCTTGAAAATCTATAGAAATACTTTCCTTCAGATTATACCATTTATGTCTCCTCTTTGTTGGCCTAATTAAATCTAACCATCATGTGCTGCTTCTCTGCTTCATATCTGTAGTTGCTTCAATGATCTTAAAGGTCTTTTCCAACCTAACTAATCCTATGATTCTATATATATAGTGGTGTAAAATATAAGTTCACATCTAGAGGTAGTTTAAGGTATGTACAATTGTGTTAATGTGAGACACTACACATTGCTTCTTATTAATACAGAATCTGTATTGTATATTCCTCATTTTGATCAGAGTGTACTAAAGTAAAATGGCAGCCTAGAAAACAATGGAATGTTGTATTTTTATTCAACACTTAGCAAAAAGTATAATTTTTATTAGTAGTAATTTAATGTGCAATGTCTTTCTCATGATTCAAGTACCAACAAATGTAGGATGTGCATTTTAGAAGGATTTATGATAACTTTAAGTGTAGTGGCTAAGTATTCTTGAATAAAGTAATTTAATTGTGGGATGGATTAAATTTGGTTTAGACACAGGACTTTTAGTAAAGTTGGCCATATATTCTTTTACAACACTCATGTCTCTAAGCAATTACATCATTTATTCATCCTGAAATAATTACAACAGCAGAAAAAAGTTGTTCACAAGTTTCTCAATGCATCTCCCTATTTAGTAATGGGAGTTGATGTGACTACAAGAAGCAAAAATGGAAAAGATCCTAAAATACAAACCACAGAATCACAAACTAAAGTGAGGGCACTGTTTCTGTCTTTTCATCTCTGACTAATATTCTTCTAGAAGAAAATTGGCATGATCATTGGTTGTCACAGCATAATCTATGCAGCACATTGTGTCTTATCTTCAGCACAGATGATGAGCAAGACTGGGATGATGCCACAGTATTTTTGTTCCCTGTGAATGCCTTGGTATAGAACTACGATGTATTTAGACAGGTAACTCCTGCAATGGGCCTTGCTAGCAATCACGTGTCTGCTTCTGTTTATAAAGTTCCGTTCATACTCCCACAAAATAGTTTCTCAGTCTGTGTTAATGGGAGTTTGTAGGCACCAGGTGGGAGTTAAATATCAAAATACTTGCATACCATCCACACAAAGTCTTAAAATCTTTAACAGGACCTTAAACAGGAAGATAGAGCCTCCCTTCAAGACAATTTTTTTCTACTTTTGTTAACAAGTAGAATGTTAATTGCTCTCTTCACATTGAAATAAGTGAAATTGAAAGGGGGAAAAATAAAAGTGCATCAGTTGTATTTTAGTGAAAGCAAAGAAGGATATATCATGTTTCAGTTCCCCAAAGCCTTTAGTAACATGTTTCTGCATTATGCTGTATATTAATATAGGGGGTTTTGTATCTACATAAAAATATAAGAGTATAGAGAGCTACCTGCAGGATGGGACTCATAATTCATTTGAAGTAAGATACTTACTATGGGGACAGTCTGTGAAGAACCCATGATTAAAGAAAAGAGTGTAAAATTGAAATTCATACATTGGTGAAGATATAAGAAAATGTTCAGGAAGTCAATTTTACTAAAACTGGTTTTAAGTAGTCAGAACAGGAAGCCATTTAGCACGGATGTTAGATCTTTCTAATGACTGTCTAACTGGAAACAGGCTATCTTAATTCTCAGCCCCAAGCAAGTACAAATGGCCCTGCTTCCAGACTTCATTGCAATATTTATTGCAATTTGAATGGAAGACTTTTGACACCGTAGTCATAAAAATTACAGGGGACCACTTATCTGTGTTTGATATGAGACAGAGCGTGGACCTGGAAGTTCCAGTCTCCAGCAGGCTTTAACATTACTCTTTAATGGTCTTGAAGGCCAGCGACCAATTCAAAAGGTAGTGCTGATCCAGTACATTTTGTTCAAATATATAATGTTTTCTGTCTTCTGAGGAAAACTACATGTGCATTGTTCCTATTGATGGCAAGAGACACAAATCTAAGCATAAGTAAGCAGGCAGTGAGTACAGTTGGTGATTTCACTTTAAAAACATTTCTGTAATACTTATTACACTATTTGTTATTTAGTCTTGCAAAATATTACTAAGCAATACAATGCATTCTAAAAACCAGAATTGCAATCATTCTTTTATTAGCTTGAGAGGTTGCTAAATTTGTATTGTCTTTAGACATGGCCATAATACTTTCTTTTACATTAACACTTTTCTCAGGTAGCTTGTCTACAGTTTTATCTATACTGTAAATTCTGAGAGACTCTTACAAAGTAAATAGTTTCATTAAATGTTCATAGGAATATTTTCATAAGTTTTTTTTCATATTTATAAATGCACACCAGATCTTTCATGAAGTAATGTATAAAATGAAGACATTGTACTCCATTGTACTTGTCAGTCCTGCTCAGTAGTTCAAGTTATGATTTTGTTGTTAAAATTCGCTTATTTGAAAATTAGGACAGCTGCGTGTAATTTAAACTATAAAATAAGTTACTTGTTTCGAGCTATTGCATATCCTATTTCAAGCTGGGTTTACACTAAGAACAGAGGTGGTATCTGCTCAACATTCTACAGCCATCAGTGTTTAAAATCTTTAAAATAGGAATGCTGCTCTAAGCCTGCTGTCTGCTGCTTTAAGCTATACCTTTGGGCTAGTTTAGACTAGCCCAAGATGTTGTCCCTCAAACCTCAAGCTTGTAGTTCTGGTAGTCTTTCTTTGATGAAGTGGAGGGAGGAATCCCTTTTACTGAAGTAAATCGCAAGTAGCAAACCTTTAATAAACCATAATGTAAGCAGTGAAAACAAACAAACAATAAAAAGATAATGAAAATAAATTAATCAGAAATCTTTTTGTTTAGTTTTCTCTTGTATTTTCCTACATCTCTCAGCTACTTCATGTCCTTCAGATAAATACTTTATGTTCTTTATAACTAGGAAGCCATTAATATTCAACATGAGTTAATCAGGGACTTGTCATTCAATCCGTTATGGAGAAATGTTATTTTTTTAAATGCCCAAACTCTACAGACCATGTACTTGCTGTTCATGTATGAATTCAAATTAATGTTTTTCATTATGAAGATGACCTGTATTAATAACTGCAAACTCGTTCAAGAGCAGATGTGATCAATTTCTAGTTTAAGGCTCTAAGTCACAAGTATATGTTCCACATATACATATGACAATAAATATTTATTCCTTTATACAAATAACTGTTAAAAAGCAGGGCCAGAACACTATGGCTACTGGGGCGGTGAGGTTAAAAGTTTAAAGTTAAATTTTTTTACTGTGTCACATCACAGAGTTTGGAGTTGTCAGAGCTGGTGAGTGACCCAGCTCAGGTTTGTGCAAACATGCCTCATGCTGATCAATTACACAGTAACTGTATTTAGGTAATTGGACAACAGAAAGCAAATTATTTCATAGTTCATCTCTGAAGGGAATCCCTTGCTGTTTGTTTAGTCAAATTCCTGAGTTAAGTCTCATCTTAAAAACAAACTAGCTAGGCAGTTGATATAATGTAAACTAGGCCTACTCTCTATTCCATAAGCATCTTTGGAAGCTTGTTATGCTTCATTTATACTCTGAATTTGATGTTTACATATCCCAAATGTGCTGTTTTGCTGTTTCTGATTTTTAAAGCTACCACAAATGGCTTAACCTTACTTACCAAGTATTTTATTTAGTCACTAAAGCTGAATTTTATTTCTGAATATAAGCAGCCCTTCTGTAGTATTTTCTTTTAACAGATCTCAGACTGCTCAACAAAGCAAAGTACATATTCTTCCTCCTTCCATGTGGAGTAACTGAAGGGAGAGGAAGTGTTATTAAAGGAACTTGGGAGTAGAGCTGAGATCTAATTAATTCACATAGTTAAATTAGGAACTTAGAAATACTGTAGGAAGTTTAATTAGTGGCAAGAAATGCTCTTTAAAATAGGCATAAACAAGTTAGGTATTTCAACCAAGTTAAACGTGCTAACAATGCTTTTGATAGACCCAGTGCATGGCATCTATTGAAGGCAAGCTCTGGAATTTTTGACATTTAAATAAAGTCTAAGTTAGTGTAATTTATAGTTTTAGTAGGAAATGGGGTCACGTAATATTCAAAGTAAAGAATCATGTTCAGAAATAGGCAGTAAAGTTAACAATGTAGTTTTCCTTGAAATAAATCCACTAATTTGGTTTGACTGGAATTTTAAAAATTAGTATTTGGATTGTTTTGGATTGATCTGCCCATTCTTCTTCCCTCTAATGTGACTTGGAGAAGCATTTATGAATCTGTCACTGAAGAAATATTTTCATCAAGTTAATTAACAATTAATGCCCACGTTTTATCATGCTGACCATGTCTGTTATTACAGTCAGCAACAGAACTGTTATATTTACTTGCTCTAACATTATATTTACTTGCTCCAAGATGCCTTTTACTTAATTGGTCAGTAGGATTAAAAACATTCTGATGTAGTGAATGCTTTTAATGGCCTCACACCTCACTTCCCATAAAGCTGTATTTCTATTCCTGTTCTGCATCCTTTTAAAGCACTCCCCCAGCAGTTTACTGATGTAACCAATTAGACTACAAAAGAGGTGAGATTTCAGAAGCTGTTTGAGAATTACTGGCCCCTTTCAGATCTACAGCAAAGGAAGCTTATTTACAATTTTAATTATTATTACTTTTATATGTTGTTTAAAAGTTTAGTTTAAATAAGTTTCATTTGCACTAATTTATTTCAAGATGAGAGTTTAAATGGAACTCAGGTTTCACATAGATGTTTTGCCAAGACTTTGAAAGTTGAATTTCATTCAAGTTATCCTTCATTCTAAAACACTAAACAAATATCTAGATTCTCTCACTAATATTTTCTATCTAGGAAGATATTTCGTTCATTAAATGGTCAGTTGGGTGACACATCTAGGCCAGGATTATTTAATTCCAGTAATAATGTTAGGGTTTTTCCTTTGTAACATTGATTATTGATTATCAACTTCTTGAAGTAAATGTGCATGTCACTTAGGTTAAAATCTGTCCGTGTATCTTTAAACTGTATCATATTTTTAAAAGTAATTAGGTAGCAGAATGTAATATCAACGTCATCCCTAACAAGGTAATGAGGAAACTCCACTCCCTAAAAGCTGCAATTTCTTCTCTCTAGGCTTTGTGCTTTTAAGAGATTTTGCCTTTGACTAGTCCAGTTCTTCTTCAGTTTTAGAGGTAAAGTGCTGTTTTCTAGAAGCATTATAATCCTGTTTAGAATAAATGGCCAGGACAAAACCATCACGCTGCTTGTGTGGCTCTGATGAGATCCAAGTGTTACCACGTACCTTTCATGAGGAACATTTAACGTTAAATTGTCCAATTATCTGAATAAATTACATTTTCTCCGAGATTTCAGGTATATTTTTAGTAGTGTATTTCCCTCCAAACTTTGCTATGCGCAGCTCAGATATATTTTGGTTTTGCAATAAAAGGCCCTTTCTTTGTTAAAACAGGAAAAGAAAATCTGGGAAAAAATATGCATGCAAACATGAGCAGAAATTGTTTAATAGCCATATTTTCCCTTTGTTGTTTGTGTTTAAAATAAAACCTTAGTATTAATTACATTTAAGCTGACTCTAGGATTATATTCCAGAAGAATTTAAAGGCCTAACAGAAATACAGGTCTTTTCTAATAGCCTGGGAAAGCGAAGGAAGTGCAGGTGATAGAGTGATCATATTTCACCAATTCATTGAAAACTATTGAATATTGTACTATGAAGAAAATTGTTTTCTCTAAAGAGAATTTTGAATGAAATATGAACATTCAATTTTGTGTGCAAACAAATGAGCCTGAGATACTCTGTTATGTAATCTACACCTTCTTAACCTTCTGCTTATTTACAGAAGGTCATTGATTCACAAAGGGGATAAAATCAGGTGGTTTCATGCTGCAACAGGCTGTTTATTTGTTTAATTTTAACTGTCAAATCCAATAAAAAATTTATAAAGTTTCAATAATAGAAGTAGGCCATAAGGGGTACCTTGTTATAGTCAGATGTTCAAAAAGATTCTGATTCCTAAGCCCACAGCTGCCTGCCCTGCTATGCCTGCAGCAGTTCTTACCACCTATGCAGCATTTTGGCAGCATGTTCAGTATCAAAGGCATCCTCTTAGTTTAGTTTTGCATAACTGATATTGCATTAATTAAAAAATTTGTTTTCAGCAAGATTACAACTGGGATTTCACTAGTAACTTTCTGTGGAGCTCTCAGAATACATTAATTGTTTGTATATTTTGTTTCTAATCATTATCAAGTATGTGTTATGCCCAGACACTACTTCATCTTTGACTGGGGCTTCTCTGTGATCTTGCTCTATGCATTGCATTGATATCATGCACTTTTCTTTCAGAAATGCAGAGTAAATCTTTAATTGGATAAAATGAAAACAACGGGAATCTTTGCAAGAATTTTAAAAACATGTGCTTGTAAAAGGTGATGTTTTGGGTGGGTACAAGATGTGCAACACTTTCCTAATGCGTAGGAAGACTTTACTACATTGTATTGCAACTAATACCAATCAAGATCATCACAATAATATTGCAGACCCTTCATAAACAGAATGTGGATAGAAAGCTAATTTTTTAAGTGGAAATGTTTGTTGTGAGTGAACTGATATTTTTAAAGCCATTAATAACTTCATATTGTCTAAGCCATATGTACTTAACTGAATATTGTGTCTGTACAATACATCACCATGGTAAACAGCCTACTCTTCAAGAGAATTTTTTCTTAAGTTAGGTCATAAGCCAACAGTGTGGTGTTTGAAAATGTGCCAAATTCGAAGAATAAATGTCATCTCTGATGTGATAGTTAAGGTCTGTCATGAAGCAGAAACCTGTAAGTAGTGATTCAGTTTCGTCTTTTCTTTTCATTCTCCAAACAGCCTCTGTTTCTAGTGGCAGATTTAATGGTATGATTTACAGCTCTAAAAGACCTTTATCAGGGCCAGAAAAATGACAAACAATAAATATATGGAGCATTATGTTAACAGCCACCACACAATACCTTGTCAGTTACAGCTTGATAGTGATACATTTTAATTTTGTCTTTCATAAAAAATCTTGGCATGTATGCCTTATTTGAACACAGACTTGGAAGTCAAGTGTGTCATCCAACCATGCAGTTTATCACCCTCTATATTTTTTGTCCTTTTCACTTAATGTCATCTCTATGGCAACAGGCATTGCCCTGGAAATAATTTTCAAAACAGCTTATTTGTTTGAGGGGGCCTGACTGAAGTCCAAAGATGTTTGGTTTAGAAGAGCAACTTTAGTTTACGTCTAATAATAATTCTGAAGAGTTTCATGTAAACAGCACCAGACTGGATACAGAGAGATTAGGAAGATATCCTTTTAGCAGACAAGGATTGTACCAAGTTGTGCTCTTTGGTGTACAAATGATGATTGTCTGCCTGGGCAATTGCAGTGCCTGTGTGGGAAAGGGCTGTGAGCCTCAGGTGCTGCTGGGAATTTGGGATTCCTCTGCTCCCACAGCCACACAGCAAACATCTGACACAGCCCAGGGCTGTGGCAGCCACAGGCTTCTCCTCTGCTTGAGACACTGTACCAGGAGCTGTTTGGGACAGGAGATCTTTGCAGCTGCAGGCTTCCAGCTCATAGGAGCCACCAGTGAGCCTTGTACATATCTACACCTTGTAGAAAAAAAGAATTTCATTAAATGTTCCAATTCCCAGATTGAGTTGGTGATAAGGATGAAGAGGCCTTTGTGTTTTTAGATACGCTCCTTCCTAAAAGCTTCCTATTTTAAGTAGGATTCTAAGGCAATTTTAAGGACAGATCAAATAGGTTTTTACCTAAGGACTCTGCTTTGTTTCTCACCATTTGCAATATACCATTGTGAAGCAAAGTGAATTAGGAATATAAAGGTTGGACGGGTTATTGTGGGGGTTTTTTTGTTGTTTGTATGCTTTTTACTCAAAAGGTAATTTTGCTAGTATAAAACTCTTGGTTTAGATTATATTCCAACTCCAAAAATAGAAATATATGTGAATTTTAGTGGAATTCTCTAAAACAACGGATGATTGATTAAATTGGGTTTTGTTGATGGTTTATTAAACATTTAGTTTGCTTTAATGTAAATTACACGGTTTCCTCTCAGACTTTTCTACACTGCATGAAGAGTTTCGTTGCATATATTATTCTTGCTAGTTCAAGGGCCAGGCTAATTTATTTGTAAAACCTCTTCAGAAAAGGAAATTCCATCTTAAGCATATAGGGTGGCTTTCTGCTTGTTTCAAGTAAAGTGTTGGTGAGCATATAGTAGACTTGCTTTATGTTTAATGTTTAATGGAAAAGCCTTATTTCTTCAAAATCCTATTTCTTTTACTGTGATTCCTTGTATCTCACAGCACAGTCCAATGTGAGCAATGTTTGCCATCTGCAATTTAACACTGAAGACTTGTAAAGTATCATATGTGTATAATCAAGGTTATGAGTACCTGACATAACCAACCTTAAATTGGCCCTCAAATGCCTAAATGCCATATTAAAAAAAAAAAAATTAAAATATTTTAAGACATTAAATGCCAATTTCACTGTTGATAGCTGCTTGCAGAATTAAATGAATAATTAAATCAAAATCTCAAAACTCTAACAGAACCCCACATATACAATTGTTTCCTTGGAGTTCTGCCCTGGGAAAGATGCTGGAGAAATGTGGTCTTCAAAACTCCTTGTAAGTGACACTGCTCAAGGACCTAGAAGGGAGCCTGCAATTCTCCTTCCAGGACCCAGCCCAGGTCAGCGCTCACAAATGCACACAGACATTTCCCCTCCTTAGCACTTGGGAAAGGGAACTTTCCTTCAAACCATCCAGTGCATGAATTCAGGAAAAGTGCAGATGAAAGAAATTATAGCAACTTTCCACTTCATCTGGGTTGATGCAGTTACCACTAGCAGCTTGTTGTGGAGAATTGTTGCAAGGGGATTATATGGAAAATGGACTGGTGAAAGACATGGGATAAAAAGCAACCCCAAGGGAAGAGCTCCTTTTCGGTATTTTGCCATTAAGTTAACTAATGGGGTTTAGTGGTTTCCTTCCATCACCGTAAACAGACACACACTCATAAACACACATGTATATTCAGACTTCTAAAGGAGGGGGAGGAGAAGTACGTTTTCTTTGCAATAATTCCAAGCATATGGAAAAAAAATATTGTTTGCTATAGCTCATGGGCTTATGATATTTAAATTAAAATAGATTTTCCTAAATAAAAATAGTCTTTATGACATATGGCTATTAAAATGGTGCCATTCTGTTTCTCGGCATTGTTAAAAAGTAATGTTTTTAAATGTTTCATACCACCTTGAAATTTTGGCTGGCATTCAACAGCTCTGAAACTTGCCATTCAGAAATTAAAGAAATAAAAAGGCAGCATAGATAATAGGGTATCTCCATAGCCCAATTACAGCTCCTCGGTATTCCCACTTTGAGGATTTTCCTACTTCCTTTATAATTACTTAGAAGCTTAGAAGCATGAAAATTTTAACTCAGTGTTTAAAAAAAGGAAAAAAGTGAAACCCCAAAAAGCCAGCAAAGAAAAGCTAGTTGTGAAAAGATGGCAGGGAATTTTCTCAGTGATGTCAACTCTCGTTAAAATTGAGCAGATTGTTTCCACAGCAAACATTTAACGAAACAGAGATCCAGGTGCTTTCCTACTTCCCACACACCTCTGCTTTTTAAATTCTAAGATGAATTTTATTTTCTCGTGAAAAATTAATTCTTTCATTTGACTAAGTGAGGAGCACCTCCCTTCCCGATGAAAATTTATCAGTATGTTCACCTTTCAAATTAGAATCCAAACCTGGACTCACCTGGATTTTAGCACAGTATTCTAAATCACCTGAAAACTGATCAGGTGACCTAAAGATTTGCATTACAAGGGAGACTTTTTCACGCAAGAGCTATGGAACAAACCTCAGAGAAAGAGGAGTTGATACTCTCCACCTTTATTCAGGCAGATGTAGTTCATGTAAAGGGACAGACTGAGATGTCAGCCAAATATAGCCTTGGGAAAACTCTCTTGACCTGGCAGGCAAGGTGGTAGAGTTTCTCAGGTACAGATTTGGTGAGCATACTGGCCCATATAAAATCTAATGTGCCTTCAAATGGATTTACAGCAAAGTTTTACACTGCACCTGCCTTTCTGGCTCTTCAGTGCGGGAAACCATTTCAAGGACTTAAAACAAGTTGGTCTTTAAAGCTAACTTAGCATACTGCCCTGAACATTGTAATTAGAATCTGGGATAGGCAGGTGATTTCGAAAACTAATCCCAAAAACTGCCTTGGGCAAACTTTATTGAGTTTTTGATATCTTCTTGAAGTGTGAGTGCACACAGATCTATTCTTTATTTTTGTGATGGCAGAACGTCCTGGCTGACTTGGCAAAGAAAAGGCAAAGCAGCCCAGCTGTGCCAGTGCTGTGGTTTGCAGGGGAGCTGGGACAGGGCCATGCTGAGAGGGGAGCTGAAGGGTTTGGTCAAGGGTGAAAACTGCAGAGGTGAAGCTCTCAGCTTGTACTTTCACCTTTCCTTTTTCATGAGAATAAACTGGCTTTGGGACGCTGTACAAAACGTGTGGAAGGGATGTTAACTTTAGCAGTGCTGGGTAATAACCTGCCAGAGAGGAGAGGAAATGGGACAATATGGGGTTCACAATAATTCCCCATTTTGCCAGGGGACAGGTTGACAGCATGAGCTATTGATGAGGAAACTAAATTTAGGAAAATTAAGAGCAAAATTTTAAAAATTTGGAGTCTTGCTGGTAAACAGAAACCTGTATGAATAATTTCCACTTTTCCATCTTTAATTATATTTTTAAAGCCACTTAAGGCTATGTTCTACAAATGTCATTTGAATGAATTTCAAATTTTGGAATTTATTAACTTTTTTTATAGTGCATTTCCCATTATTTTTAAAAGCTGATTAGGTTCACCAGAGAAGTTATATACAAAGTGAGATGAAACTGTCATAAAGAAAAAAAAAGAGAAGTGGGAGGTACATGGTGTTTTTCTAAGTGACTACAAACATATCCTTGCCTAAACCAGTTTACATCATAGGTCAAAATATTGCTCGTCACATAGGAAAATGAGATTTTATTTAAAGATTTTCACCAGCAAGCAAATAGTATTCTTAACATAATTTTCCAGAGCAAATAAGACACAGCACGTATTGTATCTTAGAACCCCTACTTGTAGAACTTTATTTCAACCTCACTCTTTGTAGGAATATCTCCATACAGAATCACAGTCAGCTGGAAATAAGCACAAGCCTTTAAATAGCATGTGTCTTGGATCAAGACATTCAAGTAGTTAGCTGTGGGTTTATTCACAATGATCTTGAATAGTCATTTATCATGTTAATAATTTTGTTTCCCTTAAAAATGCAGACTGTATTTTCCTGAAACAGTGTTAATAAATTGCCATTTTTTCCTTCATTGGAAAATGATAGCTTCTTGAATATATGGCATGAATCAGGGGTAGCAGTGGTAGGAAAACAGCTATTTATTTACATAAATATACTGTAAAAATCAAGACATTTGGTCTGTTGAAAAAAAAAAATTATTACGTAAATACTACTTTTTTAATTCAGCCTAGTTTAAAGTTTGTGTACAACCCAATATTAGTTATTAATTTCTCTTTCATTCTTAGAGTGTTATGCCAACATGGCCTAACATTAACATGGCCTAACATTCATTATTGATGAAAATGTCTTCATTGGCAAAAACATCCCATGCATCTCACGTTGCTTGAATTTATATTAATACAGATATTATGCTCTGTTAAAGGATCAAAACAGAAATAACAATGACAAGTTGTTCTATTAATGCCTTAAACCTCCAAAAGTATTAGGATTAAAAATTCAGTCAGGTGAAAAGGCTAATCAAACATTCCTATATAATAGACCAGATCCTGTTTTAGCAGATGCTTAGGGTTTGTTTTTCTTGTTTTTCTTTGTTTTCTTTTGTTTTCTTGTCTTTCTTTGTTAACTTTTGTTTGTAATTGCAAAATTATAGTGTTATAAAATAATCTTTCAGGCAGTTTTTATGTTAAAATCTATTTTAGCCTTAATCCATACCCAACCTGGATTAATATTTAACATCAATATTAGTGTTTCCATTCGTATTTTACAGCTAAGGATCTGGTTGTGGTCAGATAACCAAGGAGATCACTATATTACAGGTAGAAACTGGGTTTTTAATAAGTATTATACTTGAGCATATATTTTCATAAAAAGTAGCACATTCAGATAGATTATAAATTGATTATTAATTAACTTGCAAATTTTCTGTTTGACAAAATGCTCTTTAATTGCTTCCAGCATATGATGTGTTTATACCCATTCCCTGTGTGTGCAGAAATGAAAGCAGTCTTGGCATAAAAAAAGAATACACAGAAATTTTCCCAGAACAGGCTACAGGGATTTTGTCATGTGTGTTAACAAGTCTTCTTTACATAACTTAAAGGAAAACATACATTTATGTAAAGTCATAGGAACAGATTTACACTAATGTCTTAATTCTCCTCTAAGTCAAAGCTGCTTTGCAGAGCTTTACTTCCTACTGTTGCTGTAACTGAATTAAAACAATTTACCTCCCACTACAGCCAGGGAAGAGTGTGCTGTGCTTAAGGCACATGGTGATGCCCCAGACAGAGCAAAGGGGTGAGGAGATCCTCCCTGAATGCCACCCACAGCAGCTCTGTAATGGTGCTGTGGCACACTGGGAACTGTCCCAAATTTGGGGACAAAGTAGTGATCAATTGGGGCATCTTTGTGCCTTTTTTTCCGTTCTTGTTGAACCTTGTTTAACTTTTCCTTGTGTAGTAGGAAAACGTGGGAAGTGCTGGACAGATTTAGATGAAACAAAATCTTAAATTTTAAATGGAATCATCTTTCTCAGTATCATAATAAAATCAAAACTAAACTCTACATCTTATTTTAGAGCTGGGGGCTGGCTGCGGCAAGGCAAAGCATTCTCCTGACTTTCTTTGTGTTTTGCCACAAGTTTGCTCAGCAGTAACACTGCTGAAATATTGTGCAAGAACTTAGCTTATCTTTAGACTGCCTTCTGACAGTCCTGAGCAATTGCAATTCAGCAAACTGCGTGATAAAGGCCATGAATAGGTTGTTCCCTTGACCATTTTTTTCTTTTGTTTATTTCTGTCTATAAAACAAAATGTACAAAATTGCATCGGAATATCATTTCATAATGTAGTGTTCTGGTTGTAACCTTCCTGTTTGTTTCGTGGTTTTTATTGTTTAATTCTCTGCAGAGAACTTGATTAACGTAAAGACTCTGGGATCCTGTGAGTTTGGACTTGGGGAAGTTTCTGTCATTGCAGTATGACTGTTAATGGTGGAAGTTTGGAATATTTTTCAGATAAACAAGTGTCACTTAAGCATTTTGATATAAAACAAAGTAAACCAAAGTGTGAAGCAGCAGATGCAGTAACAGATTTGTGTTCAGCCATCAAAGTTTTTCAGTGAAGGGAGTATCCAGAACATTACAGTATATTTTTAATGCTGGTGCCACAGCAAGTAGAGTATGACTTGATATAAGAATATCCCCTATTATAAACTGTTAGTTTACTTTCATTTTGCCCTGTGTTAACCACTTTAGGTTTTGAAACTTTGCAGTACAGATAGTTTCAATATGAGTGCAGTTTCAAGTTGCTGAGGTTTTCTTTCTATTTGAGGATAATGAAAGTTTGGGGGAAAAAATAAGAAAGGGGGAAACAACAGCAAACTTATTAATGCAATTTTTTGGAAGGGCTAAGCTCCCTGTCATATCCTCCTGCCAAGAGTTACAAAACTAAAACTATTTATTGCCTTTTCTCTTCCTTGCATTCTGTGGCTTTCAGACTAATCATTTCTCCATATCTTATGGGGGCTTTTTAATGACTGTAAAAGTGTGAGATGGTTAAGCAGAGAATATGACTCCTCCAGCAACAGAAATGAGGTCTAATGATTCAAATTTCAAGTCTAAAAGAAACAATAATGGTGCTTATAGTAAATATATATAAAATTTCAAGATTGTTCTTTAAGTTGAGCTTCCACCTCAGAATGGAGTGAACACATTGGGCAAGAAAGGCTTTCAAATCAATAGACAAAAAAGAGATTATACTTTTTAAATTGAACAAAAATATGTATTATTGCCTTCAAAGTTTGGTGACAGCCACTTCTTACAGCCGAACTGTTATTTTCCTTTGTAGTATTGTCATGACCCAAGAAGAATTCTGTACATGGTCTTCATTTCTTGCTATGGTAGACAAATCTGCAAAAGGGTTTTTTCATAGGTGAGCTTTCCTTTTCACCTTGATCCTACCTTACCTTTACTTGTTATTTCCAGTGTCACTTTCAATCAATTCAAAGCAAGTTTTGTTGCAGTCCAATTTTTGCTTGAACACAAGCAGTCAGACATAGAGATTGAGAGGGGGTTTTGTTATCAGCTTGTACCCTTAAAAATACTTAAGAAAGATATCTGATCTGCTTGGCTGCTGTATCTAGGAGAAATGCACTTCACTTTGAATTCAGTGCTCAGTGTATCAAAAAACCCCACTGTTCAGAATCCCTCCATTGATCTAATATACAGATGGATTTTTTTTTTTTTTACTTTGAATGGTGATGAGCTTGTTTGTTACACAAATGTAAAATTTGTAGTCTAGATTGCTTTTCACATGCCATCCTTAACTAGCTTTGAACCAAAACAGTCAAATATCAGACATATCTCATCCATTAGCAATTTATTTGCCAGGTTTTTAGTCTTTCTGATATTCAGTATCACATTTGTTTCTTCAAGCTGAATTCTTGTAGGTTGAGAAACTCTTTCCTCTGAGGGTTGGCATTACATTGCTAATCATGACAGAGAACAAGTGACCTTTTTAATCTTACTACTAAGAATTCATCTCTGTTAAGTGCTCAAATAATTCCAGTGACTTTGTTATTTGCTGACTTAAAGCATGCGAATGTGTTTCTCTGCAATATAGAAGTATGAGTTTGTTGTATGCTCTCTGCAGTTTTTTATTGTACTTTGTTCACATTTCCAGGCACAAAGATAGGATGAAAATGTGAGATCTACTTAGGGTTTGCCTGGAAAAGTTGGAATGGTTTGTTTTATCTGAAAATGGGTATTCCCTCTGACACCTCCTCCTGTCAAGATTCATGTTAGTCTCGTTTACCAAAATAAGCTTGATTAAATATTATTTGACTACTGATGCTTTGGCTGTTACAAAGTGATTAGTGATATTTTGGATGTTTTAAGAAATGAGCTCAGTGATTTGTTTTAATCTTCTCTCCAAGGACATGTAAAAGCAATTCTGCAAAAACAGTCTTTATACTTTTAGGTCATAATGTGTAGCTGAAAGAAACATAGATCTTGATTTCAAAAGAATCTAATTAATAAAACATTTTTAAAACAAAAATACAACTAATCAAATAATTACAATGTATAATAGCAAAGTGCAGTTGTTCAGTGATACATATTAGCTAGAAAAAGAATAATTATGTTTTTTCTGAAACTAACTGGCAAAACCCAACTGCACTCATGTTTTATTAAAAGCCACTTTTATTGCACTGGCTGTTTTGTCTGAAATGTAATTTACATTTCTATCTGCAAGTACTTTCTTATAAAATTCTGTAGATAACTTCCAGTTGTCAGTACTTTTATACTGTAAACTTTTCCTTGGTATATACTGAAAAATTGCATGTCAATTAAACATGCTTTAAATATCTGTCTTTGTTAACTTACAAGGTTGTTCCACAATGTGTTAATGAGATTTTCTATATTATTTTCTGCCAACTTACTTTATTTCGGCACTTCCTCTCTGCCCTTTTACAACTAGATTTCTTCACATTTCTAGTATACTGGTTATTTATAGTTCCAGCTACAGGCATAGCTTCCAGTTAATGGGTGAAGTACATAAATACAAGTTTTAAATCAGAAGTACAAAATGGCAAAGCTGAGCTCAGCCCTGATTTGTGCTTGCTTTCAGCACCATGCCACAGCAGCAATGTGTGCAGCAAGCAGGTGCTGAACAAATGCAGTTAGGAGCAGAATGGTCCAGCCAGAGGAGCTGTGGAGTGTCCAACTCTGCAGGCTTGTCTCAAATGGGCTCTTGCTCTCTTATCTCCGTTGTGAAGCAGTGACCTCAGCATGCCCTTCTGAGCTCACCCTCCATGAGGTTTTGGCAGGGATTAATTTTCTGTCTCCTCTGATGTAGTAATGGTTTGGGAAGTCCTGGAATCCCTAGGATATAACATTATCATGTATAATTTTAGTTTGAGACTAGAATCTGGATCTGTGTAGGATGTTTAGACAATTCTGGTGGTGTTTGTAGATAGGCAAGCAAAGCATCTGTCACACTCTGTATTCCCTTGCACAGAGCACAAATACTGAGGAGTCACCTGAAATCCATGAAGGGTTGATCTGTATGTTTACCTTAGGTGGCACCTGTCTTACCCAGTTCCTCCTAGGAGGCTGGGAAAAGGAAGAGGAGTAAACTCATTTTTTAGAGTTTATGTCCAGTATGTGTTTCTCCTTTTATTTCCCAAATCTATTTAACTCCAGGAAGTCACTGAACAGATGTAAGATGAGTCCATTAAATGGAAACACTTCCAGCAATTCATCTCTGAAATTAAGATGAGATTTTTAACCCATATATTTAAGAACAATTTATGAAGCAGGCTTATTGAGGCACGAATATTAGCATGAACATGCTTCTAAAAATCTTCTGCAGTTACATTATTGCTGCAGGTTTTTAAAATCAGTGGCTCAGAACAGAACAAACCCTTATTTAGGCAGGAGGACAGGCTGGGTGAACTTCGAGAGACCTTCCAAATTTCTGTTTTCTGCAGAAGTGCATAGAAGAGTCATTTGGCTCCAGAGAACATTGTAGGCACAGAAGAACATACTATGATCATACATAATAGAGAGGGAATAGGCTAATAATGTTATTTGAGCATGGAAAGGGAGAAACTGATGGTTTCTGTTATACGTTAAAAACTGTATGATGCTAATATCACCATAAAAAGGAAAATGCCTTTATAGGGTCTAGATGACAAACAGTACCCTCATATATGTTAAATGTAATCTTAATACTGTCTACTCTTTCCAGAAAAATTTATTACTGCTATGGATCCTTTACCTCGATGAGCACTTCTTTAATCTAGGTGACGTTCCAGTAATTTAAATTGCTTACATTGGGAAACTGGTCACTAAAAAGTGCTAGATTATTTGCAAAAATAAATTTATGAAAATAAATTTTGACATGGTCTTTAAGGCACGAGATCAAGTAAACACAAGGGCTTTGAGCCCATTTTCTGTTCAGCAGCATCCGTTTACACAGATTACTGCTTCCCAGAAGGGAATAATCTGCGTTGTGCCACTCATATGTTGAGATTTAAGGCAAAAGTTAGCATGTAAGCATTCCTGAACAGACTGAGGTCTTTGGGATCCTGAGATATCTAGATCCATGTTTGTTGTTCACAAATGTCACTGAAAACAATTGTGATCTAATTATTAACCTGACACGCTCCCGGTGAAATGCTAACAGGAACATTTGTGAATTGTACATAATGAACTGTGTAAGAAGACCTAAAGATATTTTGATTTTTTTCATCTGCACAAAAAGCCCACTAATTCTTAAAATTTCAATGTAATAAGGGATGTTCAAGTGGTATGTCTCTCACTGAAAAATGAGGGAGAAGACAAGCCATGTTCTTGCTCAAGTTATTAAAATCTCACCTTAAAACAGAAGGCATAATCATGAATTCTCTGATGTTAGGACAAGCTTTTTTTTTGTAATCTCATTGTTTTCTGGATTAATGGTTGCTGCTTCTGTTTCCTTGTTTTTTCTTTTTTCCTTTTTTATTTTGTTACTGTTTTGCTTTTTCTCTCAAGCAGCTCTAACAATCAGCATCTGTGAAATTTTTTTGTTACAAATTTTAAATCCTGAAAGTTTCAAGTTTGTGTATACTTAACATTGAGATCTTTATTTGGACAAGGTTACCTTGCATTTTGGTGGCACAGATGTTTGCTTCCAATGCTTCCAGAATAGCAGGAAAAAATATCACCATTTGTTCCCCATGTTGTTGTTTGTCAGAGAGGGATAAATTGTTTCTGTTTACTTACACTGATTTTTTTGTCAAGTGTGGCATCCTTGTGGATTTTAGTCATGCACGTATTATGTCATAGAAAATGAATGTTTGGAAACATCCTTAGATTTATACTCTGGAAATAAGGCTTGTATGAATTCACTGGTGATAAATAATCTTAGTTCAGTCTGTCTCTGTCTTGTTCCTGTATTTGACAGGATTAATGATTACAAAGATACTGTTTTAATGAGAATTGGTAGGTTACTGAATTAGCAGCCCCACATAGGGAAAGGCTGGCAGACCCAGCATCTCATAATTTCTGAGGCTCTGATGATTTCAGTCATTCCTTGTGCATTTACCGCCCAGCTCAGGGCCAGGCACAGCTCCTGGTGAAGAACTAGGTGCTGCCTCTTGCCCAGACAAACAGACAACAGGCCTGTGGGAGGAGGCTGGGCAGGTTCAGTAACACAGACAGGAAAATAGTGACAAACTGGATTTTAGCTGGAAGTGGAGGGGCAGGGAAGGGACAGGTCAGAAAATGGGTACTCAAATTCCATCCATCTCCCTGCTTATGTAAAGTGAAAAGTAACTTTCTGTGAAAGTATAAGCATAACACAATGCAGACTAGAAGTGATTTTCACAGGGAGGTTACAGCTAGAAAAAGATTGTTTAAGCAAAATAAAGCTGGATTGAATGGTCCCTTAATTTCTTTAATATAGTGTGATCTTTGGTTGGTGAGAAGCCAGCTTTCTATTCTTTATCTGAGCCCTTTCAAAGGGACTAATGGCATTTCAGAGCACACTACTGCTTTGAGTTCATGTGTTTTATAGAAATAGTTCATTTAGATCTTCACATGCAGCTGTATTGAGGATCAGCTAAAGAAAAATCACTGGGGGAACAACACACACTTTTGGGTAGCCTTTCTTTTTTTGGGTAAAAACCTCACACACTGTGTAAGCAGACACTTTTTTTTTTACTTAACTACACATACTCCTGCAATGAATGACTGTCAAGTTTTCGGATGTCAAGAGACATAGAATCCAATTTTACCTAAAGTGAAAGCATAAGTATGAATAAGAAACTGAAATAAAATATCTGCTTTGAGGAGGGTACTGTGCGTATGCTTTTGATAGTCTATCAAGCTGCATTTTTGGTGGTTTCATCTCTGTGTTTTATGGATATGGCTTGCTGGTGGGCTGTTCATTTATACCATGAAACAGCTTATAAACTGGCTTTTCATTTTATTGCCTTAAATGAGCTGGGTTTCAAACTCTACAGATAATTAGATAATCACTAGAAAATACGTTGTTTCTTGTCTGAGTGTTTAGCCACTCTTAAGATGTCTGGTGTATACTCAGAAATAAACATGTATCAATGTATAAGAAGCACAGCTGTGCTTTGTAGGCATAATACCATAAAATAAAATCTTTAAGGTTCTTTGAAGCAGTATCTCTGTTTGTTTTACTCCAATCCATCATGGGACCAGTATTTCTTTCAAAGAAAATGGAAAATTTAGGAAACTATTTTCACAATGGGAAATCAAAACTTGTTTAGCACAGGTGTTTCTATGGATTTGATGTAAGAGAAGAATATATAGCCTTGAAAACTGTACTTCCACCTGCTTACAATATAGCTTTGGGATACAATATAAAATAGTAAAGTTGCATGGATCAGGGTGTTAAAAATGCTGAGGTTTCTTTTTGTTTTGTTTTTTGGTTGGTTTTTTTGGTTGTTGTTATTGGTTTTTGGATTTTTTGTTTTGTTTTGATTTTTTGTTTATTTTAGAGTTTTGTTTGATTTGTTTTGGGGTTTTTTCCTGATATTATTGGTGCTTCTTTGTTCATGCATATGTACCTATATGTGTGTGTGTGTATGTATTTATATATATATATATATACACACACATAGATATGCATAGATACACATTTCTGCATTCCCTACCCAAACCTTTTGTTGTAAAAATAACTATATAATTATATAATTAATAGAAAGCTGGTGGGAATTTTAGAAAAGCTGTCTCCCTAGATAATGCTCAGCAAAGACACAACTCCACATGATGAGTATGGATGAGATAGACATATTTTAAAATGGTACAATTTGTTTAAAAGTGTAATTTGTTTTAAAGTTTAGTTCTTTTTTAAATTTTCTTAAGAAAATTGTACTTTTACAATATAATAAAAAGCAACTGTGTTTTTTAATAATACAAAAGAGGGAGTACCTTTAAAGGTGCATGTAATCTATGACTATATATATGTTCTGGAGCTATAGAAATATATAATGCTAAGTATGTACATAAATATTTTGTATGATTAAAAAAAATTAAGGATGTCAGATTCAGGGTGGGACTTCTGATGATTATCAGCCCATTCTGTCATTTCTGCAAACACTCTCCCATGGCCTGTTGCAACTGAAGTGAATTCTGGTTGCATCTCACTCCCAGTGTGTTTCCAGCTAGTGAGAAGTGGATTTCCTGATATCAGCTGGGTCATGTGCTCTGTGCTGCAGCAGGATTACACATGTGCTGCTGTGCAATGTGAAATCAGAGCAGAGCAAGACCTCCCCTGAGAAGCACAGGCTATAAATTGTAAAACCTTTAAAGGAAGGGCTAGCAGAAAAAGGCTTGCCTTAGGTTAGGGTTAATTGGTTTTGGTACAAAGAGTTTTATGTTCATAACTTACTGTCTATCTGTCCTCTTCCTGATTTCTCTAATGTTTAGCTTTGGGGCAAGTTTGTATTTGTTTTCCCTGACAATGAGATGGTTGAAATTGAGCTGTTCTTCAGGTGTTATGAACTTGAACTTATTTATTCAATGTTTATCACATCTTTGCCTTGAATGAAGATTCAGTTGTGTCTAAAAAGTTCATTTTCTGAATTAAATTTCTTCTCCTCTTCTAACGTTTTCTGTTTCAAAGATTGGTACTTTCTGCTCTCATATTAAAAAGTAATAAAGTTTCATTATTTTCTTGCAAAGTTCAAGTACTACAAGTCTTACCAACACAAACCTTAAAACAACAGAAAATTGGCTGAAAAGTTGTGGCTCTCCCAAGTATTGCTTAACACAGATAACTTTTAGGGTGTGCTCTGCTGGTCGAGTAAGTCAGGGCAGCTGGGTTTTGCAGCACGGTAATTCTTGACAGTTGACTCTAAAGTATGGTTGGGTTAATTCTTTCCATGAACCCATGAAACCTAGAAGTGTTTTTCAATCTAAAACATTCAACTGGTCTGAAACAAATCAACAAAGAGCTTTTTCCTTAAAATTTCAGTTGCCTTGGCAAAAGTATGCCCTCTGACAGGTCCACTTGAAAGCAGCTCAAGCTTGCTGAGAAACGTGAGTCGTTCTGTGTAAATTAATGTGCAGCCCCACAACCTTTAAGTGAAATGGTGCTAGAAGAGGTCAGGTCTTTCTCAATACTGCAGTGGCAGTCCAATAATTTGTTAGGAAAGTACAAAAACATATTAGTTGGCAAGAGCTACTGAAAGAACAAAAGTTAGGTAAGCCATTGTTACTTTGTTCTATGAGCCAGAATTATTCATTATCATCCCTCAAAGTCAAAATCTGTTTAATTTACGATGACTGAAGTTGGCCCAACTTGTTGAAACTGCACCACCTTAGAAATGTAAAATGTTCCTGAACACAGGTCCACATACAGTGGAAATAAACTTGTGACTACCATGGTTCTGAAACCTCACCTTTATTGCACTTTCAGATGGTTTCTGATCTGACATACATGCAGTCACAGGAGTGACTTCTGCTTAATACAGATGAGACTGAGACCAGAAACAGGCCTCAAATTGGTCTACAACAAAGTGGGAATGAAAACCTGCAGGCTGGGGTAGGCTGGTTAAGAAGGCTGGAAAGTAGAGGCATCATCTGTAGGAAGAAAATGGTTTTAAGTTGCCCTGGAGAATTAGGATATGTTTCTGCATCTGCCATGCAGGCTACAAGGCCATGGACATATAATCCTGTCAGATCCCATCCAAGATCATATCCTAAAAAAAACTATTGGATTGTTCCCTGGGCTTTTACACATTTACTTTCTCACTCATTTGAGCCCAGTGGCTTGCCAGTTGAAGTAAGTTAGATGTGGGTTTGGGGACTGACTTAAGTTAAATATCTGGTTGTACAGCCAGTTTGAAGTAATTTAATTCAAATTAGATGAGGTGATGCATCCAAGTTCTTTTTTGGCATAACTAATACTCATACTATAGATATAGCCATCAGTACTGCAGCATTATACTGCAATTCTAAAAAAATCAATTTATGATAATTTATTTTTTAGTGTAAACATCTTGCCATGGTATTTGACAGTGTGATGGAATGCTGAATGTTGTTGTTGCTTAGAGCCTGTGAGCCAAATACAGCTAAGGACTGCTTAGATATGTGAAGGAATTTAGAGAGACTTAAGGTTTCCAAAGTGGGCACTGAAAACTTCTGACCTTACTTTCCTATAGTTTCCTGTCTTATAAGAGGTGTAGTAATACCTATGTATTTTAAACCTCCCTAAAAATAAATGCATGAATGTTTAGGAAGGGCTTGAAATACAGTGGGGATGGCCATAGAAAAGCTGGTGAGAAATGAGCAGCTCACTGTATCTGGACAGGAAGAAAGCCACAATGCATGGCCTTTCCTTGCCACGGGCAGAAGGTACTGCCTTCTCTTGTGTGAGGGTTAGCTCTGTTCGCATAATGCTTTGGAGGCATGGACTTCCTAATTTCTTTTATTTTGATATTTTAGCTTAAATTTTGGTATGCAAATGCAACAAGTACTTTAAAAACAACACGGCTGTTCACCCCTTATAAAAGTGTAAATGAAATTATGGAAGGAACAGGCGAAAAAGTTTTGAAAACAGCAGATATTCTAATTGCCTCTGGGTTGTTATTGCTGAATACTGTAATGTCTGTATTCTTTCCTCCTTGCTGCAGCAGATTGGATTTATAAATACTCCCACTGTCTTTGATTGTAGTTAGATTTTTGTGTTGATTAGATGAATTTGGCAGACACACAGCAATAAGGAAAGTACAATCTGAGCAATAAAGTGGATAGAAGCATTTAATTTCAAAGATGTTTTTTACTTAAATCAATAAATTAAAGTTACAAAACATACATGGGTACATGTGCTGTGTAATTTGAAACATGCTGGCAATAAGCAAAGTAATAATTTGTTGTAGATAACTAATAGCAATACAAATTTAATTTATGTAGATGACAGAAAGACTTAGAACTACTTCTAAGAAAGAATTTATTATTGATCTCAGATTACACATAGGGAAACTGAGGCATAAACTGCAGAATGAAATATGCCTGATTATCACTTGATGAATCCAGCAGTTAAAAAAGACCATGAACACTAAGAAATTTGATCTTTTACCTTCTACTTTTAGCCTTATGTCTGGCATTCAATGCAAATTATAGCAAGTGACACTATTAAATTGTTAACTGAGCACCTTGTGGTAAAATCCTTATTAAGACAGTTGCATTATTTCATTCTATTGCCATGAGTATTTCTCCATTCTGAGGCTTTTTTTAATAGGGCTTTTTGGCAAGGGGTTTACCACCCTTATTACAGTGAAGGGGTCAAATTATGACCTCAGTTTTATAGTGATGTCGATACAGTGAACTTTTATTGGATTGGCCCTACCATTCCCAAAATTAGCACTGGGTTTGCACAGCATGAATGAATAATGAAGCTCTGCTATGATCAAGTCCTCTCTGTCATTAAAAGCTTTAGACATTTCATGCCAACTGAGATAAGAATCAGGTCTTGTGCATATATTAAAAGCTATAAATCACTCATCTGTCCATTCTGATTTTTGGAAATGTTTTGGAAATTGCTGATGTCCTGGAACAGAACAGGTCTGTCCATTTTGCAGTTTGATGAGTCTTTTTTGCTTGAGCGTGGGAAGGATGTGCTGATACTGCCCTAGGCTGTGATTCTGTCTCCAACAGCAGTCTCCTGCAGGAAAAAAGCATTAGCTAGTGTAACAATACCTAGAAACTGTTAAATATGTAGGACAAGTTCTTTTGGCATGATAGTGGTGTTTTGTGTTAGCTTTCTGGCAAACCCTTAGTGGAGAGCTGATATAACAAACATCAGACAAACAGAGACATTGCCAAGTGAAGATAATTCAGTGGAAGTAAAAAGGTGCCTTCAATTTATCGAAACCCATTGCACACACAGGGAAGAGGGAAGGAAGTGGACAGGGTGTCAGTCTTTCAGAACCATTATTAGCTACTATTCCACAGCCTGCTTTCATCTTTTTCTCCTACATATTGATCCTGCATAGGGTGACCTCGAAACTGAGGAAGTGGTGGGGTAACTGATGACATCTTTCTTACATCTTGCTTTCCACTTCCATTTTAATATTTGGAAAGCCTGCAAGAGCTTGTGAAGGCCAAATTTAATTTAGAATAAAAATAATTTTGCATCCAAATAAGATTTTATCTTCGTATGTGGGATATTTTCCGAGCAGCTGTTGGAAATAATAAAATGTATGACTGTTAAAGTGAACGGAAGATAAAAAATCCTATTGAAGGTTTAACATTTCTGCCCCAATTTCCACTTACAGTCTGTCTGATCTAGATATTGATTACTGTGGTGATGGCTGAAGTGGGACCTTCTGTAAGGACTATCTGTAAATGTTCCTTATCTCTCAGTAGAGAATCAGTTTGTGAGTCCCAAATGTGACACATTTGTGTAGCTTTGTTATAAAACACATATCAACCTAGGTTGAATTTGTCTGATAAAATCTCCCATTTTGACAATAATACACTTACATGGTGCAAGTTCAAACACAAAAAACTCTGAAGAGCTCAGTTGTGGTGAAGTCAAGTCTCCTTCCATGCTGTCATTTTCTTAAGGAGAAATTTAGCCACCACTTCCAGCAAGACTGAGTACAGGCCTCCAGCACCACAATGTAGAGTTTCAATGTCACATCTGCCATGAGCATTAATTTCATATGAGGAAAAATATATCAGCATTTTCTTGTCATTAACTGGAAATTTTATTGTACAGAAATGTCCAGCTATTTCTCAGATGTTTAATAATTAAGTGGAACCGTGCTAACCTGGAATGTAAGCAAAATGTGCATTTCTTGGAGCATGAGCCAAAGCCTGTTAAAATAAATGGGAATGTTCCTGTTTATGTAAGTGGGCTTTGGACCAGAGCCTGCACAATCACCTGAGAAGCAATTTGTTACCTGTTTTTTTCTGTATCCTGAAAAGACTGTTAAAAATGCAGCATGCGCTGTGCTCAGCTGACTGCCTGAGTGCATTGGAGGGATGCTTACAAGCATTGCAGTTTTGAGTTCAGGGCCCATTGTTTAAGTTGAATTTTAATTTTAAAGGGATGTGAACTAACTTTTTTTGGGGAGGAGTAGACACTACTTTCAGTGTTCAAAATACCATCTGATGGGATTAGAGCTCTATGAAGTGCAGCAACATAAAAGTGATCATTAACTTCTGAGATGATTCTTGATTACAAAGGCATTGAAGTTCACGTTCTTAAATCACTTCTTAAAATTGCAGTTTATAAATTGTTAGAGTATCTTGATAAAATTGTTCTAACTGGCACTTTGGAGGAGCATGAATTAGCTCATTTTCTGTGACACCTTTACATAACCTTTAACTCATACTCTCCTTGAGCACATATTTCACAAATACTTCCCTAAAATGAATGTGTATGTTAACATAGCAAGGCTGTGGGCAAAATGTTACTATATTCCAAGATACTTATAGTTTTAAGATCCCTCTAAGAATGTAACTTAAATGTGGACCTAAAATGCACGCACAAAATCCTCAACCAATTAGTTTTATTATCATATCATTGGTTTGATAGCAAGGGCAGTTTCGTCTAGATCAGTGGGAGAGTGATTCACCATTTGGCTTTGAAAATTCATCTCATTTATCCCAATCAAAAGTGTATAGACAAAACTTGTGACTAAAGTAATTTGAAAATGCTTCATGTGTCACTGCTTTTTCTGCCCTTGTAATCTTTCAGCAAACATTGTGACAAATTTGGTGGGATCCTCATGTTTTATCCTAAAGAGCAGAAGCCCCCTCAAACCTTTTGAACTCTGGCAGGTGATGTTTCCCTTGAACCTCCTATCAGTGTTCAATTTAGCTGTTATACTACTTCTACCAAAATAAAATTGTACATATATCAGAGGATTCTCATGACAAGACAAAAGGCCCAATTAATTCTTAATTAATTCAAAGAATCTGCCGGGGAAAAACAATACATTTTAGCGCTGGCTATTTCTTTTTTCCTGATACTATATTTAGAGTCTGTTGTTAGGCAGAGTCCTTGTGTGGGCCATTGGCCAGGTCAGAGTTTGGAAACAGAGTTTTGCATTAAAACTTGCTTTATTGGGAGGCTTATTTGAGGGAGGTGGAGGGGAGGACTCATCAGATTGTTTTCTTATTAATACACTAGATACTAAATATTGGAAGAGATATTAAGCTGAAGTTTATCGCACGCTGCATCCTACAAAGTGAGAAGACTTCTAAGTACTTTGTTTGCCTAAGGAATGTGAAAATATAAATTTTTGTCTCATTTTGAGCTACTAGCAATGAGGAAGACTGTGGCTGTCATAGAATAAAGTAAGTGAAGACAGATTACATATATATATATATTTATATATTTATATTTTCATATTTTCATTTATATATATATATATATATATATATTTGTATATTCTGCCCTCCCCAGTGTTTTACTTTGAGAACTTTAGGTCACAATGTGGATTTCTGATAGCTTTAACCATGTAAATATTTTACTGTAGAAATGCTGTTGTGTTGGTCTATTACCTTGAGTCTCAGTTAATGACTTATATCCATATTCAAGGGAGAAACTGGCAATCATGAAACCTGATTGCAATCCAGAAGGAGCAGGATTTCATTGGAGATCTCGATCCTTGTCTGTCTACATCCCTTCCCCACTGTATTGCTCCTGATCTGATGTGGTGGCATTGTACTGCAGGGATTATCAAGATTCAAATTTATAAGAGAAGGTTTAGTTGGTGAATTACTGAGTTCTTGTGAAATCTCTGGCCACTCATGATAATCCTAATGCATGTCTTCAATGACTCACATTAAAATACTGTGCACAATCGCCTTTAGGACAGAGTCTTTGAAAGATTTGACTCTCAAGAACTCAGATTTAATACTCTCACATATGTTGTGGGAAAGTTCCAATTGACTTCAAGGAAAACACCAAGAACTGTGGTACCTGAGTGCACTTTTGAGAACTCTGCATGAAACCCAACACAGCACTCAAATCTTATTTTTCAGATCTGGAGTTTTTAAAATTAACTGTAACATTTCCAGTACAAAAACATACTGGTGGCTTTTTTCAGAGAGTAAGGGAGAGTAAGGAAAAGAATGGATTAGTAAAAGTTATATAGGGCAGCACAGTGGAAATGTCTGGAAATATTTGGTGCTTGCAGAGTAATTATTTAATGTTTAGGCCCATGCAAAGAAAGCAAAATGCTTTTGGCCTTTCCTTGAAATCATCTGACTGATTTGCATTGATGTCATGATAACATTACTGCACAGCTTGATGCTTGTGGCAAGTCCAAGGACACACACCTTGTGACTCTGCTGCATGTTGCTGGAGGCCATTCCAAGTGCTCCCATTGTGATGTGGGGAGTCTTCTACTTAATTTATTTTTAACTGTTGATCTCCAAAGACTGTTGTTTGCATCTGTTTATTAAATTGCAAACTCAGCTGTGGAAATGGTTTTTATGGTGTCGTTTTATTACAGTCCCATTTACAATTGGAGCTGAACACAAACATGATAAATATTTTTCTTTGTGGAGGTACACATTGTTGGAGGGCCATTGAAATAACATGAAACTGGAATTGTTTGTTTATGAGATCAGATTCATTCATTACTTTGGTGAGGAGCTGTGAAATGTAAATCTCACATTCCACTGGACAATAATAGCACCAGCTTGAACTCATTTAGAGGTGTGATATTGCATTCAAAGGATGGCTGTTAATTTTATTGACCAAATTTTGGAATTGGGGTAGCATTGATATTCAGGAATGCTTCTGAATTGCTTTACTTCTATGCCATTTTTCTTACTTTTGGGAAGGAGAAGGGGTTCAAACTTTATAAAAAAGTATTTCTAGTTTGAAAAATGTAGTTTGTTACTCTTTGTTAGAATTCTTCTGCTACACATTTTCCCATCTTTCTGAGGAAGTGTTTGTGTGTGTGTGTGTGTAAGGATATAAAAAAATTGATATAACCACATTCTTTAGAACTGGTCTTCATTTTCTTATGTAGGTTTGTGCTCATGTACATTCTAGGCTGGTAGAATTAAATTATTTTATCAAGTTTCTGATCAATTAGTGACAAAAAGTTTAGTACCAGTGCATAGATTTGTGAAATAACACTTGAAGCCATTTGAAGTAACATTTAAGACCCATTTTCTACTTATTGACTGGAACTTCAGTATTTTAAGGAATTTTATGGAATTGAGTAAATTTTTTATGCAAGGCTATTTAGGGCCAATTTACAGTATAAGTAAGATGAAAATGAACCAAAAACTGGAGACTGATTTTTTAAATTTTTTTATGAATTTCTGCTATGATCACTCAATGAAACTAATGACTCAGTATGAAATATTTTAAGGGTATGATTTCTTTAACAAGTGCGTACTCAGCTCTTTTCCAAAATCACCTGGTTTATTCCTGGTTTTGATTTGGCACCTGAAGCACGGGTACCCAAAATTCCTGCTTAGATAAAGCAAGATCTGTAATACTGTCTCTACAGGCGCTGCCTCTTCCAAGTATTTTGTTTTATGAAAAAGAGAACAAACTCCACTTTATCCCCAGAGCTGACTTGTTAGATAGCAAACAGGAAACCCATCAAACTAATTTTGTAACTGCTGAATTTCCTTTCCTCTGTTTTGTTACTGTTCCTGACATGCTGCTGTGTGGATGTGATATTGATACAAGCAAAGGAAAATCAAAGAAAAACTGTCAACTGCTACTGCCCAAGTAGCCAGTAGCAGCTTGAGTTTATCAGGGGATTTGACACAGTGCTAACCTTGATGTATTCCAGATATTAGTGATCTGGGTCCTTGATTATTTGGAGAGAAGGAGAATTACTTGGAGAGAAGGTTGCAGCTGGATCTACCTTGTGTGTGGATCCTTATTTTAAGATTTTTCTTTTTTTTTTTTTTCCGCCTTAAGAAAAAAGAATATTTACTGAGATGTTCTCAGTGAAAGGAATGAGAGTTTGGAGTATTGAACAGTGGCATATAAAAATATCAATGATGTCACAAAAGCTCTGTCATGAAGACATTTTATTGTTGATGAATTGTAAGAACCATCTGGGTACTATTCTAATGATTCAGAGGCCTCTGTATGGATGGTACAGATGCTTCTTTTGTTATTGATGTGATCTTGTAAATAGTTAAAATATTTACCAAGGCACCTCTGAGCCAAAGCTATACCATTTTATTATTTATACCTTTTCAGAGGGACAAAAATGGAGGTGTCCACTAAATGTGATGGATTAGGCTTATAAACAGCCATTATTGCCATCAAACCTCACATGTCAGCTCCCCCTTTTGTGTCTGTGCATTTCTAAGCTAACCAGTGATCCATGCATAAGATAGAAGGTTAAGAATGTGCAGAGAGAAAGGGGGTTGACTCCAAGCAAGATGTATCTTCTGCTGATTAGAAATACAGCTGTAGAAAGGGGAGAGAAAAGAGTTTTTGCAACATGACACTCCCCTTTTCATTTCACACAACTCACTGTTTAGAACCTGCAAATCACTAACTAGCAGAGTCACTTTGCTGTTTCATGTAACTTAGTGCAGCTGCCTTTTGTTTTCCCAAGATAAAAATCAGGAAATGCAAAAATTAAACAGATCCAGAGAAGAGGAATAGCAGAGGGAATGAAAGGAAAAAGGTTGAGCAAGTGACTTCACAACTTGTTGACAGAGCAAAGTACCATTTCGTTATAATTAAGTATGCTTTAAAGTCTGGACAGAGGGGAAAGCTAACAGAGCTTATTCAGTATAATTCCTGTCAGTACCTTCAAGATGGAAATGTTATTCCTACTCCTAATGCACACGCAAAAAGAGAAATTATTCCAAACTAGTAATGTATCTTTTAAAAATGTTTCCCTTTTCTCTGAAAATGTAGAGTTCATCATAGGAGCTTTTCCAAATGTCCATATCTTGTGTGATTTTTTCCCTTTTTCTTCATGAAAAATTATTCTCTGCTAAAAGATTCATGAATATGGAAATGCTTTTTAAACTTCAAAGAAAAACTGAATACAGTGAGTTTATTAACTTTCGATGTGATACTGGAATATAATGTGCTGTAGTCCAATTGTTTGTGACTTGTTTCCTATTATTGTTGAAATTTGTCAGTGTGTTATTCCTAAAAGAGGAGAACTGACTAAAAATCACATTTGGTATTCTGGATGAACCATATGAGTGCAATCATGATTTATTTAAGCTTGTTGTTATGTTATTACGTAGCTAATGTCTCTTTTCTCTTAACCAGAAATTGATTGTAGCAAACTGCTAGATAATTCTTATGTACAACTAAAAGTCATAGACGTATGTTCCTGGGCTTCAGAGGAAAAAAAAAAAGAAAAAAGGGTTAAAAAATATTTGTTTTCTCTATAACACATTTGAAAACTTCAATGTCACTGCTGAAAATTTGAACATTGAGTTTAGAAAGCTATCACTTCGAAAGAGGTGGTGAGACCAGAAGTTATGTTCCACTTCTAGAATTCCGTGGAACGGTCTGACATTAAACTGTGGTTTTACTTTAATTTATAAAATACTAACAATGGCCAGTCTGGCAGTCAGCTACATTAGTATGCTGGTGCACTGACCATCCTGTCTCTATAAGTACTGTGATCTGAATTGCACAACCAACGTGGCAAAGGTCCAGATTTCAGTTGCCACTCCCACTGGGAGAGAAAAAAACAAGCCTGTACACAATTTATGTCTGCAGTTGTTTCACTGTATACATTGAAAAAACCTCGTCAGAAGAATGGCATTCAACATTATTAGGGTCAAATGTAATCTCTAACAGCATTCAAAAATGTTTAAAGACATAGAAAAAAATTTATTTTTCCTAAAACTTACCATTGCAACAAAATGGACGTGGAAATGTGGGTGATTTTGCATGCAGTAACCCAGGCCAGGTCTACTATTTGCACTTGCTGTTACCTGGCATTTCCCACAAGAGGAAAATAACAGTAAAATGACAAATGCTGGGTAAACTTCCATCTAAAGTAAAGGAATATTCCCATCTCTGACCTCACAGTTTACATAAATTTCTGCAGGCTTTGGTGTAGTTCTCTGGAATTAGCACTTGGGAATGTGAAATTACTCAAAGCAGAGAGTATGGGAAGAATTTCAAGTCCAGTTAGCCTTAACTAATGTTTTTATTTTTCTGGAAGTTCTGCTTGGTAGCCTGAATACATTTAACTGTTTTGCTTATTTAGCTATGCCTCTTTGAATCAGATTTTAATTTAGGATGCAGTCAAGATTGCAAGTGTAACAACTATGCTGTTTAATAATGTATTGCTAGTAAATCTTTAACTTTACTCTGTACTCCTGTTATGTAAAACATGTGAAGATATTCTTGAATACTCTTCAGAAGGCCCCAAGTCTTGTGGTGAATACCTGCAGGTAGTTCTGAGATAGAGAAATTCTGCCAGCATGTGGTTTTAGGTCGTGAGAAGCTATCAGATTTTTAGCCTTTATAGTATCAAGGAATTGAGGTATACATTTAGATTCTGTGTATGATGAGTGTTTTTATTAACATCTCCTAGTGTCAAGACTGTTCAATTATAAATAAAAAGGGTAGTGGAAACCAAAATCTAGGAATGTGCATTGTCATTGTACTTTCATTTTTGACTGTCTTGTGAATAAAGTAGGGGATTGTTTGGGAGTTTTTTTCACCAGGCAGAAGGCATACATCACTGCACTGATTTGTAGCTCAGCTCTCTTTGAGAGCTTGAAAAATGTTAAAACAAATCCTTCACCATTGTCTCTTTATGGCCTACAGAGCAAATGTTGGGGTTTTCAGTGTCTTAGACCTCCCATTAGCTGGGCAGAATCTGGAATTCTTCTTGGTTATGATTCAGTGATCATACAGACAAAGTGTAGGTTTAATTGAAAAGAGCATTTTATGTACTTCTCAGCCTTTATGCTGTTACTGATGAATTCTGAATATAGGAAGGGAAAGAGGAAAGAGGTTTTTAAAAAAGAAGCCCAAATCCAGACTTAGTTGTAATCTTGTAGGTACCAGTGACTAATATCTCATGCAGACAAAGCTAGTTAAAACTGACTTGAGATAAGCATTCTTCTGCAATGACTCATCTTCCTCACAATAATGGAAATGTAGCCCCTGTTTATGAGATAGCTGAAGTGCAAATAGTAGTGTCCATGAAGCTGAGGTTAATTACAGGAAGGACTTTCATGATAATTGCTAATAAACAACACTTGTCCCCCTTTGAATTTGCATTATTCTCTGCAGAGGAAGTAGGCTCCTGCAATTTGAATAGAATTTTGAACATTTGCTCAGGAGGTGTAGGCAGTAAGAGGCAGGAGTGAATAATAAAAGTCAGCCATAAAAGGGTAGGAGGCTGACCACATCTGACATTTTCTCTCTTATAAAATGTAGAATTCCGAGCGGGTTAGTGAATTCCCACAGATCGTCACTGTCTCAGCATGTAATGTGGTATGACCAAAAAGAAACAAGCCCCTGCATCCATTCTGAGCCTGAATCTGAAAACTAGGCAGTCTGGGAGTGATTGTGCCTGCAAAGGGACAGTAAAATATTCTTTTAAAGGCTTCTAGTTCTCTGGGGTGTCTAGAAAGCTGATTTCTGCTTTAAAGGGTGTGTTCTGTGAGAGATTAAAATGGATTATAAATCCCCATAGAAGTGAAATCATAGCAATTAGGCTTGGAAACATACATCAGTATTATTTTAAACTGTAAAGAAAGCAACTACGGAAGTATTTTTAGAGTTTTAAGTTTTCAATACTAATTTTACCAAGCAGCTAAAACTACAACCCCTCTCTCTTGTGTGTCATCCTTCTTAAATTCCTGCATATATGCTATAAAGTCGGCTCCTTTCCCAAGAAATGCCCACAAAGGTCTGTGTTGGAAAGGCACAGAAGGTGACCAGGTCTTAGTCTGTGCTCTTTCCAATGCCACATAAGTATCTTTATCTTATCTATATTTGTTAAATCAATTAAAAGAACATATGGAAGTTAATCCACGGCTGACTTACTTCTGCAGTGTGACACGGTATGAACACATGGGGTTTCTTGTCAGTGCGGAAAACACAAAGTAGCAGCTTGGTAAATGTCAGCAGGTCATATTTGTGGTTGTGCAGAAAACAAACCTCTGTTGTCCTTGATAAAATTATTCCACATTTATTTTAGGTGGTTAATGATTTAAATTCCTTTTTACCACGAGTATTGCAACAGTAAAATAAGAATGCTATGCAGCCTTTTTGAGAAATGAAGAGTTCAACTTGCTTAGTGACAGAGCTGTTGGAAGTTGTTTGAATGTTACAGTGATTGAAAAATATAGATTTGGTCATACAAAATTAATATTCCATCATTCTTATTGCTTATCAGTCTGTGTGTGTTGCATTACCTTAAAAACATTGAACATTCAGGTCACTTTTGTTGAACCTGAACTTTTACCTCCAAGGAGTTGTCTTGGGCTGGAAATATGGGACTCTCTTCTATTTAATCAAAATAAACACTTACTGGAGCAGGCACTAAAACCTGCAAGAGGTGGAGCTATACTCTGCATGCAGATAATTAGGGCATTCCCAGGGCTGGGGATTCAGGCATGTGCTCTCAAAGAAGAAGGCAAAAAGAAATGAGGAAAGATGACAACTTCTTTTTTGCCATCTTTGTGCATGCAGTTTATTGTGTTCCTTGTTTTCCTTAGAAGTATCTCAAAATTAAATGCTTTGCTTAAACTTAAATACAGAATTTAATAGCAGATATTATCTTCTTCTGTCATTGTAAAAATTTAGTTCAATCCAATATTTCTGTGTGAGTTCAGTGCTTCTAAGGCTTTTTATGGCCTGATTTTCATAGTAATGGTAAAGTAATAAATGAACTTTTATGAAAATATTAGTCAAAGCAGGCACCTCTATCAGTAGGCAACAAGACTGGTGAGTGCTCTGAGGAGCAGCACACTCCTAAAATCAGACACCCCACATTACGGGGCTGCAGCAGAGCAAATGCAGAGGAAGAGAGAATCTCAACATATTGTAAAATTACCTTTATAATTTTAAATTAGCCTCCAACAGGCTTCCAATTTTCAGATTGTAGATAAATCTTATAAATTAGTGAAGGTATCCCCATATGCTAAGGATTAACATAGTGTAGCCTTGATTGTTTCAGATTTGTAATAATATTTACTAGTTCAGGACTGATCACATAATTGGCCTGTAATATGCAACATTTTGGTTTCCTAAGACATCAAGAAATTTCAGTGCGTTCTGCCTAAATGTGTATTAAAAGCAATTTGCGAAATCAGAGCTATGCAATTGCCTAGAGATGCAGTTTTCTAAAATGCAAAAAATCTCCTATGCCCAAAAGATCATGAACAATGTACAAATAGTGATTTTTATGGTAGCCTCCTTAAAACTGCTCTATATCTGACATTTTCTCAAGTTTTTTAAATGAAAACTGTCTTTTCATTAAATTTACCTTAAATTGATATTTCAATGGAATTTTTCCTATTTCAAGGAAATGAAATGAGCTGCACACAGTTTTGTAAGAGAGGCAATTGGAGGCTTCAGCACAAAGCTTGGAAAACCAGATGTGTGTGAAGCTGCTGCTCACAACTTACTGCATGTACCTGCGGAGCATGCCAGAGTCCTGAGCAGGCAGTTCTAAAGGAGTTTCAGACAATAAATATTTTTATTCCTTTAAAAAGGTGTATAATCATCTTGTTAACATGGTTTTACTCAAGATAAATGGGGAGTGAGCAGAACAGAAGGGTAATTAATAGTGACCTTGGAGAAAAAGCTTCAGTTTGTCTTCGCCTCAGCCACACTGCACTTGTCTCACACAGCCAGGCCACAGCTCCAGGCAGCAGAACACTGGTTTCATAAAAGTTATGTGCCTGGAACATTCACACAATGTTTTTTTCCTAAATCACGTTTCTCAGAGCGTAAATCTGGGCAGAACCTGAATGTAAAATTTCCTGATATGTTTTATGGTGCAAACACAGAATTTTCTGCTCCAATAATACAACCCCCCATTTTTTTTATCTCTTTTGAATGGAGGGAATTGTTTGGTACCTGAATAATGCAGCAGCAGGGCCAAACTTAACTCCTCTCTCACCAGAAAACTTGCCGCTAGGAAATTGTCATATTGCATTTGACTGTCCGATAGTTTGTTTGGGGAACTGCTCTTTCCTTTTCTATTGATAATATACATTGTTATAAAAAGGAAAAGATTCTGTTAGACACATAGGCTTGAGAAAGCCTAGTTCCCACCAGTTCCATAGTAATTGGATTCCATTATCACTGTTTTCAATTTTATTTAATTTCATTTTATGTGTAGCTTTACAAAAATTGTTATATTGATGAAGCCTTGGATTCTGTGATATTTTTAATTATTATGGCAAAGATCAGAGTTGTGAGGCTAGCCTGCATCTTTCTGTCTTATATTGCTTTGAAACTCTTTTTCACCTTTCTGTGACTGAGTTCCTGTATTTACCAAGAACTTTGGATATTATAGAAGAACCCAGCTGCTCCCATCCAGGCTTTGGGGCAGAGGATCTCATTTTAAAAAGTGCTAGTTGGTTATGAATTTATTAGCATATTGTAGGTAGTTAGTAATCCTGTTTCCCCATACATATGTCTTAAGTTAATGAATTTATTTATTTATTTATTTATTTATATATTTATATATTTATTTATTTATTATAAAGATTCTGAAACTACTTGAAACCTAAGTGTAAAACCACATGATTAAATAATCCATCTTCTTGTTTTTCTCAGTGGTGATTTTGTGGGTCATGGCAATGCAGTCTAAGAATGCTACTTCTGCCACTGCCACAGTCCTGGTGAAATATAATTTTCCCTATGCAGCAGCTGGAGCTGAGCAATAAAAATCTTGGAACCCAGAGTCTGATTTCTTCTCTCAGCTTTTCAGAAACTTTTTCATAACTGAGTTATGAACATCTCTTCATACAAGAACATCACACTGTGCTTAAATATCCAGACAAACATGTAAACATATTTTAAAAAAACAACCAAAACCGGGTACTCAACAGTTAGAGGATGGCACAGATGAAAATGCATTTCTGTTTTTGCAAACATATATTGCATGCATCTCATCTTCATTGTACTCTGATCCCTTCTGAATTCTCTATCACGCTGTTTTACTTTCACTTCTAAATGGCCTTCATTGCCCACAGCCTTCCGGTTTTCCTAATTCTTTCTTCACTACTTACTTTTTATAATTTCTATTATTCACGTATCTTCTTTTATGTAGGTACCTGATTTTCTACTAATTTTAGCTTCCATTATCATTAAGGGAAGACAGGGAAAAGTTCATAGGGATGCTCATTTTTGCTTAACAAATACAAATTCTTGTGTATTTGTAGCCTCTCTGAATGATCTTTCAGAAAAATTAGAATATGTTTATTTCATTTGTTTGTGCAAAGCCTCATAGAATGGAAGGGGAAAGAAACTTTGTTCGAAGCAAAATGGATGAGACTGTGGTGTGCAGAAAGTGAATAAAACTTGAAAGTGTTTTCTGTGCCTACCTAAGCACAATATGTTGTGTCCAGTAGAGCAAAGCCTTACACAGTGACACTAATGCAAGTTTTTTTCTGCTATTTCTTCTGTCTCAATTAACCATTTTAAAATAAGCTATAAAAAGTAGTTCTAATGTCAGGAAAAGCTATTAACTATTAGTTGTGAGCCTTTCTAAATTTAAAGATGGGCATGAGGGTCTGGATAAATTATCAGTGCTTTGGTTTCCCTCCCTGCCATGTCATCTGTGTGGTCTTCAGGCCAAAGAGTATTTTTGTTTGTTCAATCCGTGCCTGAAGTGCTGGGATGTTGCTTGTTTACTGGAATGCAAACAACAAAAATAACGTAAACGATCAAAAGATCAAACCAGATCTGTTTAGTTTCACATGTTAACAGAGTTTGAGGACAGCAGAATGGGCGTGGAATGGGAATTTCCTAAATTTCAGTCCTGAGTTTGTCACTGCTTTGGCTGATGACCCAAATGTCCTTAGGAACCAACCTGAGTGAAGCCCCGAGGTAGGAGGATGCTGGGCAGGAGTTCCACGTGCAGCTTAACAAAAGCTTGGCTGCCAACTTACACTTTGGGGGTTTTTCACATGTTTATGACAGACATGATCAAATACAATTTTTCCCTGTTTTTCCACAAGACCTTGCAACTTTTGGCGTTGTTAAAAAGGATTAATGAGAATTTTCCTCAGTAAGTCATGAGATAGTTTTATTTGCAACGTAAGATTTAAAAGTATTAATGTATTTAAGCCTAAAAAATACAGTTTTCCTTCGTGATCTGGGATGTTCATGTCAGACATTTGATAAAGCCTTGAAAACAATTACCTTTGGTTGTTTAGAGGTTAGTGGTAATTCTTGAGGTCTCTGAGAGATGCAAGGGCACATCTAAACTTTCTCACGGGTGGCTGTACGTTTTTTTAAAGGACCAGTCTTTGCTAATCTCTTCAGTGTTATTTCTCTAGCCTTGACTCAATCTTCAAGTGCAGTTTTCCTGTGATTCTTAAATAAAATAAAATAAAATAAAATTTAAAAGAAAAAAAGGAAAAAAATTTAAATAGTTCAGCCCACATTTGGTTTTGCTGGCCTCTTTCTGAGCTCTTAAATGGACAACTGGTTTGTTTTATTTATCTGACAGGGTTTCTTCATATTGTTTCAGGTTATCAGCACTCTTGCAGATCATATTACAGCTTGTGCTCGGATTTGACCCTCACTAGGGTTCACTTTAAATCAGATCCTTATCATTAATGCAGTGATAAATAGAGATGCTTTGGAAGCAGTATACAGATTATTTATTTAGTGCCTCTCTGTATCATGTTTTATACAACCAGGGATCAATGTCAGACCTTTATGGATATATCTTAGGTTGCATTCAGTAACTACAAACTGAAGCCCTTTAAATAATGTTAACTTAATAGCTGACGTTTTTATGAAATAAGTCTGCAAGGGGGGAAATGTAATATTGCTCTACAGTGAGGAAGATTTTGATTTTTAGTTTCATCCCAAGCTAAAGGGATGTTTTTAGTTTAACAACTGCCTCTGAAGTCCCCATTAAAAAAATAAATAAAAAAGGAGACAAATGCTTTTAAGGGAAAAAGAAACCCCAAAAAATGAGTGCTCTACCACAGGTGTGACCTGGGGTTATTGCTTTTGTAGTGATAGTTTTTGTGAGGCTCTAAATAATTTTTCCCCTTGTAACCCTTGCTGGTCCTTTTATGTCATAACTGATTTTCTTTTTTGTCAAATAAATTTAGGCTCAATTAAAGAATATTTTCCTACTTTCAGTCATAGTCTTATAACTTTATATAATACTTCTCAAGTGTCATTCTCACTCTGGAAAATGGCAGATTTGTAGTCTATGTTTTTCCTATTTTGGTTGCATTTCCACTGGTTTTAAAGACTTCTTCTAGAGCAGACAGCATGCAAATTCAGAACGAAGAAAAGTTTTTTCTATTAGAATTTCTATGTAACAAGCAAGTTAAACTGTAGGTAGGTAAAAGAAATAATTCATTTAAGCTTTTATGTGGTTGCAGACCATTTTTACAGAAGGCTTTTCTAAGCAATTTAAGAGGCACATAAATAGGAGAGATGTGCCCAGCCAAAAGGTGTTTTAGTACAAATTTAAGTTTTAGCAAAAATCAGATGCTTAGATTTGAAGATACATCATGGGTAAAATTTGATTTAGGTTTGGGTATAAATACAAAAATCTCTGGAGTTATTCTGATAAAACTTAAGTGCATACAGCAAAATTTCCAAGTATTCAAGTGCATTCCTGAATGTTTTCTTCCTGTTCTTGGCATATTCTTTCCTACTTGGAAATAAAATTTCCATGGGTGGGTTATTGGATTCAGTTAAAAATCGCTCTTGAAAAAAATAAGAGCAAATATAAAAATTGTTCAGAACAGTGGAATTGTTTTGAGATTTGCAACTGTTGTATTTCATCCCCCACATGGTCTGTTACTGTAGAAATGTGCTCTATAAAGCATTAAGCGTTTGAGGTCCAGCACATTCAGGGAGAGCAGCTACAGGGATTTTGTTACCTTTTCTCTTTCTTCCACTTGTAATTGTAGTCCAAGCTGGGAATTGTATGGCCAAGATGGAGAGAAAACCAAAACTGAAACAAAATTCAAATCCTTCAGCGATTTCATTCATCTGTAAGGCCTTCCATCATACTATCTTTATCTTGGAAAGGATAAAGTGACACTTTCCAAATGGATCCAAGTAAGTGTAGGAATATATTTACAATAAAGTTTTTTTAATTGCTGAAACACTTTTTTTATAAATGAAAAAAATAGCAGCTGGAGTTATTCTGATCCATTCAAATGCTCAGGATTTAGCTGATGTACTCTGTTCCTTGTAAATAAGAAAACTGGAGGTACGTGCTTGATATGAGGTGTTTAAAGAAAATTTAAATAGAATGCATTCCTACGAAGCAAAGTATTAATTCATTTAGCTGGAAGTCATCCAAAAGAAGCAGCTGTCATCTTGGTTAAGTTTGTTCACATACTGTAAACTATATTGTTGCATGTTTGTGGATGATCTTAGTGTCTTGCTTAGCTGGATTCAAAAAATATTACTGAAATTACTGCTTTTTGCATGTCCTTGTGATGTGAAATTTCCCAGTCTTGTAAATTGGGGAGCTTGAGGGGTGTTTTGGTAGTTGAGGCATATTTTGGCTGGTTGGTGGTTTGAGGTTTTTTTTTGTAATTTCAGTTTCCAGAGGTAATCCCTTGCTTCTTCCCATCTATACTGGCCCCGGTAAGAAAAGCTATTAATTAATTCACCAGTTTCATCTGGTTTACATCCTCAATATTATGGTTGAAACAACACCAACACACTTATTTCTTGTCATCCAAGCTTTTATATTATGTCGTTTGTCTTCATAAGCATCCACATAAACTAAGAATTACTCCAGTGACTGACAATCCAAATTTCAAATACTGTGCTGTATAAATGTCTCTGCCAGGTCAGCATTAACAAAGCAAGCACCTCTGTGGAGGTACACATGCCTGTCTGTGCTGCTGCCTTCGGTACATGCTCAAGAACACTGTGTGTGATGGGGCTTTAGATGGATATTTAACTGTATTATCTGTACTTGTTGACGTGCTAATTGGCCTTAATGGATCCTGACAAACACTAAGTTAATGATAACTGAGTGCAACAGATGGATAACAATGGAGTCTAAAAACTGAAACCCAGATTTTCTCAGTAAAGGCTGAATTTACTATACAGTAGGCTGTTTTACTGCTCATTATTAGATGAAATGCTACTGTTTGCAAAACTGCATTGTTCACTTTTTGTACTATGTTTTCCCCATTTGGAGGTGAAAAGGACCATAAGCCTCAAGCAAGGCAAAATATTTCAACATGGAAGGGAGGGCATAAAATCAGACAAGGAACATTTTGGTTTTGAGTATATTTCTCGTGAATATTTGAGAAAGACAAGTTTGCACAAAGAGCTTATTATGCTGTGTTAATTCAATTCTTGCACAGTGAAATGAGAGAACATCCTTAAACTTTCTTGTTGCCAATCACCAGGAGTTGTGAAACTGCTGCAATATTAAGTAGTGGCAGATACAATGCCACCATGCAGCATAGGCCTGTCTTTAAGATGAAAGATGTATTGATGGGCTTTAAATCCCACTTTAAAGAGGATGATGTATTTAAATCTGGATGCAAGGGGGAAGGGCAAAAACTTTCCGGAATGACAGCTACTGATATTCTCTCTGTGTTATTAGTGATTACTTTTACTCACACATCCCTGTGAGAATGTTAATATTGTTCTGTGAGCTTGGAACTGAAATACCCATAAATCCCAATTTAAAGGACAATTTCTTAAAAGCAAAATCCAGAAACACAAACATTTTATTTCATATTGAACGTGCTGTGTAGCAAGTTGTTTACAGTGCAGTGCTAAGTGCTGAAACACTTCACAAATTTATCTTATGGGCTCTTATTATTTTGGGATTGAAATTAAGTGCCAAAAATTCATGTTGAAATAGAATTAGGGATTTGACAGTGATTGACAACAGCCAGGCAGTTCCACATTCCCCTACATGCTGGGCCATAGCATTTCCATCAGACTGTATAAGCCCTGAGCCCTCAGTAGCTGTTTGAAGAGCTTTAACTTTGCTCTGCAATTGACTGTGCAAGGAGCGTGTGGATTGCTAAACAAAACATGCCACCTTTTCAGATACACTTGTTGGATTACAGCTAGACACTTCCTTCAGATTCAATCAGCACCTAGGAGGAGGAGAGGTTGGCACCATGAGCCCTGGAAGTGGTGGAGAAATGGAGATTAACTGTGTAGTGGATGCTCTGCTTAGGGCAAAAACCAGCTGATGTGGTCTGCAAGCCCTGAGTGGCTCCAGCTTGGTTAAAGCCCTTGAATCTGTTCTCATTTCTGCTGGCATTGGCACTTACTTAAAATGTCAATATAAAAGGTCAGTGCAGATTAAAGATAACACAATATAGCATCTGCAGAGGGTGTCTGTTGACAAGTCTGCAGAAATTTTAGAGCACTTATCCAGTGTGCTAAATTAACCCCCGCGTATTTCTGATCCATTATCTTCTGTCTGACCAGAGGCTTCAGAAGTAGGTGAATGAAATGCACAAGCCCTCTTACATCATGACAGTGCCATAATCTCCATATGGAAAAAAGGAAAATCTTTCCTAAACCCTAAAAGCCAGTTAGATTCTACCTTGATGATTATCTGATGACCCAGATCTTAAATTCTCAGCTTACACCATATGAATTCCAAGCAGGTCTTTCAGCTCTAGGTTACTCCTGGGCATACTTACAGCATTATGTCTGGGTTTTTTCAGCATCTCTGATACATTTTCTGTTTCCTAGTCTCTAATGTAATCTCTTCTGGAAATGGGATCTGCAAATTCATCTTCCCAAGGCAGCCAGAATGTGGTCCTGTGTGTGACATTCCTGTACAACTCACACAGGCACGGTGTGTTTGCTGGGGTCAGCTGTGAGCACACTGATTTACAGTTTATGTCCTGCACTGTGACAGTGGTTAAGAAACAGACTCAGCCTTAGCAAATGTATTCCTAAGGGCAGCTACCTGATCCCTGGCCCACAAAAAGGATCTTTAAGGTGATGGATTCTGAGCAGAACATTGTTGAAGTTTAGAGATTTTTAATTCAGTGACCTTAAGAAGTACTAGACTAAGGTTAAGTGAAAATGATGGCAGATAAAGGCAAAAATAATTTGATTTCACAGGTAAATTTTCTTTGAGTTGATAAACAGAATTTTTATAAAACTTATACACGGGTTTCTAGGATGTCATAAAGCTAGCTATCCTTCTTTACGTTGAGTTTAGAAACAAAATTGTAGGAATTTCCTTTATTTTTTTCTGTAGATGTGACACTTTTAGGAATTTTTTTCTAAACTTACTGTTGAAAGAAACCCACGAAAATTAATAAACTTCAGTCTGGGGTGGGTTTTTTTTGTTTGTTTTTTTGTTTGGTTGGGGTTTTTTTGGTTGGTTTTTGTTTGTTTGTTTTTGTGCATTTTTTGTTGGTTTGGTTTGATTTTTTGGTTGTTGTTGTTGTTGTTGTTGTTGGGTTTTTGTTTTTTGATGGTTTGTGTTGTTTTGTTTTTTCCAAAGAGAATTCCAGAAATATTTTTTGATCCGTTTTCTTTTTAAAAATTATTAAAATTAAAACTTACAGTATAATGTGATTATCCTGCCTATTTGATGAAACCAAAGTTTAAAAAATGCCACTGATTTTATTGGGGTGAAATGAAAGCTTTCAGTCTTGTGGATATGTGCATGAGCATTCTGTGCTCCGTCACTCACTGGATTTGCAGGGTAAACACATTCAAGTCTCTGTTCTGAATCGAGCAGGGTAATTATTCAAAGGTATTCCTCCAAACGTATGTAATTATCCTGGATAGTCCTCACTGGTTTGGGAGCTGTTTGCATCTGACTAGACTTCAGGGCATGCTGAGAGATCTTCCTTGATTAACATTTTGTTTGGTCTGAGAAGGCGAGAATCTTCAGATTTTCCCTTGGGGGAAAAGAATATTTTATTAAGAAAATTATTAACATAGCTGAAATTAATTTCTCATTTTAAAGGATTAATACTTTCTGTTCCCAAGTGGCTGTTAATGGAAGGACTCATATTCCTGGTTCCACCAGGCATTCATGTTTGCCATTGTGAAACAAGTTAGGACTGCGATATTTGGGGGGTCATTTCAGCCTTTCTTTCAATAACATATAAAACTAACCTGGAAACCAATCAATTGTCTAAATGATCAATTTTATATTGATATCAGTTTTTGATATGAGAGCTGTACTGCGTTGCATCTTTCAAGATTTTGTATTCACATTGTTGTGGCAAGTTAGTGTTAGATTTTTTTATCTCAAGGAACAGATCAAATGAACACATAAAATTATATTTCTTGGAAGAAAAATACTACATATATTGCTTTAACAGCTCTTTTCTTAATTCACTGTCTCCCTTTAAACATTTCCTAAATGCAGCTGTACTATGTGTATGTACTTTATTTTACAAAGTAACCTGGGTTTATATTTTACACTTGTAATTATTTTCAACTGTACTTTTTCCTTCATATTATCTTCTTTCATATTCTTTCAGTTTCCCTAAATGAGGCCACCTATGAAACTGCTGGCAGGTAGTGAGAAAATAAGTGTTTAATGAGTGAGGAAACTATTAGAGCAGTCAGGAAAGGGAAATTACAGCATATGTAATAGGACAATCATTACTTTTATAAAATTCAGTATTAAATTGTTAATGTCTCTTGACAGTTCTTTAGTAATTAAGATTTCATCTTGATTGTCTTTCTGTTAACATGAAATGATATGATAGTTAATATTGTTTAAATCACAATGTTAAATGAATGAAAAATCAGAGAGTAGAATCCTCTGGATAGTATTTGTTAGAGGCTTTAATGTTATACTCAATTTAGAAAAATGTTTTTTCATTAAATTATGAATGTAGGTTTATAAAATTTAAATTATCTCTTGGTAATATTACATTTATAAAAAGTATGTATGAATGCACATTCATACACTTTTCTAGCTTTTTAAAAATAAACTGTATAAATAAAGGCTAATTATGAGATAGAACTAAAAGCTAGACTTTTAGACTAATTGATAATCCTGTGATACTCGGTATATGTTTTAAAAAAATTGTAACAAGTGTGAATGCTAAAAACATATTTATGATACAAGTAGACAATTATTTTTTCGTTTTGTAGCCGTGGTAGCTGAGGTAGCATTTCACATTAGATATAATCTAGGAGAGAAACATCAAGGTAATAATCAGGCTAAGCAGCTGCTTACTCAGAGGATAAAGTATGTCATGGAAATCAGCCTCCCACAGAGCCAGAAGAGAAGGTTTTACAACTATTGGATCTTGTCATAATGATGTTTGACAGAAATACACAGCCCCCCAGCTGGAAAATAAAGCAGAAACTTTCCACCACCCAAAGTACTATGAAGGGCACACTAACAGAAATACTAGTAAAATACGAAAAATAAGGTAAAATAGAGAAAATTAATGCACTTAATTTAATATAGAGCACAGTTAAGGTCTTTTGACAAGCACACTGTGCTTAGATTTAAGCAATCACAGTTGGGACCTACTCTGGGACTTTAAGAAAGTCACTTGATGCTAAAATCTACTAAAATTTCCTACTGTGGTCCAAAGATCTAAAATCAGTTTCTTGATTTCTGTGGTTCAGTTCCTCAAACACAAAACAGAAGGAATAGTAATTTTCTGTCTTGAAGGCTCATCACAAGGATGAACTTGTTCATGCCTTAGCTGGGACAGCTCTGCAATAACACATGAACATCTGTTGCAGTATGATTTAAAAAAAAAAAAAAATAAAGAACACATCATTTAAGAAAGGGAGATGAAAAACTCCTCATCACAAACTCTAATTTTGATATTCTGCAATTCATTGCATGACTTTTTTCCAAACACTCTGTTACCCAGCAGTGAACATGTTCTCAGACATAAAGTGGAAAGCAGTGAGTGCTTACAGTATGGAAGGTACATGTGTACGAAAATCAGTAGAGTTACTACCAGGAACATACTGACTTTCACTATCAACCATTTAAAATCAATTTGAAGGCATTTGGAAAGCATTTTAAAGAGCAACTAGGCATCAATAAAATTTAATTAATTGGGTCTATGGATGCACATGTAAATTGAGTGCTAATTGTGCTAGCAATGCTTTTCCATTAAAAATTAAACTCATGATTAGTAACTAAGAAAAAACATAGCCAATGTTGTTCCATAAACAAATCTCATTTTCGTTAATTGTGCCCTTACTTTGGATAACAATCATAATTCTCCATTTGCTTTGTCAAATATGAGCGTCTCCTCAGCATGGGGAAGACCAAACCATTGCCAGTTGTTTTAAGATATCAGAGATGTATCATCCAACACTTCTGACACAATGTTTTTGTTTAAATTGCCTTATCCCTCCTTTGAACAAGAAAAATCTTTTAATATCTGGCTGACTACTTAATTAAGGAGAAAAATAAGTTTGTCAACCGTATTTTTATTAAAAAAGATTTAACAGTAATGTGGGGATTAGTGAAATAATCTGCTTTATTTACCTATAGGTCTGAGAATACAGAGATGAGATTTAATATGAGGGTCAGTTCAGGATGCAGGCATTTGAATCTTCAGTTCTGTTCTTGCTCTTCCACAAACTCTGTTGCTGTGGCTATGCTTTCAGAATAAATACAAATGTGGTGGGGGGACGAATATGTGCTCAATCTTAGTAGAAAGTTCAAGATTTCAGGAGTGAAAGACAGCATCTAGTGCTTGTCAAACAGTAATAAATCCAAAAACAGTTGGGCTGAGACTTCCTCTGAAAGCAGATCCTGTCCTTGTACAGTGCTGAAGTATCCCCACTGTTCTGGATTCATTTCCCAGGCAAACAGCTGGGAGTTAGGAACTGGAGACCCTAAATTTTATTAGCTAGATCCTCGGAATGATTTAAGCACTCATTCAGATCCTGCACCAACAAAATGACTGTGTCACTTCATTATCTCACTGTTTTAAAGATAAAAACACCTTAAAAACTGCCAAGGACTTGGGGATGAGTTAGACATGATTATAAGTAGAGAGTAATGGTGGCATCGTGTTTGAATATTATATGGTGATAGTGACTAAAAAATACTTAAAAGGCAGGAAAGCAAAATTAATCTGAACCAATACAATCCAAGGATTCCGAATCCAAATCTTAACTTATCAACTTATTCATACCACCTCAACTGTAGAGCTTCACTTCAGCTGTGGAAAAACTACTTGTAGTTCCTTTTATCCCTTCAAATCAGCTTGTGACCACACATATTTCGTATTTATTGCCAACTAACTTTTATCTAGAGCTAGGCTTGTGGGTGGACTTTAAGACAACACTGTTCTGAAAGGATTTGAAGTCCAAATTAATTACACCAGGCAAAGTACTGTCTCACTAGAATCTAAGCAGATAACACTAAAGTGTCTGTCATGTTCTACTGTTGCGGAGAATCTGTCAAAAATATGAAAACGTCATTAAAAGTAAATTTTCAAAGGCTGAGAATTTATTTTCTCTCATTCTTGAAAAATCAGGAAAAAAATTTATACTGGTGGAGATAAAGCCTCAGTTGCCTGGATCTCACTGTCTTAAAAGACAAGTATGTGCTTAAATTACTGATTAACTTCTGTCACATGGTGAAACTTTTGCCACTTGGGTGAAATTTGGAATTTAGGGAGGTGAGTGCAAATACCCCACCAAATGAAATTTGTACTGCAAGGGTTTGCAAGTGTTTCCCCCTCCCACATCAGCCTTCCTCGTCAGAAACATCCCATGCTGTTTGGTTGAAGTACTCGGGGCTGCCTCTCCTTAGGTTGTGACTGACATATCAGAGGTGCTATTTGCTATCTCTAGAACTAGTTCCATAATTGTTTCAGTACTAATTCAGCATGAATTGGTTTGCTTCTCCCAGCAGGTATGTCCTATTAATCCCAAAAACATCTTTAGACCAAAGTCAAGGAAATGAGTGCACAAATTTAATGGCATAAGTGGCCAAATCATGATTATTTTGTTTTTCTCCATCTGTTTTATTTACAACAGCCATAACAATGTACTTGTCTGAAGCACAGAGAACTATAAATTTGTTAGTCAAGTAGATTTTATACTTTGAAACATGACCAAAGTGTAGTCACATAGAATCTCTATGCTTAAAGGTGGCATAGTGAGTCTATATTTCATGTAGAAAACAACTCCAGGAAATTTGTGCATCTGACTGTGAGAAGTGGCTTGTGCCCTTTCACTGTGTTTTGGAGATAGAACTTGGAAATTCCTTATGAGTTATTAGAAAACAGCACAGAAGGTGTACCAAGAATAAAGCGAACTACTTGAAACCCTGGCAGTCAAGGCTGCACTTGTCATTTGTCTGATCCCACAAATGTTCATCCACTAAAAGGTTTTCAATGCACACAGATGTTCAAGTGGGACTGGGCTGGGTCTTTGTCTTGTCTGCTTGCGTAGAAGGAAAGTAAAGGCTCTTCAGAGTGTGCACTGCCTTGCACCTAAGGCACAGAGCAGATCCTGCTCATTTCCCACTAGTCTGGGACAGGGATCTAAATGATCTGCCATTAGGTGGAGAGGTTAAGAGAAACTTGGTTTTAACCGTTTCCCTCTTGCAAATCAGGAAAAGAAAGTGTCTTTGGAAGGCAGTCATAGCTGACTTTGTTAGAGTGGGGGCTGGAGTAAAGAAGATATTTCAAACCAGGCTGAATAATTCTGGGACCCTCTAAAGAATCTTGCTTGTAAGTGCCCCCTCCTCCCATGTCAGATAAAGTTTGCAAGCATGCTTTCAAGCAGCTTAAATCTCCTCCTAATCTTGTAAGAGAAATGGAACTATTTGCTGTTGCCAATATATACAGTGGTTTCTATCTCTCCTGTCTGTCAGGTGACCCAGATCCTAAACCTCTTTGTAAACTTCAATTAAATGTTCAGCCGTGGGTGGGGGATGTGTTTCATACAAGCCTTGGTCAGTGCACTAACATACCTTGAAGAAGAGTAAATTGAGATGATAAAGAAAGTAGATGGAGATTTTCTGTTGATCCTCCATCCGATCTGATAAATTCCTGTTTTCACACACCAGTTGTATTTTTATGAGAGCTAAATGTTAAGTGTTCAAAACTGACTGCACAAAGTTAAGTCTCTTTTTTGTTAAAGCCTTGTACTCATTAACATTCAATCAGAATGGATTAAGAGGTGGGAAACACAATGGTGTTAAACAGAAACAGTGAGATACATACAGTTTCTGCTTTGAGGTTTGAAGTTTTGGAGATTTGGGTAGATTTTTTTGGCAGTTTTGTCATTGTCCACCCCCCCCCCCCCCCCAGTCTGTTAGGTACCTTTGCAATATCATTCCTCTGGACCTGGCTGTCCCCCTGACATTTGTTCATGTGGGGCAGATTTGGAAAAGTTGATAAAGTAGTTCAAACCAGAACTAAAGAACTAGATTTTCAAACTAGATTAAATCTAAAAAATTGTAATCTGCATGCATAAAAAATATGTATTGTCACACTGTAACATTTCACAGGCAGTAGAATTATGACAGGTTAATATTACATAATGTCATCCATTTCAATGTATGTCAAATGACATACTCAGCTATAATATGCCAATAGTAGTATTTTATCATACACATTACTCCTACACAGGTATATAAGAGAAAAGAAATTAGAGATCCATACAGTGAAAGTAAGTGTTACTGCTGTCTGAAAGAGTATACTAGGAATTGATTGATTATAAACCAGATATTTTTGAAAATTAATTTAATGGGAAATTTTTAATACCATTTTTATGTGGAATATTATTCCTCATGAAAAATCAATATATTTTAATGAATGTAATGTTTAATTTAAAATGGAAATTCCAAGATTGGAAGTGGCTCTTCTAGGAACTAGGATGGGAATTTCATTTTTATATTAGATTAAGAAATGCAAAGAAAGACCAATCACATGAGACAGTTGCCACAGTCTCCCTTCAAATCCAGCTACTCTATTGTCAAGCATGTCAAGATGTCAAGCAAAATCTCACTTTGATAACTGGACATACAGTAACCAGGTGCCAGTTCTTGCTGTCTAGAAATGCATGAAGGAAAGACCAGGGAAGAGGTCACAATGTTGAACAGCCCTCCTAGCAAAGTGGCCAGATCCAAAACTTTACTTGTTCTCAGGATAATACTCTATTATTTGAGACTGTTTCTAGATTCTTCTTGCTCATGCTATTATTTTTATTCTGTAAGAGACAATATAAAAAGGCCCATAATGAGAAATGCATTTTTCCCTCTTATCAACTAATTCCCAAGCTGCCCAAGCCTCAACACTCCCAATCATCTCCTTGATAACTGTACTCTGTTGGTGGCTGTTTGATGCTATTCTGTCAGTGGTGTCCCATGCTGGTGACTCCTTTCTTGTGAATTGTTTCTGAGCTCTGCATGGTACTGCGAGTTTGGATAGTGTTAAAACTTCAAATAATTTCATGTTTTCCTCTGACCTAAAGTGGATCTTACCTACAGAAGGAAATATCAGAGCTTTATGAAATCTAGTAAGAGAAAAACAAGAAGTAGGAAAAATCTCTGATGTTTGTTTTTCTCATGCTGCTTTGCTTGTGTCAGGTTTCAGCCTTGAATGCCTTTTGGTTTGTCCATGTACTTTTTGTTTGTTAAACTTCATGTGCTTATCTAACTTCCTAATCTCCTGTGGGGATTTGATAACCTTAGTGGTTTTTTCATGCTGCTTCTAGTGCCATGATTAATGGGATAGACCACTAAACTGGCCACCTCCAAAATTATGGAATGTGTTAATCAGATGGGCAGATGACCCCAGGGAGCGCAATGACCCTTAGGATCAAAGGTCAGATTTTAACAATATGACAAATACAAGGATGTTGTCATTTCAAACTAAAAAAGGCTAAATAGATAAAGGGTAACTTGAGAGTGACATACTTATTTCTTGCAGGTTTTATGTATACAAATCAACTTTTGCCATTAAATAGCGAGTAATGTATCTTTGATGGTTTGCTATATGAGGTCAAAGTTACAAGGGAAAGGTTGCTGGTAAGGTACACAACACAAAGTGCACAAGATTTGGTTTCAGTTTTAGAGGTTGATGTAAAATAACCTGTTATTTCTGTGCCTTCGTTTTCCTCTCTATAAATATTACAGAATATGATCCTTGGTGATGCTGTTCAAAAATCACACATTCATGGCAGTGCAGGAGGGCAATGCAGGGCTGCTATTAGGGCTGCTGTTGGGTAGCTGCTTCATGTATATTATCTATTTAACTGGAAACATGACACCTTATGGTAGTTTAGTATGGAATTTTATTTTTCTCTCTTAATTGTTAAAGTGATCTCTGTGGAGTTGTATTGCAGAAAGAAAAAGACTCAGTCTTCAGTCTGCTACAGACGAAAAGAAAGAGGACTTAATACAAATCTGTGCTTCCTTCACACTGACTGGCCAGATAACACAACAGACTTTGCAATAATTTAAAACAGCACTAAGGTACACTGGCTGAATTAGCTGGGAACATGGCAGAGCATTGTATGATTTTTCCTGACCATGACATGAAGTCTGCTCAGTACTTTCTAACCCAAACTTCTACTAGGTCTTGGAAATAATTAGTAAAAAAATGCATTATGCCAAGGAGAATCATCTGTTCTCCTTTATGGCAGCTTATATTCTCAGCTTTACCTATTCAATGTAGGGCATGAGTTTGAAGCGTAAGTGTGTTGAGTCATTAAACATCGAGGAGACAGTGCAGTTTCTTTCATAAAGTTTCTATTCAGGAGCGTTTGTAGTGGACAATACAGTCTAGAGTAACTGGTCCAGTTATTTAACATTTTTTCTTATCTGCAGCCCTGAATATTTCACAAATGGCACAAAAAGCAGTATGAAACCCCCTCTTCTCTGAATAAACTAAGTACTGGAAGTGTTTTATAAACTTTCCGAATGGAACTGCTGTCCTAGCTGTGATGTCCGAGGACATCACTGAGTCAAGTTTTGTGCTGGATCATAGAACCTTTTGTTATGATTAACTTATCTACTTAGACCTATTCTCGGCTTTCATATTCTTTCCAAGTTTGTTGCTTCTGTTTCAAACTTAACAATTAGTCAAAAGCACCCCTGCTGATTCCCCACCACTTATGTGTTGGCTGGTTCAATAAAAAAATTTCTTCTCCCCAGAAGCCCAGACTTGCCTTAGGAAATTCTGTCATGAATGCCCAGATGCTCTGCTACACATTGGTTGTATTGACAGTAAAGGAGACAAAGCACTGAGGAATAACTCATAAACCATCAATTCACCTTTATTACTTAGACAGAGCTCTAACTTGGTTGTGGCAGTGTGAATGAGTAAAGAAGATAGCCCAGCACAGGAATTAAAAAGGCTAAGTCAGACTGGGAAGGGAATTCTTTGATATTTTCAATTAATATTCAGCTTTAAGAGCAACCTCCCTACTAAAGAAATATTTCCATAATAGGTCTTCAGATTACCTCTGTTGTGTAGTTAATAATGGAAATGAGTTCTACTGAATGTGGTCAGTTAAGACTTGGAATGAAGTACACTATTCTGAGGGCATATGTATTTATGTTCTATCTTCACCAAAAAATTGTTTTATAACAATAATAAAAGAGAAAAGAAACCATTTTGCATGAAAACATGTTTTAACTGTATTTGTAACACTCAGTAAATAAATTACAGGTTTTATATCATTCAGAAAGAGCTGCGAGTGATTTATTCAGTTATTAACTTCACACGCTTGGAAGAATGAATTAAATACCAGTCCTTGTTGAAGGCTTTTGGATTATTCTGCCAGAATATACCACTTAAAAGTTTTGGCAGCTCAGCGTGTGGTGCATGATGAGCAGGAAGGTTTTGTTGGAAGCTGAAGCAGATGAGTCTGTATCTTGACAGTTTACAGCATCTTATAAATTCCATAAAATGAAAATGAATTATGTATTATTGGGTTTACATAAGGTCACCAGATGAACTCTGACCCTTCTCTTTTCTCATTTGGCTCAATTATTAGATGAAATGACAGATCTGATCTCTTTTCAAATTGTATTAGAAGGGGCCTCTTTATTTTGCCCTCTAGCAGCAATTCTCTGACAGAACTAGGCAAGTGCATTAATTATGATTGATTTAGTGGGTCTATAAGGTGATTATTTCTCAAATTCTACTTCTGTGAGAAAACCTTTTGACCTCTCTCAGGCCACACAGCAAATGAAATCCATAAGAAGATTTAAGAGGGGACTGACCAGCGCTGCAGTTTCTTTCTGCTGTTTGAACTCAAAACACTTTGGGACACCCAAGCAAATCCAAAGGATTGAATTACCAGCACATACTGTGGTTAAAATGTTTAACAATTTGATATCTCTGTTTAAAGTAAATGGCATGAAATTGATCACAAGGGGGAAAAGTCCCCTTTTTGGAGGGGGGGAGTGGCAAAGAGGATTTTTTGCTTTGTAAATTAGATAAAAGAAAATTACAAAGATGCCTAATTTCAAGACTGATGGAGTGTGTTTCATTGCAGTGAGAATAGAATTTCAGCCATGTTCTTCTGATAAAATGGCGAAATAATTTCATAAATCTGTGTAAATCTCTACTTTTTCTGGTTGGACATGTATATTTATATGTGTGTATATAGATATGCTTATATACACATCTATAAGCATAGTAAAGAGTACAGTTTGAAACCCAATCTGAGTTCAGAGGGAGAGACTGCACACTATACATTTATTCCCAAGTCGCACTGATGTTTTGTTTATAGGCTAATAGAAAAGCCAATCCTGTTTCCAGATAAACCACTCTGGTTTCAGCAAGCCTCATTCTCTGGGAGGCCTGCAGTAACACACCGTACAAGTGCAGTAATTCTAGATATGAGCTTTGTGTAACAATGCCTTTTACAGCGCTGCTGTTATTAGCCAGTCAGAGGATATGTGCACTGGGATAAGTTTCTTGGGAGCAGAGCTGGCTGGTCCTCAATACCAGCTCAGATCAGTACCCACTCTGCTCTGTCCATTTTGCCTGATTAAAAATTTGTTGGGGAGATTTTTAATATATTTTGTGGAGACAGAGGTTATTGTTCAAGTCGATCTTTCAGGAGCTCCTGAACAAAATTCTGAAAATCCAGTTAATCAAGATGAGGTTTTGACAGTGGATTTTGACTTTCTAAATATGAAACTAAACAAGCAAAAGAAAAAGAAATAATCAAAATAGAATGAGATTTGCAGACAGATTTCAGTACTCCACAGGTAAGGGAACTTAAACTGCAGCTTAATGTACTACAGTAAAATGATTTAGTTCTAATTAGTTTCATGAAGCAGAGGATGAACAGAAAATGTCTGATTTTTTTTTGTGTGTGAAATAACTTGGAAATTGCTCTAGGATGCAGAAGGATGTTCACATCTCTACTCTGCTTGAGACAGGGTGATCAGAGATGAAAATCTCTGCTTTGAAGCAGGCAGAAAAAGAACATGACCTGGCTTTTGCAATGCAGGAAGCATCCCTGCTGCTCAGTACATGCGTTTGTGCACATACAATAAAAATGGGAGCCAGGGAACAATTGTTTTTCTGTGGAGCTGCTCAAAGCAGCATGTGTGATACTTGGACACCAGTCACAAGCAGTGCTGGTCGCATTCTAGTCAGACCTGATAGTGACACCATTTCAGGGAAACAAAAAGCTTGGGCAGTTTTCAGCTCGCCTGGGCCATGTTGCCCCAGGTTGTGGCCTTGCTTCTTCAGTAGCCATTTTCCCATAAAACTGTTGCTGCTGATCAGCACTTATTTTTCAAGTCCCTTTATCATAGGAATTGGCACATGGTGCCTCACCAGATATTGTGGGCATTTCACTTTAATAGCACAAATGAGAGCACTGTCAACAACTTCATTAGCATCCTTTGCAGTGGGCACAAAATATTTGAACAGTGAAGTGCCTGTTGAACATTTATTGCTCAGTTTTCTGGGGAATTCCTTACTGTCTGAATTAATCTCTTCAGCCATTCAAATTCCGGTGCTGGAGCATGTGCAGAAGCAAGAAAAGCACAGCAGTTGTCTTCGTGTTATGTATCAGCTGTTCTTCCAGATCTCTGCAGGAGATCTTAGCACAAATCCTGTCACATTGAATGGTTTGGCTGCTTTATCACTGTGCTCTGCCAGTAACCTTGGTAAAGGCAGAACACCTGCATTAGTCAATGCTGTGCCTCTGCTCCTTTTTAATGCCGCTCCTTGTATTGAACTTCTTATGGTTATTACTCCACTTGCTCCCAGAGATTTGCTGGCATAGGCACTCCTGCTCTGATGTAGTATTTCTGAGGTTCAGATTTTTTTTTCTTGTATTAAAAATTAGACAAAAGTCCTAATGTCCGTTTGTTGACGCCAGAAAAGTAAAGAATGTCCTGTGAAAACAAGCAAACTGAAGCCATGCTAATGAAATAAATTACCTTAATGTGGACTGTTGCTCAAAGTGCTTCCTTAGAGGTGCCTTGTGTGTCCTGGTATTGTGTGGGAAGCTATAGCAGCATCGTAGACCTTAATAAAGAGGTTCATTCTCATAACTGATAATTCAGACATTCAGTGCAACCATTAGAATCTTGTTGCAAAAGACCTCTTTTTACTGTAGTAGAATACAAATAAACCCTTCCCCAGCTCTGTTGCCCTTCTCTGAACGTGCACATTGAGACATAAAACAAAGGAGACAGAAAAATGGGGAAGTTTTCTCCCACTTTGTAGGCAATATATGCATACCCATTGTGAAATTCAGTGATGTTTCCAGGCATGATATATTATTGTTTTCTGTAGAATTCTTAGGGATTATCTATGCTGGGTGAAGCCAAATGTGTGACATAGTAATTTCTTTTTTTATAACTGGAAAGTTTTAGAAAGCACACAGATTTTGCCAGTGTTTTCCCCAAGGACGTGAAGGAAGACTTTTCCCAGACATGTTTATGTTAATAATGTAGTATGTTTGTTTCCTCTTCTGACAGGTGTTGCTGCACTGTTTGCTATGTATTATAGATACTATATGGTATGACATTCTAAAAATATCTAGCTAGCAATAATAGATTTTGGATCTTAGGAGACCAGGGGTAGTTTCATATACCCTATCCTACTTGTAACCAGCCATTTGTGTGACGCTGCTCTGCCTTAGGGTAAAGTCCTTCAGGGGTGCTTCCACTTTGAGATGCCCCATGGTTGCTTCCTTCTTGGCAAAACCAGGCATGTTCAGTGTAGTAGCAAAAGTTAATTTTTTCCTGTACCTTTACACTTGTACTTCTTCTGTACATAAATAGACACTGATGTTTGATGTATGAATGCAAGGGTGCTAATGTGTGCTTCATGCAGTATTAAGTTGTCCAGGTAGAAAGTCTTGAGAATTATTTATATAGATTCTGCATAGCTCCGTATTCATTCTTGCCATTCTGATAAATCAGCTTAGATTTCTTTATAAGAAATAAACGTCAATATTTCCAGCATCTGATTATGTCAGACTAGGCCCCTAAAAGCCTTGGGTTTGCAGTTTATAACTCCCTTGCAAATAGTAAGGTTATTTATGATAATGAGTATTGTTTGTTTGTGAGCAACTTGATCTCGGACCTGAGCTGAGACCATTGTTCTCAATCCATCTAAGAGCTGTGCAAATTGGAAATGATGTTCAAAGGACACATTTTAACCTCTGAGCTCCTTGTGCCTTGTTTGGAGATAACTTTCTGCTCAGAAAGCTCTCCTCACTTGGCTTGAATCTGAAAAGAAATCGTATTACATTTTAATACTGACACAAACAAATGAGTTGGTTTTAGATTCTGTCATCCACAAACTGCTATGTTTATAATACCACGAGTATATTAATGGACAGATTTAATGATATATATATTATTTCTGTCAGGATCCTCTAAATTACTTTTGCTACCACAAGACACAAAATGATGATGTATTTCAGTGAACAAAAGAAGGTAGGTTACATTTCTAGTGCCCATAAATTCTTTGTTTTAAAAACATCAAGGCCCTTGATACAGTACAGTGCTTTTCAAGAGATTGGCTAGTAAAAATTAACCAGTGGGGTGGAAGAAGGTTTCCTGATGTACCTTCCTGTATCACATTTCCCCAGCCCATTTTTTCCCATTCTAGAGGTCGCATTGACTGACTCCTGCTTCATTACCATTTCTCAGTTTTGGTGGATGCTGGCGCAGCTAATGTGTTGCAGTGAAAAACATGCTGAACTGTGGAAAATCAGTATGTTTGGGGCCAGAATCATCTTACCATACTTTTGGAAAGCTTTTCATGCCACTTGATTTATTTTTATTTCTTTTTAATGTCGTTCCCATCTTAAAATGTCTTTTAAAGAAGTTTGTACTTGCAGTTTAGTTGATTCCAATATTCAGCACTAATAGTTGGCTACTATCCTCCTGCTTCTGTTTTGGGTTTTGTTTCTCCTTGTAAGAGGTTTGAGGAATGGGGCACTGAGGGTGGAGGTTAGAAAGAGGTTTGGGTTTGTATTTATTATGTCAGTTTTCTAAAAGATTTGATCACTTCAGCTTTCACTGCTGCTTTGCAGCTCTGTTGCCATACAAAACCTGGCAGTGTTGTTAGCGATTCACAGTAGCTTCAGAGTTTCAGAAGCAGGAAATCATGAGAAGAGGAGAAATATTTAATCTGCTTTTAAGAGTTTCAAGCTGTGTACCTGTGTAAAAGGTATATAACATTAGCAAAACAAGTTTTCAGAAACTAGAAAAGAGCACCTTTTGCTGTGCTGCCTCTTCTTAATTCTTGGGAGAAAAGCAGTGCGCACTCATGAAATTCATACAGAAAAAGAGAGTCAAGGTTACAAGGGTAGCTTTGTATCGCACAATTATTTACTATTCGCTATTCAAATCAAATATTTGGAATTTTTAAAATCTGACTGTAGTTTTAAAACAGAAGTTATTTTTTAGCTGTATCTCAGAAATATACCTGCTTCTTTGTTTCTTCCTCTGTTCTTGTCATGAACCAGATTTGAATCTTCTCTCTGTAGTAGAGAGAGCCTTTGTGAATCAACACTAAGTAGATGGAAGTACTACAGGCAGTTTATTTAGATGAAGATAAACCTAAAGGTTTCCTTTAGAGCAGAGTGTAGTATTTTGCAATCACAGAAAAAGAAAATATCTAATTGTCCTTTTCCTGAAGTTACTGACAGAAAAAATTAATATTGATGTGGTAATTATGTACTTACTGCTGCACTATATTGTGTAGTTGTTACCTGCAATGTTTGTTTTGTTTAGTTTTTGAGTCGTACACTGGCGCAAAGACATTGGGATTTTAACAATGAAGTGTTTCAGTGACACTGTGCTGTATTTACTGTTGGAAATCTCAAAAGGTGATTTGGATACAGGATGAGCTTTCATAAATTTTTAAGCAAAATATCACCTGTCTTTTGAGGGAATCTCACAGAAATCAGATGCCCCCGCTCATTTGAAAAAAAAAAAAAAGGTCATCATATATGCTCTTTCCATCAGAAAATCAAATCTTTGATCTCTGGCTTCTTAAAGTTGTCTTTACTCCACTTTTAGCAAGGTTTCAGGGTATTTGATCTTCTTAAAAGGCCTGATTTTCTTTTCTTAGACCTTGCTACAAGTAAAAGAATAATGAAAACGCACTTCCGTGAACACATTGAAAATACTTTCCTCTTTCTATTTTGAGTTCTACATCAAGTAGAGTAATCTTACACTCTAGTTTGTCAGTACTTTTTAATTATTCTCATCAGCATTTTCTAATCCAGCCTGAGAGCCTGTTGGAGAAGAAAAGGGTATCAGATGGCTTGTGTGATTTTGGTATTTATTTGGGATTTGTTTTGGTTGAATTTAAATGTTTGATATAATTATTTGCTTTTGATTGTGGTATGAAAAAGTATGTATCGGCATGATACGTTTTCAATTTACAGCAAAGACAAGTAGAACTTAGTTTAGCATTCTGTTTGTGAGTTGTTAATATGAGTAAATAAACTCCCAAATAATAAATAACAGTTAGTTGAGGATTGCAGACTGTGTGCAAATGGAATAAATTTGTCAAACAGTTTTAAAAATCTAAATAATCAGAGAATGTGTAAAATCAGCAAAACAAATTACAGGTGGAGGAAAGAGTTGTGTGTACTAAATTATTTCCTGCAAGGTGCTTGCTTATGTTTACTATGATAGAACCCAATATTTCAGACCAGGTGCCATTCCTCAGAAAATGAATTAGATATGAGAAATATTGCTTGGATTTAAGTTGTACAATGAAGTGGCAATTGCAATTGACTAGGTGATTAAAAAGAAAAAAAGAAATCTTTGAATCGAAACAAACATTATAACGTAACTCTGATGGGAAGGGTGTAGAACTGTTCCCACAGTATTTGCTGACTAGAGGATAATTTTCCTCACAGGTTCAGTAATTTCACATGGATCCTCTTTGCTCTGTCCTGCAACATTTTTCCTGTGGCAACATTTTTCCTTCCATTTTACCTTAGAAGTGGTAAGGATCTTAATAAAGGAGTAGAAACACCACAGTAATATAATGTTTTGTTAAAAGGGGACTTGTTAAAAAGAATCTGGGCAGATTTATATTCAGTAAAGAAATACAAATCCAGAGAAAGATTCTGAGAAGGGGGAGGAGGGGAGTAGGAAAAGGAAAAAGAAAAAGCCACACCACAGATGCTCAAGTGTTCATTACCCAAATCTTTGCAGGAAGCAATTGAATAGAATTACCTACAAAGAGAATGTGGCATTTTAACATTATACAATCATGTTCCTCATGGCAGGTGACATCTATCTCCTTGACGGAGACTGTATCTCAAAAATACATTCACAGAGCTGTCTATAAATTCAAATAAACCCTGCAATTTAATTTTCAACATATCCATATGTTTGAGAATCAAGCTTTCAGCAACTGAGTACAGTTTGTGTTGATACTACTGTACCCAGTGAATACGGAGGAAACAATGCAGTGCCACTGCAGCCAAAGCCAGGTTTAGCAGGGGTCTGCAGGGCAGAAAGGATTCGTCCCAGTGTTCTGGGTCTAATTCAAGATCCAGTCAATAGAATTTCCAAGAAGTTCATCCTTTCTTGTTTGGTCAAACGCAACCTTTTTCATGGTTTAGAGGAACTATGTCATTACTTAGTTAGAAACACAAAGAACCAAATGTGTCATTGTGCACCATGGAAATGCAGCCAAGAATCTTTTAAGATAAAATAAAACCCTTAATTCTTTAAGAAAAATAATACAGTAGAATGCACATTCATTTAACTTCTTAAGTACAGATTTTTAGAATATCTGATAAATTTTATTGTTTGCAAGAAAGAGAACACCTGAGGCAGCTGCTGTAACAAAAGGAAAAATGTAGTTGTTATTTTTTTGGTTTTCAAAAAGGCATTTCCAAAATAAGTCTCATTTCTTTTTGTGAGTCTGATTGCATTTCTGCTAATGAAAAATGTTGTCTTACAAGCTCAGGAAATGGCTTGAAATAATGAACAAACAAGCAAGGATATTGACTGAATACTCATTTTCTCTTCTGGAATAATGTGATAGATACTGTAGGCTGAGAAATGCATTCTTACAGTGGTAGGTTTATTTAAATAGTCAGTAGGATCCATGGGTGTGTTGGGATCAGTCAGAAAATTCTTAACAGCCAAAAACATTAGAAGATGCTTCTGACAGTAATCACCAGCAGATCTCCAGAATAGTGATTGGGGTTTCAAATGCTCAGCGATTCCGTTCCAAGTTTTTTGGCACAACCCCTGGCTCTGTAATGTTAATGTGAAATTTTGGGTAAAAGCACACCAAAACAAAAGCCCTTAACTTGACTACCTCTTATGTCTAGGGTGGGCCTGACACCACAAGCCTAAAAGGGGAAGGCACAAACTCCCCCTGCACCCCTTGCCCTACCTAAACCTCAGTGCTGGGAGGAGGTGTGAGCCCTTCAGTTCAGCCACTCCTGTGCTGCCCAGGACAGGAGACTTCTGGCAGGGCTTTGCCAACGTTGTGTGCATAGAGAAGCTGGAGGAACATCCCCCATTTGGTGAGGTGGCCTGGCCTCACCGAGTCTCAGCCTTTACTCAGGTTCTGGTAAACTCAGCAGTCAGGGGCCTCACTGAGACATATGGTTGCAAAAGTATTTTTTTAAATATTTGGCTTTTATAGGGCTGGCAAAATGTAGTCTCATGTTTTGTCACTGGCCAGTAAGATTGCTGTCTTCATTGGTTTTCTTCAGCCTTTTAAAGGCCAGTGAGGATGTGTCAGACTTCCAGAACAATGAACATTTGGACAACAGAGAGTGCCTTTGGCTACTGAAATGGGTAAAATCCCTACTGGGGCTCTCCAGGTTCATTGCTTTCCATCAGGGAGAGCACCATGATCTCCCATTAGACCATTAATAATCTGTTATGTGAGAGGTAAGACAATAATTTTTCAATTCTTGGATCATATAATACCATTTCTGTACTTAAGAAACAAACTTTCTGAGCTGCCCCAAGTTGCCAAAACTTGTCACTATAATGATCAGCGTGTTCAATAAATAAATTTTCCGTGCTGGGTATATATCTAATAACTTTTTTTTTTTCTTTTTTTTTTCCTTTTTTCTTTTTGTGTAGAGGAGAATTTGGTTTTGATTTTGGTACATTAAGAAGTTACACATATATAGCTAGCTAACAAATCATAAAAATATATATTTAGGTCACCTGATGTTTTCATGTCATCCTTTTCCTCTCATTGTGAGGCCTTCAGATTTGAACCCTGGCCACTGATATTTTTTAAGATAATAAAACTATGTTGACATATCCTGCCAAGCATATGGTCCCTGAATTAGTGGAAGTTTCTGCATAATGTTTCAGAAAACTTTTCACTGATGTTAGATAGCAGCATTTTTTTGTGGAACAACTATATGGGATACTTTAAACTATTCACATCTAACATAGAGCCTTCTTAAAAAAAAAAAAAAAGGGAATAAAAAAGAGGTGCTGAGTTATTTTAGAAGAAATTAGTTAGCTGCAGTCCTTGAAAAAAATTCCTGTAGTCGCAGCTACATTCTAATCAGCTACAGTTTGCTAATAGTTCAATTTTCAACATCCGGGATCATCCATATGTATAGGAATTTTCTGAAGCCTCCTGTTATTGTTGCTCGTTCTTTTCCTTTTTCAAAAAAAATATTTTAGCTAAAAAACATGGGAGCAAACGTTTTAAAAAATGCAGTGGTAGAGCTTTGAAAATTTATTGCACAGCTAGGGGCACTTAAACAACTTAATTAACAAGCTCCAGCCTTAACATTCTGTCTCTTTAAGGGGAAAAAATCAGTTAAGGTTTGTCCAATTAAATTTTAGAAGAGTTTGCTGATAAAAAAAAAAAAAAAAAAGCTGTGATTGTGAGCTTACAGTTTAAAAAGAGAAGCTCCAGAATAATGAAAACTTGCAAGCTGATTAATTCAGTGGAAAGCTGCTCTGTGCATAGTTTCCACAAACTCATAAGCACTTGGGCATTTTTAGCCCAAATTTAATTATAGCCTTTGATAATCAGGCTTCGCTCAAAAGAAATCCCCTTCTTCCCATAATACTTGATGATGTAATGCTCTATTATAACTCAGAACTCTTCCCCCAGCACCAAAAACAAGCCGTCTTCATGTCAATAGGAAAAAAAAGGTGACCTCTCCTCTCGGAGTTTTACATTTCATGTTCTGCAAACTGATATAGATCATCCAAGGCCGCGTTGGTTTGGAGTTCTTTTTGTTGTGTTGTGGGTTTTTTAGTTTTGGGTTTTTTTAATTTGCTACTGACTGAAAACAGCTAATAAAGGCTCAGTTCAAAGCTGTCTATTTCTTAGTGGGGGGGAAAGATGTTATTCTGACATCATTGCTCTGAATGAGCAGCCTGTGGTTCATACAGTATACGCTCCCCTGGAATGACAAATTTTCTGCCTTTTTCTTGGGGGGAATGTTCAGGCAAAAGGAAAAAATGCATAAGAGAAGCAAAGAAAATTCATTTGTATAAGCTGGCCCCCCTACTGTGGAATTTTCAATTATATATATCTAATTATGGCTGTCAGTTGATGAATTGAGAAAAGACATTTTTTGTCCCCCCTCCTTTTTTTGTCTCTTCGTCATCTCTTCTGTTAGAATGATTATAGCACACTTACACAACTAATTGCCTTACTGCTTATTAGTGATACAATTATGCAGGCCAGACTCCTTGTGTGAACAACCATCTGCAGAGAAAAAAAAAGTGACACTATTCAAAACTATCCATAATTTAACCAATGTTATTCCAATGCACTGAGCTCAGACAATTGTTGGGCCTTCATATTTCATACCCACCCTGGAAAAAGAGGGTTGTGGGGTTTTTTTTCTTTTTTCCTCTCTTTCTCTCTTTTTCTCTGTGCACTGATTCACCTCTTTAGACTCACTGTGAATTGGAAAGAAAGAAAGAGAAAAAAAGTGCTTCATATGTCAACAAAAAGGAGGGAAGTGAAGCATGGCTAATGCCCATTCCTCCTGTGGGCAATTTTTCTTCAAATTTTAAACTAATAGGCATTTTTTTTCTGCTTTAGAAACAGTTGAGAAAGTGCAGATGTCCTGACCACAGAAATCTGTGTATGTACATTTGTTGGCTTTTAAATGGCGTTAAAACAACTGATGTACAACACAGAGCAGAGCAGAAAGTTTGCAGTGCATGTAATTGGTTCTTAGGAGAATGTGCAAGGAATGTCTCTGTCGCAGCTCCCGGACTGGTAGGTGTTGGAAACCAAACAGGTGAAGATGCAGGAGTCAAAACAGAGCTTTGTGTGTTGCTGATTAAGCTAATGTGGAATATTTAAATGTCTAAAAGATACTGCTTTTAAGTTGTAGCTTAGAGATGATGTCAAAATGGCTTCCCCAGCAGTGGGGGAAAGAGCTTTATTTCTGTCATTTACATTGCTTTCTCTGTACAATTGTATTTGTCAAGTCTCTGAAATGTCAGTCTACCATTAGTGTATGCTCAGGATAAATAGGTAGAAAATAAGTTGTTGTGGAAACCAGAATTTCTTTTTTCTTTTTTTTGGTTTTTTTTTTTAGTCAGTATGAGACTACAGAAACATACGTAGGAGGAAAGAGCAAAACTTTGGTGTCAAAGCCTCCTGTTGCAAAAAGCTTCTAAATCTTTTGACTTACTAGAATGTACCTAACTGTAAAATAGAGGAGAATACAGACATTTACAATCTGTCTTGGAGGTACAGTTACAATTGTCTTAGAGACACAGTTAAAAATGCACAGTTTTTATATTTCCAGGCTTTAAAAGAAATCAGTGACCATGCCAAGGAAAAACCATCAGATGTCTGGGAAGGGGAAATTGCCATTCCCTCCTCATTCATCCCACTCTGCAGTGCTGTTTGACTGTCATCTGCACTGCAAGTACAGACTGAAGTGTACATGTTTCTGCTTTTTACTTGTATTTCTAGAACTTTTTGGCTCTAAAAGTGAGTGTTCTGATATAAGCCTGGATTTGAACCACTGGATCTTCAAGACTTAGGGTTTAGAAATTTAGTTGTTCATCCTGATTCATTCAAAGTCTGGTGTCATTTATCTGTAACAATTTTAATGCAATGCTCTGTTATTGTGAGCATGCTTATTAGAACAAGAATGAGCTCTATTTGTCTTCAAATAGGAATCCTGCTGATTTGTTCATGAAGTCTCTGAGGGGTCTCTTTTAGTCCCAGTGATTTAAATGCAAAATTGAGAACTCCGAATTCCTTAAAAACGGTGTACTTCTAATGTCCAGTTTATATGAAGGGGGCTTACAAATACAAATCTCATGATTCTAGCCCTGAACTTCTCAACCTTGAGGCCTGTCAGTTATGACAGGAGGGAAGAGAAGAACTGCCTTGCAAATTGATATTTTACTTGTGTCTCAGTGTCATGGAATGGACCCTTTCTGGTTCCAAATATATTTTTTTCCCAGGAGATCCATCTAAGCAGTTTAGTGGTGCAAGTCTGGTTTGTTCGGCAGTGGTGGTATCAGCTGTGGGATTGATTTACCTTTGGTGTATCAGTACAAGCATTCCTAATAATGCCAAGGAGAATCTTGCATCAGAGAAGCTTGCAGGCTGAGTAACATCATTTTGTTCTGCTCTGGAAAGTAAACCTTATTTTCCTGTATTCTGAAATCCCAGCCTAAGTCAGAGGAATAATAAAGGACAAGGTTGATTGTTTGGTACCCCACGGAGTACATGTACACCAAAACACCTTGTGTTTCTGACTCTGAAATGTACTATAAATACTCCAGGCAGCCTGACCTTCTAAGAAGCTTTGCAGATTTCCTTCTTCACTTAAGTATGGATGACAAAACATCTCTGAGCTGTCTCAGCTCTGTAATAATTGGTGCCCTGATCCCAGCAGTTATGAGTTGTGCCTTGGGAGTGGGATAAGGTGTCAGGTATTTTTGGTGCTCCGTAGAGAGAAAAACTGACAATCTAACTATGTAGATTAAAAAAAAAAAAATACTTCTGATCAGAATGGCAGGATGAAATGTCTGGAAATAATCTGGACAATCACATACCTGAACACTGGAGATCCCAAAAGACAGATTAAGACTTTCTGATGTTACAGCATATTTCATCGTTCCTGGAACCTTCCCCATGATGTTACAGAGGTTGTGGCAATAAAAACTGCATTGCACAAGGAGAACAAAAACTCTGGTAGTATTTAAAATTGTATCTGCATGCATGCATGCAAGGCAGCCGAAGTATGCGGAGACAGCTTTAGTGTGAGTGTATCCCACACTGTGTGCCCTACTTAGCATGCTTCAGGGTTCTTTTGGATCATTTCCTCTGTGCCTGTCTAGACTGTCTTGAAGCAACCTAAGTGGAGTATAAGATGTAACTTAACATAAGCTTATTTATCTGCCAAAAGCACACTATGCAAGTAGATTATTTTCTCTTTACTGGTTTTATCTGTCCCCTAAAAAAACATTCAAAGTAGGCACAGGCTTAAAAACTAGAAAATGGTTCCACAAAGGGTGTGGACATGTTACAATGGCTGAAGGATGGTTATTTAAACACTATTCTTTACCACTTTTAAACTTAGTCAGTATCTGTGCTCCTAAAATATTTATCGAATGCAATTCTTAGAGACTGTCAGGAAGAATTATTTGTAGGAGCCTTTCCATTTGCAAAAATACTAATAGCAGGCAACCAAAAATCCAAGAGCCAGAGGAAAGAAGCACAAAGTTGCATAAATTCCAGGTAGCTCAGGTTTTTCCAGAGGAGTTCTTTATGTATTTTAGGAACTGTCTAGAAAAGTGGATAGGGCACTCTGATGGCCTGGGAAATCATCATGGTCAGGTTTGGGGTTGCTTGGTTTGGTTTTTCGTTTAGGATGTGATGGTTCTGAAATTTTGATTAATACCTCTGCTCAGCAAGCTGTTGAGCCGGCTAGATGTCGTGCTTTCTGACAGTTTTTCCATGGTAAATGACAGCAGGTATTAGTTTTGTTTCTCATTGAAAAGCAGCATAATTCAGGGTCTTAATTTTTCATGAAACAGATGCCTTGTTCCCCACTGAGTCCTGCTGCTAAGGAGGTGTGCTTCTTTCATGAGTTCCATTGTCATCCAGACGCATCTTTTTGGGTCTCACTAATTTCTGGTGTACTCTAATGGTTTTGTGTGTGAGGAAATACAGTGGATAAGCACAAAATTAATAAACTACCTCAGCTGTCACTGCAAATCATATTATTTTAACATGTTTTAGAAGTTGCTGGGGTATGTCCTTTGTAATCCACTTCAACATACAGAAACTTTCACGGGAAGCATTGCGCTGTAGGGGATGCCCATTCTCTTCAGCCTCAGCAAAAGAGTCAAGAACATATAATAACAAGCTGGTATTTTGCTTTCCAATTTTTCCACCTCATGGATAAAAAACTAATCATCTAAAAACCATATTTCACAGTCCTTCTAGCTGTTGGGTATTCATCTAAACTGAGGTTAAATGAAGATTACCTGTAAAATTTGTATTTTTTTTAATCACAAAGATGAACTGCTGAGGCAATTTTAGCCGTTGACATGGCAGGTTTGTCATCACTTCTTCAAAGATGGCACAGTTACTTTTGATAAGTCAGGCATTGCATTTCTTTTTCTAGTTTCTTATTTTCGTATTGACCAGATCTTATCTGGGCTCTGACATAATTACACCAACACAGGGACCTTAAAGAAGTCATGCACCATCGCCAATATTAAAGTGGGGGGGAAAGATTTTAAATCATGACAAGTGAAATAACTTGCTTTGGTTGAGAAATCACTTTGCCTGTCATTATTTTACACAACCAAAAACAGTGCCGGCCATAATCTGCTGCCTTTCAAGTAGGAAAAAATACATTACTTATGCAGAGAATGTTTCTAATGTAACAAAGAGAAGGAATAAAAATGCCTTACAACAGTTTTATTAAAAACAAATTCCCACAGTAAATACATATACACTCTAGTACCATGGTGAAACAGCCAAAGACATCACTGTTAAGTGCTATGGGAAGTACTTATAAATTACTTGAAATAAAAAACATTGTTGCCTGGACATCAGGGTTGAAATGCTGCAGTTTGTAATAAATTAACACAGAACTTCACTTCCCCTCCTCTAACAAAGCAGCCATTTGTCTGAATAACCCACATTCAGCTGTGAGTTATATTTTCACAACTGCAACTGCATTCATTTGCAAATCATTCTCCAGTTTTAATGCTGAAGTTTTAAATACCTTAAGAACTAATAAATAAAGCAAAGTAGAGCAAACAGTTGGCTTGTAGCCTAAAAACTGGCCTAATTTCTGGGGGGTTTTCTTTCTTCTTTTTCCTCTTTCACAGTAATTTTGTACATGTCTGACATTTCTTTAAGCTGTGTTTTGTTTTTAGTCTGAATGTTTTTTCACAATATTTAAATTTAGTGAGAACATTTCATATTAGCAGCAAAAATAAAGACTATAGTTATTCAGGTTTGAATATTTAAAAAGCTTGTAAGGATTTCATTCCTTGACTAGTTTCAAATAATCTTGGAGTTACCTTGAGATTTTTCTGTTGTAAATGACTTTTATCTCTTGAAAAGAGTTTTCTATTTATATTGATTCTAAGCTTTATGCAGAAGTTTTACTCTAGAGTGCGTCTCTCATTTTCCCAGAATAATTTTAAATATAAATCAGAGAGCTATTACACTATAAGGGAATCTGCTTTCACTACTTATTGGGTAAAAATAAAATGCAATACTTTATGGATATTTAAGTAAACTCTTCAAAGTAGTATGATAGAATCCTGTATTTACAAAAGTTGAGTTCTGAGGGTATTTTCCTGGCATTATTGAAGGCTGGTTTCTATAGATAGAATCTTAGGCTTTGTTCCACTCACTCATTTTGTTTTGAATAAATTCCTGTGGGTATGCCTGAAAGGGTTGGTAGTCATTTTCAGGAAGTGAAATTTAGGGAACAAAGTTCCTTGCAGAGACTACTTGGGTTTAGAATTGATCAAGTTTTCATAAAAGAGGATTTGAAACACTTCTGAAATCTCTTTTCTCCTTTTGTGAGGGTAGCCCATCTGCATGGTGAAGTGCTTCTTAGTGTAAATTGTGTCCCACAAAAAGAAGGATACAACTTTAATACAAAACCTCTATTTACAAAAATATCTTGTGTTCATATTAGTTAGCATTGTACTCACTACTTCAGAACTAAAAGTATCAAGGTCAATTATTTGAAACTATTTCTTTTAAGTGTAACTGTTTATTTTTAAAAGATTACAGCAGTTTTTGAAGAAAAGTCCCCAGTCCCCCATTTCCCCAGTTAAATGCATGTAAATCAACTGTACACAAACCAAACATCTGTGTGCTCAAAACTTTGAAATCTTCTCATCTCTCTGCAGATTTAAACAGATAAGTTTCAGTGTCTTGCTTCACAAAATGTCTATGCTAATATGAGAGTGAAGGAGGCAGTCCTACATAGCTCTTCCCTCCTGCCCTCCTACCCTTTAAATTAAATTTAAATGTGTATTCCTGCTGATCCAATTTGAAGCTATTTCATTTTTCCCATCAGCAACAGAAAATTTTCTATATTTTGCCAAACCAAATGGAGAAAGCAAAAACTGAAAATACCTATCTGACAAGATGGGGAGGGAAGAGACTGCCACTTTTGAGATTAGATTACACAGATTGTTTTAGCTGTGGCACGAAAGTGCTCCCTGTGAGGTACATTGTGGAATTGAAGATGGGGTGAGAAAGTGGATTCCTCTTTGAAACTGGGTTTATAGGGTTTATAGGCGTAATGCTACAACTTCTCAGGCGTTTCTGTAGCCCCTCCTTTGAGGAAACTGTCTGCAACTCTTCAACTAAGAGATTATTTATTCGTTTATTTGATTGTTTGTTTGGGAGATTGAATCTATTTAGCCATCCATCTTATGGCCTTGCCTCTGACAATTTCCAGTTATTTTCAAGGCTGTCTTAAGCAGGCAGCATTTTTTTCCTAAAGCAAGTGAAGGATATGCAGGTACCCTGCTACCCCCCCATAGCACAGACCTCTGTGAAGTGGGGCAGCCTCCACGTGTAGTGAGCAGCATTTTAATGTGTGCAGCAGGAACGGGTGGTACAATTAGCAGGCCTTGACAGAGTCAGCTTACCTAATAAAACCAAGTGATTCCATCCATTCAAACAATGTTTTTGAAAGTAAGTAAAGTCTTGTCTATGAAATTTGCAAGAAGTTTTCCTATTGCCTACTGACAGTTGGCTGAGAGGAATACAGCCTTGATGTGCACCTTTCATAAATTCTTAAAATCAATACTGTAGAGTTACTAAATTGCAAGTACATTTTCCTCACATGCATGAATGTTCATAACAACCAAAAATTGAGTTCCTTTTATTTGTGAAAGATTTGTATGAGGATAAAAAAGATTGGGGTTAAGATTAAGAGGTAATGATGTGGCAGGCTTTAGCTAAGACAAAATCACTTCTCTAGTTAGCAGAGCAATTTCAGCAATACATCTTCTGTAATTTTTTTAATCACTTAGTGATTACTTGTGTGGTGCTATTTGATTCATTGGCCATCAGTACCTGATTAAGATTCTATGCTTAGGCCATCATTACTTTTCAACAGGCCACCCATATGGTGTTAGTGTTGAGCCAGTGCAAATCCCTCAGCTTAGCACTGTATATTCTGTTAAAGAAGACTATGTGAAATGCTGACATTAGCATATGTTCTCCTCTTATTCTGTTGACCTTTATCCATGGCATTACACTAACGCTGCATCTTTGGAGTTGCTCCAGTAAGAAATTGGGTTGAAATGATAAAATTAGCCATCTGTCTATTAAAAACTTTACTGAGCCAGCAAGTTGGAACAAATGAGCACAATGATGCAATGAAATGTAACTATCTGATATAAGGTCTACTTTGGGTTTGATTTTCTGTGTGTTTTTTCTCTCAACTATAAATGGGTTTTCTTTCCATAAGTCTTTCATTGTGATTTCTTGTAAGAGTACATGGATGGTTGATATGAGTCTTTGCTTTTAAATTTATTACGTATTAATTTTTCTTTCTGTATATTATTCCCACTTGATATTCTGGAAATCTCCCTCTGATCATTAATAACAAAAGTATTTAAAAAAATGAAATTAATTATATTAACTTGATAATGCTGATATTTTTATGAAGTTGTTTTCCTTTCAATCTGGTTTCCTTTTCAGTCTAGTTACTGCGATTTTGATTTTAGAAGTACTGATAAAATATTTAGCTTAAAACATGCCTGGAATAGTTGTAATAGTTGTTCAAGAACTACAATTTCCAAGGGCATGAACATTTTCCCTCTTTGATTGCAACATCTCTGTTAAAAATAGGAACTACAGTAGTTTGGGCTATAGACACCCTAGTGAAGCATTTTTGAAAAATAATTCATTTTCTAATTAACAAAATGGTGTTTGTTTATTTACACTACATAAAATGTTTTTATCAGGAAAGAGCCTGCTAATACTCTGCCTCTACCCTGCTGTGCTGACAGCAGAACATCTGCAGTTTAATTTAATACATTTACTAAATGAAGTGGGTAAATAAGGGGATGCTAAACAGCTACTTCCCAGCCTCTTATATTTTTGCTTTTCTCTGGAGGTCAGAAGCGCTGATGAATGATTCCTCATCTTCCCCTTTGCTGCTGCTCCAAGAGGCTCCCAAGTGCCCACGCTGTTCCAAAGGGTGCCGTGTTCCAATTGTGATTGATGAAATTACACTGGCCCATAATACCTCCGTTTATCTGCTCATCTGTCTCTTTAAATGCTCTGTTTGTTACTGTCAGGGATTATTTTACTCAGAATATTACTTTATGCCTTTCCAAATGTGTTTTTTGAGTAACTCTTGGTTCTGCATCCTGTTCCAAGTTTTATGTAGGTAGATGACAAACCCAGAGTAAGAAAAAGATTTGGGTTAATACCATACCCAAAGATGGATATTTTATCAAATACGGGACTTGAAACAAAGATGTCTTTTAAATATTCGTCTTTGCCTCATTATTTTTAACCCAAATCCAGTTTGCCAGGGGAGTATCAGAGACAGCTGAAACAGAAGCACTGAACTGAGTAGTAAAAGGTGCTTAAGCCACTGCTTCTTGCTAGAAAAACTCATGAATTTATTACTTGAACCACAGATTTATAGAACATTATTCATGAGCTCTAGGACAAAGCATAGAGGAGAATGCAGTTTTCCTCCTTTTTAGTCAGGTATCTTAACCAAAATTCCACTCCGATTGGGTGTTCAAATATTTATCATGGAACAGTAGAAATGTCTGTTTATCTAAGGCTGGGCTCTGTCCATTATACCTTATAATAAGCCTGTAATTCATTCTAAAGATGATTGCTTGTAAACTTTGTCATTTTTCTATATGGAATTCAATTCTACATCCGCAGGTTTTTCAGGGAAAATCCCAGTACTTCCCTTAAAGCTGGTAATGGAGTTGTGGGTTTGAGAATGACGCTCATTTAGATGAGCTGCCTGTAACCGTTTCCTTCAGCCACTGCATGGCCCTCCTATGTGCATTTCAGGGTTAGGATTTATTTAGAAGAGCCCTTGCCTTACATTCTGCTTTCAGTGTCATGTGGCTGAATCATGGTATCCTGATGTTAATTCCATATTTTGTTGGCTTAAATGGATCACAAAAACACTGTTCTGTAGATCCTGAGCAGATTAAGCCAATAATACACAGGTTTGCAATAACAGTGACTAACAAAAATAAATCTATTGGAATACAGAAAATCTGATTCTGAAAGAGTGAGTTAGTGCGTTTACACCTCCTTCCCCTCCCTCCCATTGAGCAAGGAATTTAGCAGGCTGGCGAAAGAGGCCTCTGTTCTTCGTAGATGGTGAACAGGATGGAAGGAAGGACGTTTTCATGAACTAATGCTAACCTATTTAAATGTCATGAGTAGTGTCGGAATAATTAAACAATATATGTATTATATCAAAAATTGGTTGTCACCAACAGCTTGTGATTAATCTTTGTGCACCTTCAGAGGTGTGGGGGTTTGACTGTTGGGAGAAGAGACAATAGTAACATTTTCACTGCTGCTTCTTTGAGATTCCACTGCAAGAACTCACGTTTACAGTTAATAGCTAAGGATCTCATGAACAGTTATTTTCTGGGAGGCCCAGTGAATCAGATCTCCCACAAACCTGATCTTTCCTCTGCTTCCACCACCTACACCCCTGCCCCAGGATGTTTGGTCCCTTGGGACAGCGAGGTGGTTCCATCAAATTTGCTACTCGGGCAGTGTCCTGTATTGGTTTATTACATTTGGAATTTCCCAGAAAATGAACAGCACCATGAATCAAGTGGAGAGTAGGGGTATCTATTTTGTTGCTGGAGCATCTGTTTGTCAGAGCAAAAATAAGTTATTTATTTAGCAAAAACTGATGTTTACATATTCATACCAAGGAAGCTATTTAATTCAGACTGTTGTGTGCACACACATACCTATATCAAAGATACTCCAAACATGCATATGCATTCTTTTTTATTTTAAGGGAGTGCATAAAAGTTTTCTAACCATGCTTTGAACTTATTCATAAGATTTTATGTGTCTACCTGGAGCAGATTTGAAATTGCTTTTTATAAAATATGCTGCATTTATAAAATGCTTTTTTGGATGCCTTTTTATTTTTCAGTGTTTTTATCAGCCCCAACTCTAGATTTCATAGAGCCTGGGGAATTTAAAAAGGAGCCAACTTGGAGTAAAGTTAAGTCACAGATATTGTACATACAATAGTCTGTCTGCTGACGCCAAGCCTCACTTTCCTCCTCCACTAATAAAAGCCAGTAACAGCTGTCTGATCTTTTGCATCAAAGACAGTGTTTATGAAGTGGCCTGTATCGTTATCTTAAAATATACATATAATTCCTGCATTAAAAGCTTGAGAAGAATTATGAATCAACATTTCATAGTAAATTGTACACAGATCTGAGGAATGAAATAATGTTTCATTCATGAATCCTGAGCCTTCAAAATAGGAGCACCCGTGAAACAGGCTGCCCTCTGACTAATGGCATTTACTCGCCTGATTGACCTTTTGTGTGCGTGTGTGTGTCCAGTATTTTAAATATTTAAATAATAATATTCCTTCCTTTTCCTGTTCACTGATTTTGGGATATTGGATTTTGATTTATATGGGGTCCAGCTTGCGTAAACAGCTTGCAGCTCAGAGTCCTCTGGTTATCAATAGAGAAAGGCAGAGCAGAATGCAGGAGAGTTATTCCAGCAGTATTTTGCAAGGCTGAGGGGTCACTTAACTCCACCCAAAATAGAGATCTGGCCAGTTGGGAATGGTCAGCCTGGCTGGCGATTTACTGTACCATGAAATTGTTGGGTGTGGGCTGTGGCCTGGGCAAATTGTCCCATGGTTGGAGTCAACTCCTAGCTCAAGTCAGAGTCCTGCTGTCCCTTATTTCTGTGGCCAAGTACAGGGTCCAGGCTTGTCCTGGGAGGGAACTTTGGAAAGAGACGGTCAGGGAGCACCCAGGCAGCTGCCATTGCAGGGGCCTGAGGAGAAGGGATCTAAGGGCTCTCAGTAGCTGTGGCTTTGTTTCGCACATTTCTTGGGCACTCCTTGTGTTGGGGCAGCCCAGGAACAGGATCAGAAGGGAAACAGTAGCTGAAATTGTAGTTTGAATTGAAGGTGAAATAGAACTAATGCTTTGGGAACCTGATCTTTATTTACTTTGATATTCACAATGTATAAATAAGTTATTTTGGATAAGCTTCAATGTAGATCAATTTTGAAATTATATACTCACTTATAGTCACAATTATGGTAACTGCTGAACAAGTTTGGCAGTGACTTCAGAAAAACCTTCCAGAAACATTAATATTTTTGCCAAAGCTCTGCAAGATCTCCAAGCACTTGCCTTAGCCAGAAGGGTGTACCAAGCAACACAGGGCAAATCAAATTAAGAGAAACTAATGTTCATGAGAAACAGAAATCTGTCTTCTGCATTTCTGTTTGTAAAATATTGAATTGGGAATATTTTATGGACAAGGGATAATGGAGAGCAGGGGGATAAATCTAGGAAATGTGTGTTGCTCCCTGAAGTATAGCAAAATAGCTATCCATGAGTGTATTTCCCAGCTAATTTCTAGGCTACAGACTTTTTGGGCTATCAGCATTCACTGAAATGGTCCAGTACATAATTAACTGTTTAAGTGTATGAACCATCTTAGTTCTTTCATTTTCATCATGCTAAATGCAGTATTTTTCCTCAGAATGATTTAAAAAATACACCTACAGGTAGAGAGGATGACTTTGGTCACTTACTGGTATATATTTAATATAGAAATTCACAAAGTACTTAATTTTGCCTGCATCTGGTATTTCTGTTTCATAGTTCATGTTATAGTTTACTTATGTCTTAGTCATTTGCATCAATTAAATTGAATTGGAATATTTTTCTCCTCCTACTTTAGCCCTTCATCTTCAGCTGTCAACATGCATATGCCAGTCAGCAGTGTAGCTGTCAAAGCTGACATCAACATCTGTACTTCTATTTTTCTGGTGTCTGTATCTGTCTTAATTCTGAGTATTTCTTAATGTTTTTCTTGCTGCTAATAAAAGGATTTGCAGAGAATTAAGCTTCTACTATCCCCATCTTTAGGGGCCAGTGGAAATTTCACTATAGAAACCTGACTTCAGCAGAGTCGCTGTATTCCCATAATTAGGGTCAGATTCTGGAGGGTTATAAGCTTTCAATGGTTTTTTCATTCCCATCAAGAAATCCTGCCTTCACTGAGATTATAAAAATGTTTATTTCAATTTAGCTAGTTATTCCGTAATTTTATTTCAATTTAGCTAGTTATTCCATAATTTCATATTCTCCATAATTCAGATAACACAAAAATTGTGATTTCTTCTGAAAAGTAAAATTGGAGAGTGTGAGGACAGGCAAAGTTTTTTACAGAAATCTTCATAGTAGTGCTGAAACCAAGTTGCAAGAACATTCTTGCTCAAAATACATTCAAGGAATATTCTGTCACTGAAATGAAAAACTTCCTCATTTGCTTCAATGGGTGCAGTATTTGTGTGCATTCCAGGTCACTGAATTAAAAATGAAACATTTCAAACTTATAATTCTTAATATATAGAGGTTAGGAGAATGTGCAAATTAGGAGAAAATGGTAGAAGCAGCTCAGCAATAAAGCTTTTATAAATAAATAAAAAGCACCTAAATTTCAGAGCAAATGAGAGCATATGATGAGTGATGTGCTCCTAATGAGTACTGAAAAGCTTCCAGTGTAAATAAACAGATGGTAAAAATACTTAAGTTACAAATTTTTCAAACCACAAATACCTAAGTCACAGGTCTGTGCTACAGACTTCAAAGAAAAAACTTTGCATCCAGCTTTTCCACGGTGTAAACATTTTCTTCCTCTTCGGAGTGAGATGATAAATTGGTACTTACTTCCCCTTCCCAGGAAGGTTGTGATGCTTATTGAACAGCTCAGGTTTTGAAACCTGAGGGGTGCTCTGGTACAGCAGGTGTTAGTAATGCAGGAAGGGAGGAAGTTCTTAGTAAAGCCAGAGGAAAGTAACTTCAAATTAAATGACTGCAAATGCAAGTGGTGTCCAATGAGCTGTGGACTTGGGGATTATCTTATTGTCCTCCAGAGACATTTGGTTGGCGTACAAATGTGTTGGGAGACAGATATTTGTGTGAAACTCATCCCACTGTGTGTATAAATCTCTGAATTACCGCATGGTTTCATTCTAAGGCAGCTCATAGAAAATCCCCATGAGCTTCAGAAAATAAAGGCAGCACCTGGGAGACATGGATACATTTTGTTGAATAGTTAGATCTATATTGAGCCTCAATGCAGAGAGAAAACTGAAAGGACTTTTTGTTGTCATTATTATTTAGGTAACACACAGAATTATCTCTAAATGTCAGGGAAGTTCAGATGGTGCTCAAATCAATACTCCACTGAAGTCTTTCAGGTGCAAGCTGATAAACTCATGTCTGTTACATAACATGTCCATATGTTTCAGTGTGTCTATCATGTTTACATAATAATATCAGATGTTCTGAGATGTTATTTCTGGGGTTTAGCATGTTGCATATTTTGATCAAGAAATAAATATGGGGAAGTCAAATAGGATTTTGTTTCTATTTCCAGGATTGAGCCCTCAGTCTTATGCCCTGGTGGATCAGCAAACACTGATTTACTTATTTTCCTTGTAGAAACTGGAGTCCCTCTCAATTAGTGGAAAGGACTGAATTTTTCCTTTGGGTTTAGACAAAGATGATTTCTCAAGAAATCTTTCTCTCATGTTTTTTGCAAGGTCTCATATTTGACATTTCCACTAGAAAAAAAAAATGGGAGTAGGAAGCAGTTTCAGACACTCAGTAGTTGTTTAGATTGCTGTTTTGACTCCACTGTTCTATACACCAGATTAATTTTGTACCTAGTGCTTTAGCCAAAATCAGAAATGAGTGATGTACGTCTAATAAAGTTTGTTTTGATTTGTTGAGCTAATCTCAATGATGGTTAGTTTCAGAAGGGTCCAAATAACTCCCAGGGCACAAAAGCAAATTCTTTCATAGTGAGTAGGACATGAATATACTTTTTCTCTTCCCAGGAGGCTGGTGTGTGAGTATAAGACTTTTTCCCAGGTTCATGAAAATGGCAGAGTTTAGCTACTTTGAGTTTACATGTTGGATATCCTGAGTGGGTCAGGTCCTGTCTGCTTCTGAATCCTATTCCAGACTTTCAGATCTTCTCTTGGTGCTGATGAATTCCCCCGGTGAACTTCAGAAACACTTGCGCTTCACTGCTCTCATAAGCAGCTGCTCCACACAGCCTTTTGTAAATGATTCTGCAGCATCTTTGGCTCCCAGCAGGAAAACTCTGAATTGCTCTCGGTAATAGCTTCAAATCTGCAGCCCCAACAGGTATTTTTAGGTCTGTCTTGAAGAGCTATCAGCTTCCATACACTTCACATTCCTTGTATGGAGTCACTGCAGCTCCAGACATATCACTGGAAGGGGATATAATTGTGGTCTCATGCCTTCTCAATCCACCCACCAATCTCAGCTGCCTTAAAGGAGCCTCCTGCTGTGCTCCAGGGAGCATTTAGAGCCTTTCTGAGCAAAGCAGCCTTGAACTGTGGGCTGTGCCTGAATTTAAACACTGCCTCGGAAGGAAGAGCAATGAAAATGCATTGTGAAATCCCTTCTTTAGAACAATATGACTTACGACATTGGAACTCTCCAAGCTATGAATTTCATGGGATGTGTATGATTTACACTGCGTATCGTTCTGGAATATTGAATTCTCAGTGTTTTCTGTCATTGTAGCACAAGTGGTAAGATGTTATAAGGCTGATTAACAGTATAATAGAGGTCTAAATCATACTGTTATAATTGTGAGTAGGATTTGGTGAGAAGTAGGGAAATAATCCGGTAAAATGTAAATGTTCAAAGAGATTTTACCAAAAAGGGCAAAAGAGAGGAGGAGAAAAGCCCCTTTCACTGCTCCATTTAGATCAGGTTGTGTCCATGCTAGAACACCAGAACATTTATTCCCAGAAATACTCCCTTTGAACTCAGCAGAGCTAGTAATTGAAGTTTTGTGTATGGGCTGCATGCAGCTTCACTGGGCAGCTGCTGGTTAGCTCATGCAGTTCCAATTTTTTCCTTTCAACAACTTCTAGATGCTTTATAGATGATTCCCAATAAAATGGGAAAGGACGAGGAAGGAAGAGCTAATAAGGGGGTTGGGAAGTCTAGAAAGGAGATAGAGATCAGAAGTTTTTCTTATTTTTACTACTTTTGTGCAACCCAAAGAATAAAATCAGCAAGACTGGAAACTTTTCCAACTGGTGCCGTATTCTCATATTTAAAATATAGCTTTTAATCTTCTATAGCTGCTGAAAGATGTGGCTCTGGCTGGCTTCTTGCTTCTAATCAATGAATAAAGTACAAATACCACCAAGTCTGTCTTTCATCATGCAAGTGAGAAATCTATATGGTCACTCTAACACATCTTACCGGAGAGCAGCTGGGATATGCTCCGTGCTTTGGCAAACTGAAGTTTTTTAACTGCTGGAACAGAGCTGATTGAATTGTTGGCTTTGTGCAATACAAGTTTTTATTATTCCTTCTAATATAAAACAGAAGATAAAGGGGAAACAATACAAAATAATGTATCAATGGCAGATAATGTTAACCTGATCGTGTATTCGATTGCATAGTTTCAGGAAATATTTCAGACTAGTCAAAAGGCCTTTCCATCAGTTTATATTTTCTTTTAAGCATGCAGTATTAAAGTCAGGAGAATATCAACTATAAGTTAATGTACTTACTATAGACAGTAAATGGACAATAATGTGGACATATTTTTCTGAAGAATGTGATGTATAAGCATCCATCTCATAATTTATATCAACTCTGTGTCAATCAAATAAGGTTGATCACTCATTGGAACAGTATCTTAAGTGAGGGAAAATGGACAAACAGGAAGATGAGCCAGGAAACTAAAGTGGTAAAAGGACAATATGTATTTTTCCAATATGGAAAATGTAATAAATTTATCTTTTTAGATATTTTTAGAGCTACAGCCACCAAAAAAAAGCAAACAGCAGTAGCAACCACAACTGTGTCTTACATAGTTTGGAAGTAGTCTGTGACAACTAAAGCCAAACTATTTTTCTCAGGAAGTATTCTGTAGAAACAAAAATATACAAAAACAATTGAAAGATAATATTTACTCTGGTAAATGAGTTCATACTCACTGCAAGAACAATTGAGTTATTTAGCTTAATTGGCACAAAAGCACATAGAGAAATACAATTATGTCTATCAAAATTTTCGGCAGAAATAGTAGCACATGAGCAAAACTGGGAAAAAAAGATCAAGTAATTTCAGTGTTAAAGAATGTTTTCTGCAATACCCAAACAGAAAAATTATTTTCTTATTTGAAGATAAGGTAACATTTATTTCCTATTGAGGTAAATTGCCTCCATGCAGGAGCCCACTGCACTCAATGTAAATCTTTCCATACATTTCTATGTGCTTTAATCAGGCCATAATTTTCAATTTTTCAGTCTGCATCTGTTTGTCTGTCAGCAATCTGTCCTATGTAGCTCCTTCTGGGCTCAGTTCATAAAGGTTTTACAAATTTAAACTGGAAAGAAAGCATTTGTTTAGATCCCCCATTGATGGCAGCTGAGCTCAAATCACACATTCAGCTTTCGTTCTGAACTTCCCCAGCCATTGCAGGGCTCCTTGCTGGGTTAGAGGAGCCAAGACTCCCAGCTTTGATCTACTGTGGCTTTAGCTGGACCAGTCCCAACTTCAGCCAGGACTTAAATAGGAAGGAACCCTCTCAAGGGAGCTGCATTTAGGGCTAACAAAAATGTCACCATCATGTCAGTGAGAATATGTCTTGTTCTTCATGGTTTGTCCCTTTAAAATCTCCGCTTTGTGAGGTCTCCCAGGCAGAGATTGCTTCTGCGTGTGGGTGTACGTGAGATTAGAGAGGGTAGTCACTACAGTAATGCAAATAATAATGCAAAATTTAAAACAGAAAGCTATGCTGTGATATGGATTTGGGGAATTTAAAAACAATAATGCCAAAAGAATAGCCTTAAATTACGCCTCTAATGATACATCAGTGGTTACATGCAATATAGACTGTGTAAATGCACATTCTCTTCTCCCTTGCATGAATTTAAGTCTAATGCAAAATTGACAGATCCATTCATGCCTATGAAATTAAATCCAAAAAGGTTAGTATAAGCACTAGGTTTAATGATCACTGCACAATACAATTAAAAGATGATGTTACTTGAATATCAGATTTTCTGTATGTATGTTTATTTGGGGTTTTTAATTGAAAATAAACAAAATGAGAAGTGCAAAAAAAAAGTAGAAAAGATGTGTGAAATGTAATGATAATGGTTGACTTCTAAACAGCCAAGGAAATTATAGTCATCTTATGTGTGGGACAGGAACAAACACCTCTTAATTGCACTTCATTATAACGTACCTTTCTCTTCTCAGTTGTATATATTAATTATAAAAATCATGTTTCAGGGACGAAAAGCTGTACAATAGGGTTTTTTTTTCTTTTCCCTCCCTCCCTTGTGCTGTCTGCAGCAGGATGGAAGAACAATATCGACTGTCATCCACAGGAAGAGCTTAAGAGCTTTCAAAGACAAATCATAAAAAGAATGAAAGGCTATTATAAAAAAAGGAGGAAAATGCTTTGATTTCACAGATTTGCTACTTATTAATGTTTAAGGTTCTCTCTTCTTCTTAAAAATATCTTCTCATACTGTTTTGTATGTCTTATGTGCAGGCACATCACTTTTTGATGACTATATCAGATGGCACGTGGATTACGTAGATCATTATTAACGGATGGAGGTTGAGGGGCTAAGGCAGGGGAAAGACACTGTAGCAACCCTCCAGGACTTGTACCACTTCTTCAGATAAATTGTAGAGAACTTGGGCATTAATTTTGTGACATAAAGTGACACTGGCTTCTGAGCTTTTGGGGCTTTTTCCATTGCAGTTCATTCATGTGTTTCAATGGAGATCCTTGAAAGTAAGGACATCATGGTCTTAACTCTTTTGTGGTCACCTGGGACCAGACTTTTCTCTGGATGCAAATTGCTTTCTTGGTTTGGATTTCCAGTTGTGCTGCTTCCTATAGGCTTAGCTGGGATGTTTCCTTAAAACATGCCTTCCTGATTATAAAGCTGAACAGTCTCACTGTTTTTGTTGAATCTAGGATCTACCTCACTGAGGAAGATTTTGTGCCTGCTGGATGTCACCTTAGAGCATCATTCACATTTGATGTGCACCCCCTGGGTGATAAAGCAGATATCTGGTTATACTGGCTTTTGTTATCCACCCTCTTCAAGCTTTCCCATTTATTCCATTCTTTTCTATTTCCTTCTACACTTATTCTGAAATAGGAGTCTGTGATGCTGGGTGTCTCAGGTGCTTCCTTAGGCTGATGTTTTGTTTCTCCTGAGCCTGACAGCACCTCCTGCAGCCTCAGAGGATCATACAGATGCAGTGTCTCTGTCAGTTAGAAACAAACCATGGCTCTTTGCTGCATGCAGGGCCTGTTGACAGCAGGTGAAGACCTACTGCTATATCTATGGTGTGTACAACATAAATATTTTTGCAGGGAAAAAGAAAAAAAAATATCAATTAACTATATTTTATTAGGAGCTATGATTATCAGGGTTTCCTGGACGGGTCGGTGTTCCCAGAGATGCAGGTGCTGAGATTATGCTGTGTGGTTTTCTGTATGCACCTTCCAAACTTTTAAACTGCAGCTCCTTCAGAGAATAAAGAAAAGTCATTCCCATCCAAATGGCAAGTTTGTTACTTCAGGGCACTCCTGGAGATGGATGCTGGCTTCTGTCAGTCGAAGTTTTCCTGCTAATGTATTCATATTTCAGCTCTTCCTTTTTCAGAGAGATGAGGTAACTCCTCCCAAAGCTGCAATAGCCTTTACTAGACCTTATGCTTGTTCTGCTCAGAGGGAAATACTCCAAGCACAGGAACTTCAGGCTTATTAAAAGTGGGTATAAAATAAGTATGAAAGCGATAGGTACTATTTATAGGTGCTATTCTCAGAATATGAACTTTTACTTTACTGATGAATTCCTTTATTTTTTCCCTGCCCCTTGCAAAAAAATCCCAAGCAGTTATTAGTGAAACTATCAAAGCTAGGACTCCTTTTCCTCTCTCATGAATAGTTGCAGCTTGAATGTTGTTTCAATTGATTGGTCAATTTATTAAAAATAGAATAAACAGTAAAAAAGATGATTTCTTTACAGAATTGCTCTAAATTGCAAACAGGAACCAGACTGGCCTACAGATATCCTGAGAGAGCAGCAAATACATTTTCTCTTTCTCTTCTCTATCATGTGCCATTCTATAAAGCAGCATATGCTTCTCTGAATGTGTTTTCTTCATTCTTCCTATTATGTACTTTGATCTGCATTATATATCAGAGTAATTCAAAGACACAACAGAATCAGTGGAAACTCTCTGCACTCCTCTCTGGTTTAATGTCATTTCTGAAGTAGTTTAACCATTAACATGTATAAAGCCTCCTAACTACATGAAGAATAATCACATGATACAGTTTTTTTCCTAAGGAAATATTAACTTTAAGCTGGGATAACTAACTTCCAAGAATTCACATAAAAACATAATGAAGTTAATATTAAATAAAAGGCTTGTGCAAGCTTTTATTTTTACAATATGTGCTGATGTGTCCCTGATTTAATCATGTTTTGTTTATGATTAATGAATGATTCACCTTGAAGATCAAAGTTTGATTCATATCTCATTAAGAACTGGAAATCATCTGTTTGGAAAATAAAAGAAAGCTGCTTTGTGCGTTACTCAGAATCACAAATTTAGCCAAATACTGAGAAGTGAAGCTGAGGGGACGTGGGAAAGCTTCAGTTATGACACAAGTGTTATCAGACCTCAGACTGTTCAGGGAATCTTCATGTATAAATAGTGATAATTCAAAGCATGAAAACTTATCATTTTTTTCATTCTCCACTATGTTTTATCATAAATGTTGACTTATGCAGCTGAACTAAAAATTTAAATGTGGAATATTTAAATTTATTTTCAATGTATTTATAAGATAAATTAAATGCATTCATAAAGAAAAGCAGCTGGAAATGTGAACAAATTTCTTTTTTCAAAAGAAAATGCAAAATTGTGCAAGTTTCAGGGTTTATATTTCACTAGGGGTATAACCATTTCTGTGACACTTCACCTACATAAAATATTATCAAGTAACAGAACTTAGGAAATGCCTGTAGTAAACTGCAACAGTAATGAAAGTATCTGTGTTTAAAACCAAAGCACAGAATTGTCTCTGTTATAAGTTTATCACTCTTGATGTGTTGGGTTTTTTTCTGATTACACAGTAAGGATTATTTTGTAAAGATCTATATTGGAACGTGAGCAGGTAAATTTGCAGGAAGCATTATTTGTAAAAAAACTGATATAACAAGAATGTTTTCATGTGCCAGTGACCTGAGGTGTACAATGTTGCATCTTTTAATTTTTAGAGGAAAAACACAGTCTGAAGATTGTCTGGGGTGGATAGATAATGGTTAATTTGATAGCCTAGGCGTTCATTGTGTGATATCTAACAACCTTTCCTGACAATATTGTTTTATTACAATGATAGACAGATGACCATTCTGCTGTTATCACTGGATAACAGAAAATTGTTTATGCCCTAGAATAGGAATATAATAGAATTATTGTCCAAGTATTAATGCAAAATTCATGGCAAAATTCAGCTCTTAACTCATATTTATCTCTAGTTCTCTAATGAAGAGGGACTGAGAAGGTTTTGCATGTTAGTTCTGGCCCGTACTGCATTTAAATTTCTTAGAATAATTCTTCATTGGTAATGATGCATGAGCTACAGCATGAGCAGTTGAAAAACACAATGCAAAACCAGACAGTGTAAGCTGAGTCGCAGTTGATGCAGTAGTTCAAAATGTGACTCTCCAGAGAAAAGTGTTGCTGTTTTCCTGGTAGAAGAAATCCTTCTGTCTCATTTTCTTCATTTACTGATAGAAAAGTGGACAATTAATTACTTATTTTAGGTAAAGCCTTGCAAGCAGAGGATTATATAACTCAAGTTGATCCTAGCACCATTAACATATCACAGTATTATAAGAATGACAGAATGTTATAGTTAATTTGCTTTCCTGTGAAATTTTCTCGATTAATTGATGTCTAACTTGGCATTATACTTTCCAATTTGAAGAAGTTTGAGAACTTTTGAGAAAATGCCTGTTTTCTGGTTCAGTGAGTTCACTGCTGTTCCTGTAAACTCCACAAGCTTTACTTGGATTTTACATTTCATAACTCTTTGTGGCATGTTTCATTCAGGCTGGTTCACCTTGATATTGACATCACAGAGTTCAGTGACTCTGTATGGTTTGTTCCCCCACTTAAAAATAATATAGCTCTGAGAATTGAGTGATCTTTGTCCTGTGGTTTGCTTAATATTGTGGGTTTATGTTTTTGCTATTTGTTCAGAACTATTTGTACTTGGATTATTAATCTATAACTAAATGTTGCCCTCTGTGTTCATCCTGCTGACGATATCTGGAATCAGACCAAAGCTCTTTTCCTTAAAATTGTGCAAAGCATGTTTATTGCCACTTTCTTCTTTACTTATGATCTTTTGGGAATCATGTTCAAAGGGGGAAATATCCGCACAGAGCAATATTAGTACCTCTGCTAGTTGCATCTTTTCACAGGCAGAAGCCTTGGATATCCTGCCCAAACCAAGCCCTAACGGGAATTCTGTCTGTGCCTCTCACCAGTAACGTGTCGAGCAGAGGATCTGAGCTGACACTTGAACAATCACGCTTTGATGGGAGCTGTGGCCTGTTGCTGTCTGAGCTCACTGCACACACCAGCAAACATTCCCAAGGAAATGCCCTGTCCCACAAGGCGCTGGTGAGGAAGTGACCCCAAAGGCCCTGTGCCATGTCCGGGTCCCTCAGAGGAGGCACTTGAGTGCAGTCAGGAGCACTTCGCCTTCCAGTGCCTGTCTGTGCCAATGGCTTGGCTGTAGGGGGGAATCCTTCTTCTACTGAAAACTTCCCTCAGAGTCATTGCTGGAGTCAAAGCTGTGCACAGTCAGGATCACAGGTTTGATCCACTCAAGTCATACAAAAGATTTCAGTCTTAAGAGTAATTTCAAAGTTTGTACCACATTAACTTAAAAGGAAATGAACCAAGTGTGAGGCCATAAAGAAGCTTTGTTTGGGTTAAAACTTCAGATTTAGATGCTCTCTGCTGTTTTGACAGATTTTACAAATGAAAGTGAAAAGATTTCTTACTTATAGGTAGAGTGAGCTCCTTATCAGCTCCATGGCATGAGGGCTGCATAGCTTCTCTGCTGGTTCATTGCTACCTGTGCTCTTGTTAAAAGCAGCCTTAAGCGAGACAGTTATAGGATGGATTTCTGTGTAGAGGTAGAGATCTATGTGATAAAAAATATGAGATTCTTAATGATCATGTAACAGTTTGATGTTAGTCACATAGTGTGTTTTCCTTCTCTTTTTCACTATGATAGTGTGTGACAGATGGTATAAAGCAGAGCACCTCAGCTTCCTAAAAAGTTAATCCAGTTTTGAACATCTGGAAGCACAGAATGCTGGAAAAATAGAGGCTTTGTGCAGAGTTTTCAAACAGTTGGGGGTACAAACACACTCTTGTAAGCCTGCAAGTGTGCCATGGCAAGCTTTTTAACTCAGGCAAAATTTCACCTGCCCTCAGAGTTTTTCTGAGTAACCTGTATTACCTAATCTTTAAAGGCATTACATTGACTTGAAAGGAAGTGAGGAGTTTCTGATGATACAGTTCAGATACCCATCTTGGAAATTCAATATAAATTGACATTAACCTATGCCTATATAAATGTTGAAGGTCCTCTTTGGGCAGAGATTCTGCATATTCTTTTTCTCGACCATTGTTATTGTGAAAGACTATGGACCAAATCTATTTGGATAAATCTTTCTGTCTATGTATTTTTCTTCAAGTGTATAAGTAATCAGTTTTAGAAACATGTTCTCCTTCACTTCCTATACAAATGTGAGGGAAAATGAAAAAAACTTACTTGCTCATATTAAAGTAATGAAGTTGGAGACTTCCATCATTCTAAGTTACCAAGAAAATAACTTGAAGTGAAGGAGTTTGGTAACTGTATCAAAATCTTCCTAATCATAGCTGGCATCTTTTAAAGAGTGGATTCCTGCTGGATGGTGTGTATAGCACCACAGAGCCGCAAAAGAAGAAATAAAAATGCCAGAGTTTCTCTTCTCCTCTTTCATACTTGCATAATGTATAAGTAAAGTTTGATTCTGAAACCCATTGAGGACAGATGAGTTCAGCAGATTTTAAGAACACTGTATTTGGTGCCTGGCAAAATGTATATTTGCGCTAATATTCACCAGTGTGTACATGCCAGGTCAAATCTGTTAGTCTTACAAAACATGATATAAATGGTAATTTTTGTTTCAGTAACAGAATAAGAAATTATTCCAAAAATGTTGCTGGGCAGAGGGGAAAAAGTATGTGAGAAGAGAGGAAGCTTTAGTTAGCACATTTACAATAACTTTTTTAATGCAAGTTTAAAAATTGCATCAGAGAGTTAAACAGAATCTCATGAATAATTGCTCCTTTAGATCAGCTTATGACATATTTATAAACTAATGAGGTACATAAATAAGTGGGGATAGGACCCAAAAGTAAAATGGCTATGTTTTAATGTGATTGTATGTTTATGCTGACCTGGACCAAGTAAATTTCAATCCACTTAAAATTCTAGTAAATATTTGGCTCTGTTTTTAAAGCAAATGAAGCATAATTGCACTAGAAAAAATACATCAGATTTGACCTGCATAAATATAATTCTGAATATGGCTTGATATTTAATAATACAATAAACAGCAAGAAGATGAATCAATATGAATCAAAAGTATTACAAAAGCCCTTATTTTTGCAAACAAAAATAGTTGCCTTAAACTGCACTGAAAATGGGGCTGCACAGACCTTTTGAGTTCATTTAGTTTCCCTGAAAGAGTTAATTTCTAATTATTTTATTAGCAATGCAACAAGCTAATAAAAATGGAAGCTTGTACTGCTTCATGGCTGAGGCCTTCCTGACGTGCTCAGAGCCCTTTAGTTCTGCTGTTGTTTCTGTGTAAGAATCAATACCACAGGCAGCAATTATGTGGTGTTGTTTTTTGGCTAAAATTCCCACACATCTGGGATAAACAGATATTCTATTCGAACTTCCTCTGTTAACTCCACCAGTTTCCATGGAATGACTCTCTATATGCTTGTTAAGTAAATGATTGTTATAAGACTATGGAGACATGGTCGATCAAATTAACCCCTTTTGTCCAGCCTCCAAAATGGTCCCCTTCATTTGCCTAAATTCAGCTGCTTTGGGGAATTTTTTCAAGCTTGAAGGACTCTGGATTCATCACATTAGCAAACTGTAACCTGAGAAGAGGGTCTTTGGAGCAGCAGGACTTCTTTGGCCCCCAATTGTTTTGCTAATCAAGATTATTGCCACTATTGAGATGTGGAAAGATAGCCTAGCTGACAAAATTTGTCAGCTTCCCATGAAATAGTTCTGTCAGTTTAGTCAGGGTGCCGGCTAATATTAACATATAAATGAAGTCTCTCCCCCTCACCCCTTAATAGATGCAGAGAAAATATAAACACACACACAAAAAACCCCTCTGTGCTTAAATCAAACAAGCTTCTTTTCTCAGCTCTAGCCCATGTCCCTGGAAATCCTGTGAGTAGTGGAGCTAAAGGGAGGGGGGAGGGAAGCAGAATTTGCACAAAACTACTTTTAAGCCATAAAGCGGCAAAGCCCCACTCCCTGCTGATAGCAACAGGAGATTGATTACGCCTGCAAAAGTACAAATGGTTGCCTGAATGCAAGTGGCAGACCTCCAAAGCAGTGTGCTCTATGTGCTGGTTTTACATTTTATAGCGGAGGACTTGGATACAAAGTGGAAAAGTGGAACAGGGGGTATGAAAGAGTTATCTTTGCCCAGAGGTCAAAGCTATGAGCGCCGAGTCCCAGCCCAGCCCGGGAGGCGGCAGAGGAGCGCGGCCCCTGCGCTGCCATCGGCCCCTCGGCGCCCCAAACCCAATCCCCCAGCACCTGTTTTCTGCCTTTCACTCTGTTTTCTCATAATCAGAATACATATTGCATTTTCCAGCTGACCTACGAGGTGAGATAATCTAATGCTCTTTCACCCACTTACACAAATTTTGCATTACTTTGTCAAAGGCAAATGCCTTGCATCATTCTGGCGGCAACTCTTTCAAACCCCAGCTGTACCCAGATCATAAAAAAGTAATTCAAACTTACGCTCATTTTAATTGTAAATGGATCTACTGAAAGTTCTCTTAATCTCTTAACCTGATTTAAATATAAATAAATTAATATCTCGTGATATTTGTAATCTGCAAGTCAGCAATATTGGCCTTTTGGTACTAAATTAGCCCTTGAATGGCAACTGTGCAGCAGCTTTGTGTAGTTAGTGTACGCATCGGAGATGACTCTTCTAGCAAGTTCAATAGGCTTTGCAAAGCATAGCTTTAAATAGAAGAAATCCTTCAATCATGATTTGTTCTTGCTTTATGAGAAACAATCAGATTATTCCTTTGTGCTGAACTGTGACAATACTCTAAAGCATGAATGAAAACTGGAATATATGTTCCCCCAGTGGATTACATCAGCCTTCTTGATCATTGGGCTAACATGAAAAATAGATTTAATGTGTAAAATATCTGTCACTGAGGAGAATATTAAGAAAATTACTTAGGAGCAGTTTTTGAGAACTTCAGAAGTAATGAGTTAATGACAAAGCACAGCATTTGTTAAGAAATTCAAGGCAGATCATTCTTGAAAGGTTCCAGGTAAGTAGCTAAGCTCCCTAATTCCTGATTTCAGAAGATGTCACACTGAGTTGATTTCAACTTCTCCAAAGTAAAATATTGTGTAAAATATTGCATTAGTTGCCCAGAATGTGGAGCTAAAGAAGCATAATCTAAACAGTTCCACTGGTGCCTCTTGCCCTGAGTTCATGCAGTGTTTGTGCTCCTACCTTTGATCTGAACTTTCTGAAAAAAATAACTCGGAGGCACAATACTAAGCATTTTTGGCAATAGGAAAGAGCTCATACTAATCATAATAAAAAAAGAAATCTTCTGGTTAAAGTCATAGTCTGCTTAAAAGTTCTGATCTCAGAATCTTTGTGATTTTCTTGGATTTCCCTTCAGCTCAGTTAAGTTTGTCGAATCCCACTCCCTCCTGTGACCTGACCTCTCTGCTGAGGAGTGTGAGCTGGGGAAGGCTGAGGGATATCTTACTGCCCACCATGCACTGTGTGGATGTTTTTACACAGGCGAAAGGAGCAGTCTTTGCCCCAGGGAGTTTACAGTCTGGAACAGCTTTTAGTTATCTGTTACAATACCTGTTCATCAAAACATATATATTCTAAACTTTAACTTCATCCAGCTCTAGAACCTCTCTCTTGCAGTCTGGCTTCCGTGACAAGCATCAAGTCTGAAACTTCATCGATATCTTTAAATAGTTAAAGGACTAATATTGGCAGAAAGAAGTCAGTCTTCTGCTGAACAGCTGTCTTTTAGACCAGTGCTATCCAGAACTCATGTAATTTCCAGGAGTCAGCGAGACACATTGAGCATATGCTGTGAACCCTCAGTTTACTCTGCGTGGCTTTTTCTCACATTTATTTCTGGTCGCACTCCTTTGTGTGCACCTGCAGGACTTGCCAGGTGTATAGTTCCTCCAAGAAAAAGAAGTCCAGCCCAAAGGCCAGGGTGTGGAGCTTTCCTCCTCGGCAGGCACTGCCCAGCTCGCAGAGTGGCCGTGGAACAGAGCGGGGTGGTGCTCATAATGGAGCCCTTCATACCTCGCGGAACAGCTGCCTCACACTCCAGCGCACACAAACAAAACACCTGCTGAAACCAGAAAAAACAGTAAGCAGTGAGACTGCCTGTGTGCTGGATGGTCTTTAGATTTTCTCCTTTACCTCTTTTGAACTATTATTTTATTTGGCATTTTGGTAATTTTGAAAAATTGTGCAGTTTTGTTTACAAAAGTATTTTTTCCTTCTCTTTTTGAGGAATATTAAAAACCACTGCTAATATTTTGCTTTTTGTCATTAGTGAAGACACACCTCCATCAGGTTGGTTTGGCTAAGTCTCCTGCAAATCTGGCTACCCAGCTTTTAGACTTAACTTCAAACCGTATCACTTTAACTTGAATACAAGCAGCCTTTCATTCTTACCTATACTTTTTTTAGAAATTGGACAGGTGCTGAATTCTGCTTCATTTGGTATTTTTCTCTTGCATGTTGTAGATATATGGGTGTATTTCTTTCACACAGCAACAGAGTTTCATATGTGCTGTTGAAGTGTAACTTCAGGGGTACATCAAGGATCTTTGTAAGGCAAATGGCACTTTGACATTCTAATTTTAGTTATACCTTTCAGTGTATCAGGCTGGGAGACAGAAATGGCTCTTCAGGAATGGAAGAAAGTTAAGTAACTCCACTGAAAATTAGTATATAACACTGGTTAAAAGATGATGAACTTATATCTCAAGATCACCAATAAAATTCTGTAACTTCTCACTTTCTGTTTCACTCAGATCCATCCGCTTTTCTGACAGACCTCCCTTGGTTTCAGCTGAAATGCCCATCAGTGCAGAGAAGCTCTTCATAATGGCTGTTGTCATATGGCAGCTGTTATCATTTGCACTTTGTTATACAAATTTATCAACTCTATCAGTTCATAATAAGCCTGACTGATACCATAAAACCCTATAATGCCAGCAACAATAATTGCCATTCTACTTGGATGTTGTAGAAGAGAGATTAAGGACTTAATGTTTAAATTTTAAATTAAATATTCTCTCACCGTTATGGGTGGTCTCCTTCTAAAACCTTGGTAGGACAGTATAGTAACACTACCCCATGCTATTGCCTGAACTAAGCATTAAAAAAAAAAAAATTGTCCTCAGCGCTGTCAGCCTTTAAATGTTCTAAGTTGAATATGCACATTGTGCATACATTAATCAAAATAAATTTCAACTTCCCTTTTTTATTTTTAGTCTGGCCCTAAATTTTATTGGACTGACTAACTCTAAGTAATAAGCATAACTATTTTATTTAACCAAGGGAAATGAGTGGGAACAAGTTCTGACTGACAATGGCTCTCTGCTGGAACCCGGAGAAGCAAATGCAAGCAATGCAGTAAGGAAGATCAAACTTGTTACACTGCTGATATTCTAAGAGTTTGAACTCAGACTCCCTGCTGACCCCAATTTTACAATGATAATCATTTCCTAAAATGTCTTCATTTTGTAAATGAAGCTGTACCTCCCTCTGAAGCAGGGGTTTGCAAAGATTAAATCATTTACATTTCAAAGTGCTCATTTTTTTGCCAGTGTGAGAAATACTCAAGCAGGAAAATGAGTGCTCCTTTTAATTTTTGAAAGCTGGGAGAGCATTCATAGTGAAAATAATCACAGCCTATTACAGCAGTCTTGCTTGCCTATTCCCACTTCAAAAGGATGAGCCTATCTTTTCCCCGCCCAGCAGTGAATGACCACTTAAATGAGTGATGGCTTATTAATACTATGACTCAGCCACTTCTCGATAAGGAGAACAATAAGGGGTCAAAGCTTGAGCATCCCTTACAGGAATTAATGAGAACATGTTGCTGGTAATTTGGTCTTTTGGAGATTTCATTTAAATTAAAAGGTTCTAGTGTCAGGCTTAATGGTGAGACCGGTGTCGTCACTATTTGAAATCCAGAGACTGCGTTTTTGTCCTTTCTACCTGTAAAAGTTCATTGACTTTATTAAGGTTGCCTTGGGGATTGGATACCATTTAAAGAAAAAAAAAATTAGAGAAACAGGCAAAACAAAACCTTAAGTTCTCAAAAAGTAACCCCAAAAATTGCATGCATTTATTTGGGCATAGTGTTGTTTTCACAGTCAGGATGTATAATTACAAAAACAATTAAATGCACGTATTTGAGATATGTTGCATTAACATTTCTGCATAAATCCTGGAACTGATTCATTGCCAAAGAATGTTTACTCTGAAGTTGTGTGGAAAACAATTTACCTGGCAATGTTTGTGCAAATGTGGGGTCTTTTCTTTGGTTCCTCATCCTCTTTCCACTAAAGACTTAGCACCTGGGATGTCTGGTCTTATTCTTAACTTTTATATTTACATTTTATTATTGATATTGAAATGGTTGTTGACACTTTGTAACAAAGGCATGAAACACAATGGTGGGATCAAAGTTGTTTAAAGGAGTTAAATTGCTTATATTGTTGTGTGTGTGATTAACTACAGCAGAGAAATCCAGCCTACAGCTTTTCTATTATCTGTTTCTTGCAGTTACAAAAATAGTGCATTTAGCATCTTTTCTGACCTGAAATGAATGCAAAGATTCTAGGTATGATTGCAAATATAAACCAGCGTTTATTGTGATAATTAGTGCATTGTGTGTTAACTAATGCACACTGCATTTTCAAGGCACTTTGAAAAGGTGGGAATTATAACCATTTCAGACATCATTCTAAGGGAAAGTAACAATTCAGCTGTTTTCTTGTTGTGTAGTCGTACTAACAAATGTAGAAAATATGACATATTATTATAAAAATAAGTAAATTATAAGCATGAGAATTTTTATGGTCTTGATATGGTTTTTTTCTGATATATCTAGAAGTAATAATTTTCCTTTGGCTTTTTTTTATCTTCTGTCAGGATGATATTACTATATTTGTTGGAGAACTACAAATCTTAAAAAATGTAAAACTAATACCATGCTATAAGAAAAGTAAATATGGTTGTTCTGAGATTAGTTGAAAAACTTATGAAGCATTAATGAAAGAATATTCACATACAATCCCAAACCACAGATAAGATTCTCTGTTCCATGCAAAAAATATTTAGTCTTGGACTGGACAATAGAACAGGTTCCAGTGCTAGTATACAAAATGTTGAATAATGTCTCAATGAGCCCTCCCTGTCAGGTTTTAATTCAACCAATGTGCGATTCTTGGGGAAATGAAATGTCATTTTTAGGAAAAGCATCACCAGATTAGGAATTCAGAATGTGGACGGAGGCTGAATCCATATGGTAGTACCATGATGAGAAGTGACACAGTGTTTAACTCCTTCCCTTGTCTGATGAGATGGGGAAAAAAGTAGTAAAAATGAGTATTGTAAATGTTCTCTTCTCTAGTTTGTTCCTCTATTTTTTATTAAAACAGTGTTTTGGGTAGCTGAGATTGTTTCACCAGCCTGACAAGACTCCTTGATTTTATGATCAGCCTTTGGTGACATCTGAGGGATGTTCAAAATGCACTTGTTGAGTGCTCACAGGAACTATGCAACTCACTTTTCATAGGACCTCTATGCCTTCTGGGCTCTTAAGGAATTAGAAGCCTTCCAGATCCTTTATTGTGATCCTTTCTGGGGCCCGGTGATAGTTTTTGTCCTTTATTTAGCCAGTTAACCATTGATTACTCTGAGCCTACTCATGATGCAAGAGGCTTGTACATATTGCTCTTGCCAGAGGCAATGAAACTCGTCCCACCTGGAAATATAGAATGTGACTACTCCTTAATCAGGAGAAAATTTCATGACTTGGAGCCTTAAACAGCCTCTCTTTGCTTTGCAATAACTTTTAAAAGAATGTGATCAGGAGCAATGAGGAAGAGTGAGGAGAGGGTATGGCTGGGGAGCCCAGCTCAGCTGGTGCCAAGGAGAGGAGCTGGCAGCCCCTGGCGCTGGGCACTGGAATCTGGAGCTGCCTGGAGCTGCTGCCAGCCACAGCCTCCCTGGGGGGTGCTGGCTTGATGCAGGAGACTCTCATTTTGTGGCTAGTGACTGACTTATTATTCCTGAGAAAAGCGGCACCAAGCCAAGTGAAAGCCCTTTTTGTCCTTTACTCCCAACAGGGGACTTGGTAGTGGTTTGTCATGTGCCTGGGCATAATCCAGGCAAAGTCCCCATATGCAATTAAAATAGATTTTGCTACTGTATGTGTTTCTTAGGAAGTGGTGCTCCAAGTTACGGGTACTGCTCATTCTTTTATTTAATGTTCTTGTCTGATTTCACTGTTTAATTTTCTTGGAGATTGTTTTTGTCTTTTAATCAATACTAATTTTTTTCAATATCAGCACTCCTTTAAACAATTCTGGTAGTATATACATTACACAAAAGAGATATTATTTATGAATAGTAATGTCTATGAGTAGCCATCTCTCCATAATGTAAATTCCAATATATGTCATGATCAGAAATCTCCAAAGTATAGTTTTACCATTTAATAAAAGTATTAGTAACACATACTTAAATCTCACAAATAAATTATATCTCTTTTGAACTGCCATCACAGTGCTCTGTCATCATTGGTTTTTATGCCCTTGTAGCCTTAGTTAGACTTTTATTTGTAATTTTAAAAATTATTATGATTATTATTCACTTTTAAGGCACTTGAACATAATAGACCTCGTGGTACTAGAAAATCAATCTTCATTGTTTTTTTGTGGCTGTTGTGCAGTTTTGTGCCATTTTCCACAGCTTGTATGCTGTGAACTATAGCCACCTTAGATGATCATGATGGATACATGGCAGGCAGAGTCTCACAATTATTCACACTGAGTAGTAGTTCTCCAGTAGATTATTTCTATGAAATTCAGTGGAACATTACGGGAAACAAGGGGTTGTCCAATGCACTTTAGCTACCTTTTCTCAGGACAAATCTATGTTTCATAAGGCAATATTAAGAACAATTTGAGAAAAAGATGTCTTTTGACAGAAAATATAATCTCATTTAAAAAAGAAAGGTTTATACAACACTCTTAAGTTCCTTAAAAATTGAGCCTTTCTAGAAAAAAATATATTTGCATCCAGATTACAATGATTGGTCTAAGGGGGCTACCTCTGTGCTAGAATACATAATGTTGGGATTATCCCCTCCTATGTGAAAGCATATTTTGAATCTCAGCTCCAGTAAATATTTCTACAATACCTTAGAAATATTTCTGCAATAATTCTGTGTTATCTCTGCATAACTGTAGAAATTCTGTATTAAAAACTTAATTAGACTAGCTGAGAAAATTGATACAAAATGCATCTAGGAGGGGGTTAGAATATTTATTGAGAATCTGCAAGGCAGAAGGATGCTGCCAGATCTGTGTGACTGATTAGGCCATATTAGATGCCTGTTTTTTCATTAAAACCTTAAACAATTCCTTTTTTTCTTGGGCAGGTATAAGGGCAGAACTGGTTGGATGTGAGACTCAGTGGATAAGAGTGAAGTAGCACTCAATTCTGCCTTTTAAAGAGTATCCGAATTGTAAGTATCTTCCATAGTTGCTTATTTCTTGCAATTTTAATAGAACAAGTAGCCTCATCTTGCTGTGTGATACCATTACTGTGCACCTGATGCAAGGTGTTGCAAAGGTATTGTTTTTTCTGTGGGGGAAACACTCTGGGTCCTATCCAGATTGCTTAGTAGAACACTTTCATTAATGAAACTGTACTGGTCATCACAAAGTCAATTTTATTCATGTTTTCATTATTGTAGCTCTCAAAATATTTCATGTTTATTCAGGATTGGTTCTTTCCCAATGATATTGGAAGTAGCATAGTTCCCAAAAACACATCTTAGCATTTCTCTGATGAGTAACTCTGAAATATTCAAATACTTTCTGTTTATTTAGATTTTGTATCTCACTGGTCCTGATTCCTCTATTGAAAGATTTAGCAGGAAAACATCTGGGAGTGGTTTATCAATAAAATGTATATAGTCTAGAAGGCAGTGCCCTCTTGCCAGATTCAGTGGGAATCCCAGTCTGACCTGGGGCTCTGGAAGAAAAGCTGCCCCATGAAGTGCTCTGAGAGAAAGGCCGAGCACAAAGTGCAAAAATTTAGGCCCACTTGCCTATGTAAAAATTCTGCATAACTGATTATATTTTTCTTGATGCAAAGAGAAATGAACATACTCTTAATTGTCATCTGACAGTGAACCATCTTCTGAAACACACAGCCAGTTTGATGGTGGGACACTTAGTCCAGGTGGAATTTCTCCAACTTGCTGGAGTTAAACTGTTGCCAGGGTTGTGTCCTATATATAAATAAAGGAAAGAGATATTCTGCTGGAGACTTGATTCTCAAATTTTTTTTTTTTTTTAAACAAATGGCATTTCTGAGAAATTGAGTAAAATGTTTCAAGATAAAAGAATGTTTGAGAAATTAAGTAAAATGTTTCAAGATAAAAGAATGTTAAATATAGCTAGAAATAAGAGAGCCATATGTTGAAAGCATATCAGCTTTGAAACCATGCACTTAACCCTGGGACTCAACAAGATTTCACATTTTAAATAAAAAATTTAACTTCCCAAAAAGATAAAGTTCATTCATCTTGAGGGTAGCCTAGAAAAAAATAGGGAAATGTGATTCATGGAGAAGCCCGTCACTAAGATTAGTATCTTTGACATTTGAAAAAAAAAGAGAATATAATGTGTAAAAATAAGATCGGTCATATCCTTTCCTAAAAAACTGTTGTTGTACATAAAAGTAGGAGTAAGGTTATTTTCTGAGTGGTTTTTTTGGCTAACAAGTACATTATCTTACAAAACCATTGCCAGAAACATAAAATCTTTGTTCAACAGAAAAGAAATGTACCATTTTAGCACTCCTACTTGAAACACTCTGCAGAACACAGGCTGTTCTAAGTTCAATGCAAATGTTACACAAATACACTATTAGAAGTTTGGTCCACTAGAAGAAATTTATCTGGCTGGTTCTAAATTATTAATAAACGTCAGCATTTGTGCTTAACACAATATACACGTGTTTGTGCAACCATCATCTCCGTTCAATTGAATTGATTTTATTTCTTGCACAAACTGAGCTTTCATCCCGGAAAATGTTTTCCAGTAACACAAGGACAGATCAGGAAATGTGTAAAATGGACTGGTGCCTAAAAGACTAAGTTATCCATCTATTCTTGGAAAAACATGAGGACTTGTTGTCTTAAAAAGAAAGGCATAAATTATAGAACATTAAGTTCATTTGGACTTGCATGTGGAGCTACACCATCAATACAAATTCTCAGGATGTCACTAACTACAACATGGAGGGTCTGTTCTGAAGGTAGCTGCCTAAATACACCCTCAGGGAGTGCCAATGGAGCGGAGCTCTCAGCTCCCCTGGGGATTTTGCCAATTCTCATGGACGGCTCCAGGAACAGTCTCAGTGTGTCTGCCCAAGAGGGTATTCCATCTTTACTGGAGCTTGCTTCCTTTCAAGGGGCATTGAAGTGCCATTTTGCACTGAATTTGAAAATGCTTTGCAAGCTGAAATCTCACAGGTGTCACTCTGTGGCCAAATTGCAGAGCAGGTGCCCCTTGGGGCAGCAGGGCATTGTCTCCACCTGCTCAAAGGCCTCGCTCACTTTCCAGGAGCTCTCCAGATGTGTCAAAAAATTTTACAGCCTGCTTAGACCCTGAGCAGTGCAGTTGGTGTCCAACCCTTGAGCTCTCCCCAGATAAAACCTGCTGAGGTCACATTCCTTGTTTCCAGGAGCCCCACAGATGAGCTGACAGTGCCCTCACACAAACCAGTCTGACATCCTTTAGAAATCAGGTTTAGCTTTCCCCTATTGTACAGGGCCCTCCATAAACCCCAGTAAAATTGCAATCACAGTGGAGAAACAGCACATGGAGCCATTGGTGACAGCCTCTGAAAAACAAGGAGAATTCAGGGAATTGAGTGTACATCAATCCTTAGCAAAACCTGCACACCTATAGTATCATAAACGCCTTTTGGAACAGTGCCACATTAATTTTATACCTTAAGATAATCAAACACACATTTCATTGTCTTGTTAAGAGAAAAAGTTATATTTTTCAATAATATCGAAGGCATTTGTTTCAAACTGTTGGAGAATCACTGACTAAATAAATGAAATGTGTTTACATAATGAATGCTTTCTCTAGACGCTACCCCACCTTCTGATGACTGAGTCTAACCCTCTTTAACTACTTTGACAAGATTATTGCCTGAAGTAACTTTTTTAATTAGCATTCTTGTTTGTTTACGTCTAGAGATTGAAGGGGAAAATAACTAAAAGCTTTGGAACAACTATTGAGTCTGCACTTGCTCTAAGCTGGAAGAAAATAATTTTTAGTATATGTTTAAAATTATATAACACATTTCAGATGTTGGTTCAAATTACTGCTAAAATGACATTCAAATCTGGGAGTGTTTCTCGCTGGTTTTATCCTTTTAAAAATTTCCACTGTGCTTTTTTCATCTTTAATTAAATTTCAATTCATTTTATAATAGTAATTAAAGTATTTACAGCAAGAAATTCTATCCATTTGCAAAATGGCAATAAATTGTAACGTTTTCACTAACAAACTTTTTAGAAGGTTTGCAAAGTATCCTGCATTTGTAAGGCATTGAAGGATAGATTATCAGCTGGTAAAAGTCACTGTCATTCACTGGAGTCAGAATAGTAATTTTGATTTACAACAGTTTAGAATTTGGCCAATAATGTAATTAATATAATGAAAACCATGTACAGACACCAGAATAAACAATACCAAACTGTAAGGCAAGTAACCTATCTTAAAATGAAAATAAAACTAATGTCCCAGGCTTCTTAAATCACTGTTTCATTACATAGCTTTGCTTCCTATAATCTTTGATCTCTTTCATTTCATTAAAGCAAACTTCTTGTTAGAGGCATGACTGTCTTCCTATGAAACTGATCTCACATTCAGCACTGATATCTAGTGACTTTTTCCAGTTTCATCTTTAGTCTTTTTATATAGCACTTAAAAAAAAAAAAAAAAAAAAAACCAAAAAAACCCCACAAATTATTACATCATCAATAGAGGAACATATGGCTCGTCCAAAAGTGAGTACACAATAAATATGTTTCTAATAAATACTTTGGTGCTGATTAAATTACCAAAGAGAGCAGACAATAAACCACCATTCTGCTATTAATGCCTTTTCAAAGCATGGTAGCAGTTTTTGCATTATTTTAATCCTAGCCAAGCAGTTGAGGTGCAGTAGCAGTGCTAATTACACCAGCCATTATCATCTCACTGTTACCTTGGGCCTTCCTCATCTGTTTTGTATTCACTCTATCAGATGCATGGCTTGTAAGCTTTCTTATGTTATATAAAAAATGGGTGTATTTACATGTCACTACTGGGCCTTGATATATGATTATGACCTTCAAGTTTTTTCAAGAATAAATACTGATTACAATAATTTCAGGGCAATGGGAAAAAATCATTTAGCCTCAGGATAGAACATTCTGTAAAAATTTTACCTTGCTTAGCTTGCATGGATTCACAGCGGCATAGAGAAACTACAGAGGAAGCTTAGAAGAACATGGCCACTACATACCAATTTTAGCAATTGTTGCATCCAAAGTAAATTCTACAATGTTCGGGCATTTTTTTCATGAAGCGATGACAGTTTATTTGTGGTGTTTGTGCATTCTGAGTATTGGGACAAATTAGGACATTTCAGTGGGTTCCCTTATCTGTAATAACAGTAATGGAAGACCTGCATTTTGACAAACTTTATTTAGGAGCAGATTCTTACACATGGAGTCTGGACAAATGGGGCTTCTGCAAATGCACTGTCCCATTACAGTTTTCTAATTAAAGATCAGCTGCAGGAAGCAGTAAATTTAAAACAGTGATGACAATATTAAAACTTCCCGGGGAAAAAGGAGAGCATTGGAGATAAGGATGCAAATATCCTTATAGAAGAAATAGCACTAAATGCTCTTTGGTGACTCTAAAGCACTGTGCAAGTATTCACAGTGGGCTAGAGATGAGAATATGAAAAAGATGAGTGTTCTAACATCAAGGGGTATGAATGACAAACAGATGCTAAACAGACAAATGAGCTATGGCTGAAGGAGGCCAGTGCTGCTGTACGCTGAGGGGAGAGAGAGGAGAGGAAGAGGTGGATAAAAAAAAATATAGCCCCAGAGAAAGCTGAAAACCATGCTGAGAAGTAGTCTGGAGAAGATCACAGGAAACAGCTTATGGAATTAAAAACATTTGGGAAATTACAGCACTTAGGAGGAATTAAATATAAGAAAGTAATGGTCATCTATGAAAATAGAAACTTCAAAAAGGAAGGGACTGCAGCACAGAACCTGGAGGAGAAGAGCTAGAAAATCAGGAGATATGATCTCAGCATGAATAAAGAGTCATGCTAAGGACCCCATGCAGCATATCAGTCTCTAGTAAGACCTTTCATGAACAGTTAACAAGAGACTTTGGCAAGAGAGAGCAAGGAAATGTCTGAGAGACAGGAATATCTGACTGAAGTGATGGCCTTACATCATTCCCATCATGACTGGGAAGAATGTGTATCAGATATAAATAGCATCTTAATTTATTTCAAGTGGATAAAACACTGATACTTTTTACTGTTAATTTGTTACATGCTGAGATTGCATAGATAAATGTAATCATAATTTACAAAATAATGTAAATTTACATTTACAGCAAAGTAAGAGAAATACAAAGGAAGAGAAGTATTAAAATTGTACAAATGTATTTTTTATTTTCCTGATGAATTAACCATATTGAAAGTATTATTTTCAGACTCAATTACCCATGTAAGCCAGTGGAAATATTTGTCCTGTATTCAGATTTAAGAAATGGACCCAAGCATAGATAAGAAAATGAGTTCATAATGAGAACAGATGCTACAGAGACAAAAGATATCTTTAAAAATTGTATATGGCTTAATCTCATAGCTGTTTTCTCTGCATGTGGAGTCTAGCTTTTAAAAGTATTTAGCAATTGTTCTGCTTGGCAGTGCAACGTGTCTGATGTGGAAGCTGCAGAGTTAATGCTCACCTCCCTGCCTGTGTCCCTCAGGTGTCTTTGCCTGTGTGTTTGCCAAACCATACCTATACCAAACACGACACGAAGTTTCATGGGAAATCAAGTTTCACTTAGTTTCCTTTGTGCCAAAATCTCTAAGGTGCAGACTGTGAGAATTAAGTAGTAGAATCTCATTGAACTGGACAGGAATTAGGCACCTTGGTACCTTTGTAGATCTTAGTCTAGCCTAGATTTTCATCAACAGGGCCTAGTTAATACAATGCCCTCTACCACCATTGATATGATACCCAACTTAAGTGTTATTTATCTGAACAAACCTTACTTGTTAATTTGTTAAAAGTTCTGTGAGACAATCCCAAAACTCCCTAGGCTAATATAGAGCAACCTCACTAGAAGACAATTTTTTCCTTCAAAATTATGCAGAAGGTGGAAAAAGTGAGTAAAAATTACTTTAGGAATGGGTTGCAGCTCCCTCACATACTGCGCAAAAGCGGTGAAGCCACTGGAGGAAAGGAGGAGTGACCAGCTGTTCTTGGAGAATGCAAGTTTATTCAAACCATGGGGTGCAGTGCAAAGAAAGCTTTAGTTGTGGGTTCTGTGAACAGTGTTTAAAGTCTGCCCAAGAGTAGAACTTAGTGAAATTCCTAGAGAAAAGCTTTTGTCAGTACGTGTGTGTTTGATCTTCCACATGCCTCTGAGGTTGGGTGCCATGAGAGAGCTTCTGACCTTTGGGTTTTGTACATTTCTGGGTGAGACTATGAATTGGTCTTGCCACAACAGCTTGCTTTAAAATTACAAAATCATCAAACACTTCTGTAATCACAGTAATCATTGTATTTTTCAGTTGTACTGTAGAATGGCTGTACAAGCTGACTATCACTGTGAAATACATGAATGAATTCAAGAAACCTAACAAATGTCAGAGTAATGAGAAAGTTTGGGCAAAATTAGAAAATTACATGAGCTGCTTGATTCCCATAAGTTTCCGTTTTCAAGAGCAAAGGTATAGCAAGTTTGTCAGGAAGACTTTTACAGTAATTGATTGGAAGTTTTTATATATATATATATATATATATATATATATATATATGTACACTGCTGCAACAGTAAACACAGTTGGGAAAAGTGTAATAAATGCAGTTAATAGTGGAAATAGTAGGATCAGAATATGAAAGAGAGAAGAAACACGAGCCAAACATTGCTCTAAATTCCATATGGCAGCAACAAGTTTGAGGCAAGCTAAGATTACCTCACGCAACAGAAGTCTCAAGTATTGAATGCCAAGTTAGAGCCCCAAAATAACAGTTTTTCCTCATTCACTTTAGCAGAAATTTAGTAACTGTGCAGCTGGAGAGACAAGAGGAAATGAAACATTTCTCAGAAAATTTAAAGATAAGATACACGCGTGTTAATCAGGCAGTGTTTATATCCTCCTCCTTTGTTCTTCCCTGTCCCCTTTCCCAAATTAGAAGGGCACCCTTAGTGTTCTGGCAGCAGGAGCATGCAAAAGAGAAGTATAACTGCTTTTCTTAGAAGTTCAGCCAAGTTCAGTGCAGCCAGAGCCCTCAGAAAGCAGCACCTACCTGTCCTAAAGAAGCTGAAGGTTGTTTTACTCCCAGAACACACCTTATGTTTCTTAAACCATCACTACTTACAACTTTGCTTCTGGGTAGTAAAATCTCATTACAGTCCTTTTGCCTTGGTAATTCAGAAATGTGAAGTGAAAATAACTTGTGCTCTAGGATTTCTCCTGGTTGTGTTGATCTTGTGGTCTTTTCTCATTCTTAAATGTGTCCTCAAGCCAATAATTTTTAACTAAAATACTCTATGTGTTCCAGTTTTAGGACACCTAGAAGTCATCCTGACCTGGAGCTCTAGAACTGTGAACAATCTTATCTCTAGCTAACCTGCAAAACCATCAGATATTTCTAGGCAGTGAATACAAGTCTCCATGGCCAGCAAAGTGACAAATGGTAAAATATGTTAATTGCATCAGCATAATGCAATCCCATTGTGTTCCTGGGTAGCCTGGTTAATTCTGAGTGCCTCAAGATGCACTCTAAATTTTTATGCAACCTGCAGCTTAATTCTGTATTGATTATATTGAAAGTATCACTTTTACAAATTTTACAGAAAGGTTCTCATGTTCTATAGACTAAAGTAGAAAATAGGTAAAGAATTAGCATTTCTAAGCCTTTTGAATGCAGTTTATTTTGGTAACTGCATCTAGTTATGATATTTTTCTGTGTGGATTTAATATTATTTAAATACTCTATGGTATTGGATTCTGTGCATGTAACATAGGAGTGTTTCCAAAAGGTTATCATTGTGATCCATTAGAGTCTAGCTAATGCAATATCTATCCTATAAAGTCTGGGATTCATGAGACTACAAAATAATTATTAAGATAATAGCATAAAAAATGGGCAAAACCAAATTATATAACATTATCTCTGATAAATTTTGTTCCATAAAATTAGTTTTTGAAATAGAAATTTACTAGGTTGAGCACATAAGTATCTGATCAGCAAAAATATATTTTCTCAAACTAAAAATATTTTTCTTACCGAATTGACTGCAAGTGCCTTTTCTTATCTCTTACAGTTTCCAGTACTATGTAAATTCATAGCTCCGAGGAATGGTGTAATTCCACATAACAAGTTGCATGATATACTGAGCCTGTTTTAATATATCTTTGTTTGAGAGAGGATTTTATCACTTTTCCCAAATATTATTTTGTTGCTTCAACATGATCATAAACCTCATTCAGATAACTCTCAATATCTTCTTTAAAGCTTGCACAGGCACCAGAACTGAGGGGATATGGACACAATGCAATCCTTAACTCACCCCTATTGTGCAGGAACAGAACAGGAGCCTCAAAGCTGCTGGGGGTCTTACATATCTCATATGTGCTGGAACAATGAAACAAATTATGAACAGGGCTTAAGGCTCAACTCTGAATTCTTGCCTTTGTGAGTTTGTGTCTCATGCATGGAGAGCATTGATTTTGCAAGGTGCTCTGAGATGTGGCCTGTCTGTCTGTGAATAGAACCAGATGGATTTTTTTCTGAAGTTTGACATTCAGAAAGGGATCTCTCCTTCTTTGGTCTGGCACTTTTATTAAGTCTGCTCATGGAGGTTTCATATATTAATTCATTCATTTCAATAATAATGTATTTAAACTGAAAAAAGCGTAATTGCTAATCTCACACACTGCAGTGCTGCTCTGTTCTGCTTTAAAATGTGCTGGGGTAGAAAATGCAATTACTTTAATGCAAAGAATCTAAACCCACCTAATTTTAGACTGTGCTGAAGAAATTATTATAAGGTCAAAGATGCACCTTCAGAGTTATTTCACAGAGGATATCTGAAATGGTAGCTAGTTTTACAAAACGTTTCAAGTGTGTTGAATTGGCTGGCAAAAGCAATCCTCAGCTGATATCATCACAAAAGATGTGTGAGTGTTCACGGCCCCAGAGTCCCACCAGTGAGACAGAGCCAGGTTACAGGAGATGCCATTGAGTTGAATCTGCTTTTGGATAACCTCCATGGGCTTACTCCAAGAGGAAAAGACTATTCAGTGTAACAAGCTAAGCCTTTGGCTGGTCAGAAAACAAATGCTGTGTTAAGTTTAATTACTTCAGCCACCTACTGATGATCTGAAAATCTTCTAACAAACCAAGTGTTCTCAGCTTGGCTTTGCCTTGGCCTCATGTTCTTTCACTGTACAGCTGCGTGGAAGTGCAGCAATCAGAGTTTAGATTATTCTTTGGCAGGTCATGAAACATAGAAGTAATTTCTCTTTACTTTCTCACCTTAAATTTTGATTTGGTGATATTATCAGCTTTATAAAGATGATCTGCCTCTGTGTCTGCAAATACAGAGAAGTGAACAGAGGGGGAATATGTCATTACAAATAAAAAAGGTCAATAATTATGGATGAAATCCTGCTTTGACTGAAGTGACACAAATGGCATGGCTTTCAACAAAATTAATAGTTGCAAATCACTGACAGTAAGCCCTAATAAAATGTTATTTCTATTCATAAGATTGTTCACAGTTCATATTTGTATGATATAAAACAAACTTGAAAAATCCTTTGCATATTTTATATTGGATAGGAGTGGCAGTTTCTCAGGCTACTGTGAGGAAAACATGATATATGTAAAGGATCAACATTGGCATTCATTAGGTGTATAAGTCATACAGGAATCTGCATCTTTATAAGCATCAGCACCAGGGTGCTGTTCTGACAAAACTCAACATTAACTCTTATCCCTGATTCACAGTCCTGTGACTGTGAGATATAAGTTTCTCAGAAGGTAAAAAACTTTGACCTCTCCTCTTTCTGAAGTAGAAAGATTGAATATCAAGAATTTTTTTACATCCTTGAAGTGTGAGTAATAGAGACACAATAACAGTTCTCCTAAGAAGTAGGTGCAGGGGACACCTATTTATGGCTTAGGGAGCTCAGCTTCTCTCTCTTCTTTCAATGTGCTTTATGCACAAGGGTGGAACCCACTCAGCACCTTTCAGAATGCCAGGTTTGTACAGTGGGATGTTTTTAACTGGACAATTGGGTTATTTTCCATTTTTAGAATAGCTACTGCATTTCAGAGAAGCAGAGGAAAGCTCTTTCAGTTTTGTTTTGGTTACAGCTACACGACAACATTTTCTCAACTTCTTAATAAAGCTCAGCTTTTTTTTCTTACAAGTGCAAAAAAATCACTGGCCTGTTCACAGAACAAAAAAATGTCTTTGGTCTCAAGGCTTATGTATTCACCAGGGAGGTTGGACTGTGCTCCAGCAAACAGAATTAATCAGCAAGTCATTGCCTTCCAGAAGTAATATGTAACACCTTGTTTTGTTCCTTGGTTCAAAAGGCACTGTCACTGTTGTACACCAGTGTGGTTTTTTGGTTTTTTTTAAAGGCTATAATTCATATGCAAACTAAGCTGGGATTCATGATTTCATAATAAAATGTTGAAACGCTTTGATCATGAGCTGGAAGGAGGTGTGAAACAGTGCTTCAGAAACAGACAGATATTTGTGTAATCAGCCTTTATGTATTGCCAGTTCAGAATAATAACATATAAAGAGCCCCAACTTACCTCATCTGCCTGGTACAGCTAAGGCATAAATAAAAGAGAACAATGGAATTACTATTACTCACTCACTGAGCCCCAGCTACATCACTGTATTCTTTATAATTGCTGGCAAGAAGATTAATGTTTTGTTAAATATCAGAGTAAGGTCACAAGGGGGCTTGCAGGGCTGTCTAAACATCTAGGTTTTAAACTCCTTCCTTCCTTCTTTTCTTCCTTCCTTTTTTCCTTTTCCTATTCTTTTTTAATTTTAATTCTAGAGAGATGAGCTTTCAGCATTTCCTTTAATTATTGTGACTTTTACATTTTTGTGTTTGAAAACTTTTGACAACATGAAAAATAAATAAAGACAACAATTGCTGTATGGATGATAAAGCTTAATCACCATATTGATAAGAAGATGGTAGGGGGTTTTATGTTCTAGAAATAGAGCCAAATTTCATTTTGCCTGTCATGTCTCTGTTTCTTCATGTCTGTTAGTTTTGTATCTAAATTAGGATTTTTTTTTCATTATATTAATGCTAGTTATCCTAAGTAACAATCTGTTTGGTTTAAAAAAAGGCCTTTCTAAATGTCTGTTAAATTACAGCTCATGAACACCAGCACCAGAGCAGTTCAAGTGAAAAGCTCATGGTTTTGCAGACTGAGGAGATTTACACCTTTGCACCTTCAGGTATATGTACCGGAGGTCACTAGCTCCGATTTCAGGTCTTTTGCAGCAAAGTATTGACATTTTCTCTTTGTGCAGATAAAACCTTATGGTTATAAGTCTCACCCATCATTCTAAAGAAATAGTCAAAGCAATATTCCGTCATAAATTAACTGATTTTTTTTTTTGAGAAAGTAAAACATCCATCCATATGGGAGAACAGCTTTATTTGGAAATGAATGCTCACATAAGAGATTTCTGGTACATATAAACACAGTTGTTTCTGGTGAAGGAGCAAAGAAATTACATAGTCATCTTAATCTCTTGTTTAGACTATTGCCAGTCATTTGCAAAATGCAAATATCTTCCTCATTTGGCTCAGATTATCCTCCAAATTACACAGGAGCAGTCTGGGCAGCAGCAACCAGCCTCATACAAAAATGGTAAATGTATTTTCCAGGCTCGCCCCAGACCCATCCTTGTAGGACCTCCTGAAACAGGTGCTTTTGGCCCTGGAAGAGCTCGGTGCGGGGCCAGCTCCAGGAGCTGAGTGCCACAGGACCAGGACCTGCCCCTCTCTCCCTCCCATCTCTTTGTCACTTCTGAGAAGAGTGGGGCATTTATTGGACCAACAAAGCAGAGAAAGGTTTGTGTTAAAGAATTCTTACTTCTTGGTGTCATTTGCACACTAACACCGAGAGGGCTCCTTAACAAAATTAGAATACATTTGTGACTTTTAGTGGAACAGGTCTTTTTCTCAAAGAGGGGTAATTCTATGTGTTATTACTGATTTTATAAATGTTATCTTCCATTATCTAATAGGGAACAAAAATAAAGACTTTAAAGATCCATATATGGGCAGCAGTGGTGAAAGTCATCCATTTAAATCCTACCACTTTGCATAGAATTAGCAGTGCTGTGGAAGAGCAAAATAAGCACTCCGTAATACCTGAACAGGTCTGACTGGTTTCAGAAGAAAAAGTTTAGCAATGTGAGCTAAAGGAGATAACAGATCCAAGAACTTCGTTCTGATTCAGGTTAATCTATGGCTTTTGGCAAAAGTATTTTATTCTGTTCTACTCAGTTTGCCTGTTACAAATGAATAATGATGAAAAATCTGTTCCTATTGTCCTACAGGTCAGTCATGAAAATACTATGTGATTAATTATATACCAATAGCTGTTAAAATGGTGTTTTAAGAATCCTATTTTCCATATTCTTGGATGTGGAACTGTGAAAATTAGCTGTAGAAAATAAAAATTGAGACCTAGATTGACTAATTCTGAAAATAGCCTTCACTTTCATCATTTCTTGTTATCACCATTAGATATTCCAAGTGTATTACCACATCACTGAAAAATTACTGCAGTTTTGCCTTTTGTTACAATCCACTAGAATTCTAAGGACCAGGAAAGGAGTCTAGAAGGAGTATGAGAGAATGGAATTTGTTTAAAATACATTTAAAAAAAAAATAAATGAGACCACTTGTCATTCATTTAATTTGTAAGAATTCTTTATGAGCCATCACAATATTGTGAACTAATTACTCCATAATTTCAATTTGTAGCTCTCCCCTGGAGACATGAATGTTATTCCCATTTGTATCAGCCAAAGATCTGGTGCAGTTGTTGTTTAGTTGTGAGAGTTTTTCCATTGGTTGAATTCAAAGTATTTGAATGGTCAATGAATGAAAGTATTAATCAGTGAGATTAAATAAAACATAGTAGAACTTCTTTAATATAGACAATCCTTTATAATTTATAGATGCATTAGACACAGCATTTATGTATGTAGAAATAGGTATGGTGTGCATAGGAGAAAAACAATGTGAAAGAAACAACCTTAGAAGTTATTTATTAAAGACATATGACAAATTAGAACTTAAAAAGTTAAAAGACTGTTCAGGTTAAGGACCTATAAAAGGTATTAACATGTACAAGAAACAAGAATGTGAAATTAATTAGTCTTGCTTTAAAGGAGAATTTTCCAAGGGCTGGAGTTCTTGTGACTTTTGTTGGGAAGCTATGGGAAACAGCAGTTCTACTTATTTGTTGGTCCGTTCAGCTGAACTTAGTGTATTGTTTGTAACTTTGTGAACTCAGACAGATGTGATGCCATCTCTGTCTGCTCTCATCCAGCCTCTCACTGCTGCAGGTAAGTTAAACCACTGAAAAAGAGCAGGCAGGAGCACACAAGAGTTCCATAATTGAAAATAGGTGCATTTTTCCGTTGAATACTCCTGCAGTTTGGAACTGAAAACAAAAGTGAATATGCAGCTCTGCTCCCAGGAGAACAACAATAGGAATAATTTTCTAACTGTGCCTGTTCTATACAGCTCAAGTCAGTGATCATATTTTAATAAGTACCATCTCTCCATTATTTCTAATATTTCAAAGAACAACAATGTTACTATGTCAGCTTTTTTTCTCAGGTGACTTGTGAGAAAATAAGTTGTTAAATGTCTGGAAGAGGCGGGGGACACTACAAGTATCAAAGGCAAGAATGAGAAAACTCAGAAATACAGTGTGCCAGTGGTAGACTTCACTCTAGAATCTACCAGTAGAAAGCATTTATTTTAAATCAGAAGACAACGCTGGCTTCTGGCATTCTGTTTTGCCGATCACTTTGGGATAGCTGCTGCAGTGTATTAGTAAATAGTAAAGAAAACAAGGCAGACATTGACATGCCTGGAGTGTGCTCAGCAAAGGCCGCCATGAGTGGCTCAGGTGTTGGGTCTTGTCCATCTTGGACAAGACAAAGCTCTGGTGGACCTCTCAGCAGCCCCCAGTGCCTGCCAGGGGCGTTAGTGAATGGGACCAGGTCACAATTCTAGAGTTAAACGTAAACTGAGCTCTCCTTTTGAAAACATGTTAAGATATGATCATTCAGTTTTCATTATATTCTAAACCAGTCAGGAAATACAACTCCTTCTTTCAAAATGCCATGTTAGGGCATGAATTAGCAAGTAGGGTACTTTGATTAGAAACAATATCCATGGAAATTGCATCATTGAAAAATATGGCCTTGCAGGTTATGTGCCTAAACATTGACAGTGATGGTTCTTAGTTTATTGATTAATTTAAATGTAAAAGACAGGTGGCAAAAACCTATTAATAAGCTCCCTGGGAGTGTTTTCTTCTTATATTTTTGGTGTGATTTTATTGATTTTTATATGGCTGATTTACCTCCAGGGACACCTGTGTATCCCTCAGATTCACCTGCATTTGGCTCTGAAGTGTGGTCAACACCACTGTTCTTGATGAAGCGCATGGTTCAGGTTGCAAAGCAGCTGTATTGCTTAAGGCTCTGTGCATCAGAACTAATCTATCAGTAAAAAAATCATTTTTTGAGATTTCAGTCAACATGATGAAAGATATTAGGTGGCAACTTCACAGAAGCTGGGCACACATATACCTTTGAAATCCTGTGGCACTCCCTGGAAGGTAGGACTAGTTTTAGCACATTGGAAGATGCTACTGGCAAAGCCTGTGGTGATGTAAATCAGACATCAAACAAATTTACTAAAAAATCTTTTATTCCTTGTTAAACCTTGGACTGAACGACAAATTCTGAAATGGAAAAGAGGTTCATAGATCTCTTCCACAAAGATAGATGGACCTGGATTGTGCAAAGTCATGGCTGCCCTTACAATCTGGCTCTGTGAAGAGGCTAGTAGGAATAAACTTTAATTTTAGTTGCAAGATGGGTTAGACAGCTTTTGTATCTGTGAGCAGCATTCAGAGGAACTCTGTGACAGGCTCTAAAATACCATAGATCTCCAACAGTTTAGTTCTCAGTGGTCATCACTTTACTTCTTTCATAAGGTCAAACTTTACAACCCAGTCACTACATCTAGAGTTGTTATATCCATGTTTCATCTTTCCTATACATGCATATGAGGAATACTCTTGCAGAATTACAGTTTGGAAAAATCGACCATGTGAAATTTAATTTGTTAGAATGCCACAAAATATATTTTTACATACAGGCAAAAATTAATGAGAACTGCAAATATATATTTTTTTAATAGTAAAAAAAATAAAAACCAGTCTAGCTGCTGAGAAGAAGATAATTATGATGAAGGATAAAAGAAAAAGAAACAGTGTTATTAACTAGTGCAGGATAAATAGACTCTTAGCATTCTGAACATTAAAGTTTTTGCCTGTCATTCATGTACAGAAAATCCAAAATAAAAAGAAGTAGCAATATTATATTGTACTAAGAAGCTCAGGAATAAATGTTAATGGGTTACATGGGACATAGCTTTTTGAGGCTTACTGTGTTTCCTATTCACTAACATTGTTCTGTACTTGAGCAGGGGGAAATATTTTGGTACATTTTTCCCCTCACAATCAACAGTAAGGAATTCAGGGGAGCTGTCTGCCCACATGTGATGAAAGGCTGCAGGCTCTGTGCCTCACCATGACAAAAAAGTATTACAAAGTCCAAAGGAAAAGAATCAATCAGGTTGTATTGATTCAAGGTGGTCTGAGACCTTCACTCATACAGACCCAGCTGAAAACATGTCAGAGAAATGGCAGGTGGAGAGAATTAGGGTGAGGCCAGGAAACCTGGCAGGGTTGGAAAGGGTGGATCTGCAGGTAAGCCCCAAAATCTCACAGTATTGCTCACGTGAGCCATTCTCTCAGGATTACAGCTCTCTGTGGAGCTCCATGGCTCCTGCTCTGCGGTGGGAGCAGCGCTGGTGCCAGGGAAGCTCTGCTCCCTCACCTGTGGAGCCCTGGGGGCTGCAGCCCTGCCTGGGATGGGATGGGATGGGATGGGATGGGATGGGATGGGATGGGATGGGATGGGATGGGATGGGATGGGCTGCGTGTACCTGGGTGTGCACACTGGAGGGTGCTCGCATTTAGAGCAGAGGCAGAGAGCTCTTTGTGGTGGGGTCCTCCCTAAGGCAGGCAGGGAGGAAATGGAAGGGCTGAGCTGTTGGCACCTGGCTGCTGTTGGAGAGCAGGAGGTGGCCGTGGCACTGCTCTGACTTCGCTTGTCACCCAGGCTAGGTGAACTTTCAGTGATTTTTGTGCTTATTCAGAAATTTGGGCTCAGCTCCTGGTTTGCGTTGCTTGTATTACTCATGCTGAATGTACCTATATGTGAGCCTGAACTTAAATGATTTTCCTGTTAGTGTATTTCTCCTTGTTTATATGTGTATTTATTCGTGTTTTCCTCAGGCTATTTCAAATGTCATTGGGAGTTAAAGATGATGCATGACACATTCCAAAGAATTGTAGTAAAAGACAATATAGCATATTTCTTCCATGCCTGAGTATATTAATTCTTGCTTATATAAGAAAATGCACAAAACAAATTGTAAACAAGGAATCAGTTGGAATCAGAGTATGCATGAATAATGATATGCATACTCATCTCAGATATAAACAACAACAAAAAATTCAGGTTTAACTGCCAATGGGTTTAGGAAACATTTTTCTTTTTCAAAGGAAATTACTCAATGGAATAAAAACATGCTTTTTTAAAATAAATGGATTAATTTACTTTTTGCTCCAAGATAAATAAATAATCATAAATAGTGTACTTAGCATTAAAAGAGGTATAATTCTCTCACACATACATACTTGTCTTGGTGGTGGAGTTTGACCTTGGCTTTATGACACTTATATCTGCTTTCTTTAAAAATTCTTTCTGGGTTTTATGGGTGCTCCTTTACCTGCAGTCCTGCAGTTTGCTGGTCACTGCATCTGAGTCAAAGCATATCAATGGGAAAATTCTTACCAGCTGCACCGTGTTCTTGTATCAGGCTCTGACTTGATCTGATCCTTTTGCCCATGAAGTTCATTGCAACACTTCTAGAGACTTCAGTGTCTCTTCTGGCCAGCACTTTCATGTGTCATTATGCACCTACAGTCGTAGTTGACTTTTCATTTACTTTTCCAAGTCTGTTGCAACAGAAATGTTTTTCTTCATGATGATAATTCTTTTTTAAATGCTGTTTCAAAAAGGTTGTGGATTTGTTTCCTGTTTTTTATGCACCAGTAATATATAATTTCTTTCCTGCCTGCACGTTTTTAACCTTAATGCCAGAGGATAAGAAAATAAATAGCATTGTATTTACATTTCAGATTCCGTTTAAGTGTGTGAGTATGGAAAGAGAAATTTTTCTTTTCGGTTACATGAATAAAGCTCCATAAGTGTTTGCAGGATCGGGGTTTTAATTTGTAACCCTGATCTGGCTGCACGAACAATTCTAATAAAGTTTAATGAACATTATTAAAAGTTTATATGCAGGCAAATAGGGTTGCACATTTGGAGTAGTCATTACTCCCCTCCAAAAAAGAAGTGGCTTGAGGTAGCTCCAATTTTCCACTCACAGAAATAGGGGCATCAGGACAGTCAGGAGCAGAACAGGATCCCCTCACCTTCCAAAGGAAACACAACAGAATAGTGGGAGTTTAACGGGAACCAGAAAGGCTTCCATTGAAGCCAACTCACCAGTGCAAAACTGCTTAGCTTCCCCCCCTCACTGCTTTGCCTTATCTTTACCATGCTTAACCTGGAACAAAATCCTGCTGCAAGGTTTGCTCAGCTGGCCCACCTCAAGGAGTTATTCCCATGAACTGGGTTCTTCACCTGTGGCTTGAGACTGAATGTCTGAGACAAGAAGGTCTGAGCTGGAAGAGACAATCATGTCAATAAATTGATTTTTTGAAAAACCTCATTGGTTCCAAGGGAGGTTAGTCCTGCAAATGAAGTTACTCGTGTACTTAACTCTTTGCTGGATCAGGTATTGTAAACTCTCTAGGGGAGGACCCATGTTTTCTTTTATTTGTCTGTAAAGAGCCATGTATACCTATGGCACTGTATAAATAAATAATAATAATAGAAACAATAAAAACCATCTAGGGATTAAGCAGACCTTTTAAAGAGGCCAACTGTTCTTCACATAAATCTTGGATCTAATTTGAGCTCTAATAAGCTCCATTTCCTGCTTTTCCAATATTTTTAAGCCGCGTTGCAATAGCTATCTTTTTTTTTTTTTAACAGGTGTTTTAAGAGGGCCCTAAGGCAAGTATCTAATCAACCAAATGGAATTTTCCATGCAGTTAAGTGTTTTATTCAGCTCAAAACATTGTCTTTGATTAGACTTACCACCTTCCCTTTTGCCCTTTTCCATTATTTTGGCAGGCTGTGCAGGTGGAAAAGCTCCATCCGTACTGCAGCTCCATCCTGTGAAGCAGCCTGGCTGTGCGTGCCTGCCTGCTCGCCTTGGAGTGAAGGAGAAAACTGCGGAGGCAGCTGCACAGTGCCAGCCCTGGAAGTGCCTGTGCCACAGGACAGCCTTTTGTACAAGGTACTGAGCTTTCCATGAGCACTCATCTCCTGCGGGTGAGCCCATCCTGCTGCCTGCAGCCCAGGCTGAGTGTCCCCCAGGATGTGCCTGGAGCTGGGCTGGGCTTTGGAGTCCTGCTGAGCCCTGGCTGCCGAGCTTCTGCTCAGTCTGAACTGCAGTAATTTATTTCTCACGTACGCCTGTGAGAACCACAGTCCTCTTCGATGGCAGTGGAGGTGTTTTAAACAAACTCTTTATCCTTCCAACCTTTTTTTAAATTTGGCTTTCTGAAATGGAAATTGGTTTAAATCGTATGAGGGTATAACATGTTACATTATGCTTAATATTTTCCCACCTCCTGAGGTGTTGTGAGGATTTTTAAAGTAATATTTATACAGCATTTTGAAGATAAAAAGCATTGCATAAGTAATAATTATTATCTACATTTATTTTCATGCCTCAGTTGAAACATCTTTTTCTCTTTGTCTAAGATGCTTAATTTTTCTTCTGCCTTTTTTTTTTCTTTTTTTTTTTAATTACTGTGTTATTTAACTTTGAGATTTTGGGGTATAATTTTGGAGAAGAAAACTGCTGTACAGATTATATTGTACTGTGTCAGATAGTTCTCTTTTTTGTTTTTCATCCCATGATGAACTGATGCTTTCACCAATCCAATCTGCAACCAGAGGTTTATTCATGCCAGAACAGAAGAATAGTTTGATTGTTCAGGAAATCAGCCAAGACTCAGAAGGCCTAGATTTTCTCCATTCTGATGCAGGTTTCTTGTTCAACATTGGAAAAATCACTTAATTTCTTCATGTCTCAGCTGGCCATCTGCAAAGCAGAAATGGTGCTTCCCTACTGTGTACTTGGGTTTTAATATTACTTTTCTGTTGAGGCAGTGCTCATAAGGGTGATAGGAGAGCCAATATAGTTCAAAAGGTATTTTTAATCTCCTGTGTGCAGATCACTCATGGATCCAGTGACTTACAAATGGATATAGGGCCTGTATTTCAGAAATACAATACATACCAATTTAACTCTCAGTTAACTCTTTGTTAATTTTTTATTAATAATATTGTGTTTATGTTTATATTGTATTTATTATTGATATATTTAGTCATTATCTTCTTTGGAAAGAATCAGTAAAAAATCTTTTCAAAAGAATTAATAGGCATATCTCCATGGTCCCTGGCAGTGTCTGCTTTCCAAAAAGAAGATACACGCAGTACTTAGGGCTTGACCCTCAGAAAAACTATGATGAAGTTGTTTCCGTACATTTTGCTTTGGATATGTATTTCAGTGATTTTGTGCCAGGTACAAGCAGTCATTTCATTCTCCATACCTGGAGACCATTTGTTCTTGCCATGATATGCAAAGGCATATTTTCATCTCTCCTCATATCTTCATCCATTTATGCCATTGATTGCTACTGGTGAGTGCATATTGGTAATTAGATATGGAAACACATTATGTTCATCCTCCTTTCCAGGAGGAAGCTGTTATATCCAAGTTATTCCCTACTTTAAGTAGTAAAGAGGAAAATACAAAAGTATTGTATAACATATGATCAGAAAAAGCTTCTAAACATAAACACTTGTGCTTTCATTGCTTTCTTGATCAACATGCAGTGCTGAAAAGGTGGGGAAGATGGAGATGAAATTTTATCATATTTTAACTGAATTCAGTTTGCTTTTCAAATGGTTCTCCTATCCCAATGGGAATGAACCATGGCAAGATAATGTTACTTAATAGTTTTATTTCTAAAATGCACCTTCTTTTCTCTGTGCAAGCAAGTGCTTTACAGCTTTGATAAAAACCATCATGAAACAGATGCTAAAACATTATCCTAAATATCATCTCACTTTCTGCCTTAAATGTAGGCATTAAAGTAGTAAAAGGAGGTCTACTACACAAGTAAAAATGAAAACCAGAAAAGTTTGCATGTGGGGATAACAGATCATTGTAATCATGTTGAAGTTTTTATCAGCTGCAGTTTCAGTATCTTGAAATTGTACTGGATAGACTCAGATCCACATTTCCTCTCTGAAATAAGGTTGGTTGCTTGAGAAGTCAAACGTTCTGAATGTATTCCTATGGAAGAATGAAATTATAGCCCATGAAAGGCTGTGAGCTCTTCATACTTTGGCAGCTGTTAATGTCCAAAAAATTGAATTGGCCCTTACAGGAAGCTGATCCCATTGTGTCATGGTATTGCTGTCCAGTTGTGGTGGTCTTCCCTTGTACATCCCATTCTGAAAGGGGAATGTGTGCTGAGGGAAGTTTTCTGTTAGCTTCTGGTCTGTTTGTCACCTTGATATCACTTGTGCTCATGACCTTGTTCTCCACATATCCCCAGTTCATTACAGAAATACACTCTGCTCAAAAAATTCAAGTGCTCCCAAATATTAGAGGTATTTGAAAGATGAACCCAACTCTGCATCTAAATTTTGCAGTCCTTAAAGGGAATAAAAACAAAATGCATGGGTGTGATGTTGGCTCAGTAACATAATTAGCAAACTTCTAGTTGACTTCAGCAGAGCAGATTTGCATCCCAAACATCAATAGCTCCAGCCACCAGCAGGGTTTGAAATATGAAGCTGGACGTGAATCCTGCTTTATTAATTTCTGCTGAAAAGTGAATTTAACTTTGCAAAGTGTTTTCTGCTTACATTTTGTTTTGTTACTGTTCCAACTAAATTTAGCTTTCCTGAAACAATCTGAGAATTGAAATGAGTTTCCTGTCCATGCACATTTGTAATTTTTTTGTACCACTCGTTTCTTTTTTGATAGCACATTGTTTTATTCTTTGAGTCTTAAAAAAAAAGAGAGAGAGAGAGAAAAGAAAAACCTGCCACAAAAGTGAAATTTTTTTATTGCATTTCATTTTAAGTCTTCTTTTTAAAGATCTGTCATTTATACAATGACAAGAAAACTTTCTAAATTGGAACTAATTTATGAATTCCTTCTTTTTGGCATAATGTCACTTTGCAAGTTAAAATGATAATGACTGGAAAGATCAAATATGTTTATCTAAAAAAAGAAGAGGGGTTTTAAGAGTTTGTGCTCATTAGAAATCTTTGCCAACTCTGTACACAGCAGACATTATAGATTTTTTGAGCGCAAAAATCCTTTACGTTAAGAAAAAGCTGCAGCTGAGAATGGTAAAGGTTGAAGACAGTTCAGAATCCCTTTGTCTAACAGCTATAGATGGGTGAAATATCTGGTTTTCACTTGTGTGATTTTTAGAATGAAATTGGATTTTGTCACCAAACCAATCCTTCATACTTCACATATGTAAGTGGATTCTTCCCATTCAGCCTTCCATTCATGAGCAACCCTTCAATTGCACAAATATTCACAAGCCAGTGTGTTACCTGTTGTTTTTAATAACTTCTTCTTTGCAACAGTGATTTAGGAATGTGCATCCAAATGGCTTACAGTGGGACTTGAGTACACTGGAAACTTTCTGACCTCTCTCATTATAAAGATTTTGATGCGAAGGAAACAACTAAGCTGTAGCAAATGAAGTAGAATTAATACCATTATGCTCACAATATGGCCACTGCCTGGGGGGAATGCTGTCAACTGATCTAATAATACCAGAATCACATCCTCACACCATTGTAAAATGCATCCATATGTTTCTTATCAAGGCCACTGGTGGCACAAGTCCTTGATCCAGGCAAGTAATAGTCTTTAAAGTTGTACAGAAGAAAAGTTTCATTTGGTGCTCTTTCTGTGCCCTGTGCTGTTGCTTCCTCTTACACTTCTGAATTTCTTGTTCCTACCAGTAATGTTGGTGCGTCTGCATCTGTTCTCTCTTCCAATATGCCAGTTTTGTCTTTATCCTATGTTTTACTCTCTCGTGATGTGCTCTTGACCAATGAAGTGTTTAGAAGTAGTGTGAGGAAGGTAGTAGTCTATGATATAAAAAGGAAGAAATCTGTTGCCCCACTCATTTTCTTTCAGTGAAGGTGTGCAGATTTTTAAAGCAAGTGCTTAAAAATGATTATGAAAGAATTAAGAAAATTATACCAAAAAATGTCATATGATATTTTCTAATGCTTTGTCTAGGCACAGTTTTATTCAGTGCATATTTCAGATTACAAGAGAATACGGAAACCATTTCTGCCTTATACTACCAAAAATAGATGGGCTTGTAGTTTCACCTTAATCTCATTTTAGCTGTAGCTTTCACACAAAAAAAGAAATCTGATGCAAAAGCCTGCAAAGACTAGAAACAAAAATAGAAACATGAATAAGATAAAAAGTATTCAGACTACATTGTTTCATCTTTAAATCACTCTGATTGTTTTCTCCTTCGAGAATATGAAGACAGTTCCTATCCAGGGTTTTGCTTTGGCACCACCTGTCACTGAAGAAGGTCTCACAGCTGAGTGGTGATTTCTGAACATCTCTCTTATTCTCAGAAGCGTCCGCTGTCATGTCCTGTTGGTGCTACTTTCTTTGGCTAAATACGACTTTGAGGATCAGTTGTTTTGGATGTGCTGGGGGAAAAAAAAAAAAGTGAATTAACATGTGTGATATAACCCAGAGACAAATATGTATGATTTATCTTTTTGTTTATAGAATAATTGGTTGGGTTTTTTTCATCCTTTGTATGCAAAATTTCTAAGGCATTTCCAGAGTGATATGGAATAAAAGGCCTCCTCTATGTACTCGCACTGATACTCCTGAGTACAGGATTCAGTACCATTCTCCATTTTATACTCAGTGTCTTGAAGATGAAAGCTTAAATAAGAAGACTACAATTAGCTAACCTGCCCATGAGCTGTTATACAAAGCTTCAAATCTCAAGTGAAATATGAAAAGTGAACACAAGAGCAGGTGCTGCAGCTGGCTGGCATAAAAAAATAGGTTTCATTGCTGTCACATATTTGAAGCACAAGAATATGGGAGTGTCTATGATCAACATCATATTAAAAGCCTTTTCAAAGAAAATAAGTGATCCCAAGCTATTTGGATGCTATCCAGATTTCTTTGGAAGCACTCTAATATGAGAATAATTGAAAGCAAATCTCTAGATAAAGATTTAATGTTTGTCTTTATTCTGAGATCAGAAATTTATCCTACCACTTTACAGTGCTCCAAAGGCATGGGGATGTGGCACTTGGGGATATAGTTTAGTGTTGAATATGGTGCTGGGTTTACATTTGTACTCCATCTTACAGGTCTTTCACAGCCTTAAGGATTCTATGTTTAGCTGTCACATTTATAGGATCATGTTCTTGACTTATGTTCTTCATTTCAAAGATAATTTGAGAAACATTGAAATGCGCTGAGGTGCATCCTGCTAAGGATCCATAACATTTGTGCATCAGAAACCCCTCCAGAAAGCAGAAAGACAGTAAAAGAGGATTATACAAAATATTCCTGAACTAGATTGTGTCAGTCTATTACATGTAAATATAGGTAAAGATGTCCTTGAAATTATATATTTAAAATGTTGTAGGTTATTTGCAGAGGGCGGTGGGACAGAATTTAGCTTTTTAATGAAATCCAACAAAAACACAACTTACACCAGCTATATTATAAAATCAAAGATAAATTTTGATTAATCTTTTCTATTTTTAAGGTATTAAGCTAGTTACCAAGATGACATATAGGGCAGTGAAAACTCAGTTCCAGCTCCACTTTGTGAACTGAATCCTGTTCCCTTCCTTTCTGCCCCTCTCTGTATAGACAGAGCTTTATTTAAGAGTGTTATTTAAGAGACAGTACAATGACTGTGCTGTTGTTACAAGCTTTACATTTGTAGAGACATGACGGGGTGTAAGAAGAATTAGTTCATGGTTGTTTCTCCCTCCAGACTTGTGTTGTTTAAGCCCAGCTAGAGGAGGAACACCACACAGGCTCCCGAGAAGAAGGGAGACTGATAGAGATCTGAAGTTACTCCTTGCTGCAAAAATTATCTTCATATATTATATTTCCTTCATAGAAAGTCCAGTATCTGACTACAAGTGGTGACGAAAAGGTTTTGCCTGGAGACATGCTTGGATATTGCTTGGTGCGAATGCTGAATCACTGCAGTGATGTCAGCATGGAATTGCACTGATGTGCCTGAGAAAATGGGCTTGACCAACTATTTTCTTTAGATACAGGAATATAATTTTCAGTGAAAGTTTTAGAATCCTTGGATGTTTCCACCAATTCCGTTATTCTGGAGGCAGTGTGTCTGTCAGGCAAGTGTTAAAACCATTAATTTTGGAACGTTCTGCCCCCAACTTGCAGTATTGCCATCATATTGTGATATTGCTGTGTTATAGTATTACCACACTGACCACTCAACAGTTTTTACCTCTTTCTCTCTAGAGCTGTCTATTAATCTTGACAAACCTTTGAGCATGGTCACCAAGGGGGGAAGGAGGCTCTGGATATTATTTAAATATGAATTCTTCAGATTTAGCATGAGTATAATTTTTTTCTGCAGTATCAGTGTACATGTGCCAACAATAGTAGTCAAGTTCTGATTTGAAAAGATGTCCAAAGGAAACTCTGCCAAGGACATTGTTGTTGGATGATAATAATTCCAATGGAATCAACCAGCTGGTTAAAGGTTAAAGACAGCCAAACTGCCAAAACCTAATACTTAACAGCAGAAATTTTTAGGGTTATCTGTCTACTGGTTTTTTTTGCTTTTAAAGAAATGTGGCCTAGCAAACTTCTGTCATAGGCTGGAAGGTTTGTGCAGACAGAAGGTAGTTAGCAAATAGAATTATGTGCAGAAATGCTTTAATCCCTGCAGCCCCTATATAAGAACATCTGCTTGAATTACAGGCCGTACATAAATTGTGTGTGCTTGTTTTTGTCACAGATCCTTCCCCTCTACCCTCTGCTCCCCACATCTTATATGATACACTGCAAAAAACCCACCCAAAACAAGAGCTAATTAGTACTTCCAGCCCCCCCCATTAGTGAAACTTGATATGTTTACTAAAAAAATAATTGCGACATTCCATTCATAAATCTTTAGCAATGTCAGCATTATACTGATGGAATTATGATGTCCCAGTACAAATTGTCTGACCTGCTTTATGTTCCCCAGCACATAATTAAGGTGGCGGTGTGTTAAAGGAAGTAATTTTGTTCAAAGCTTTGGCACCAGCAGTGCAATGTCTTTTGCTCGTATTGCTAACAGCTCCCAGTCAAGGTAGGAGCTGCACCGTGTTTGACTCTGAAATTAGACATATTCCTGTGGCTCTGAGCACAAGGCTTTGAGCAGCACAGGCAGAATTTAAAATAATGTTTGGTGTAGTGACTTTGTCAGGATTTGGGTTTTACTCTCTTGAGGATTTGAATGAGCAAATAAGTTAATGAATGATGACAAGAAAAGCTTAAAAACAACAAGCTTTAAATTTTGTTCACAGGTAGTTTGAAACATAACTTGTTTCCTTTCTTTGTAATCTTTGAACTTTCTTGTTCTCTTCTTTGAAGATGGAAAGTTTTGGAGAGTATCTAACAGGCCTTTGAAACATGTTAGCAAATTGAATTTTATTGCCAGAGTGCATATTCTGAATATTGATTTTAGAGGACCATAACAGTGTAAATTTCTAGAGAAAATGCCAGTGGCAATGTCAGATCCTGATCCCACAAACAGCTGACACTCTCTGCCTCACTAAGTTCTGGAAAAGCCACACTGACTTTGAGAATCACAATCTTTCTGTACAATTCAGTCATAGAAATATCTTCCACACCATTTGCAGTCGCTGGTGAGGTCTCCAAGCCTGTTGACTGTAACTTGGGTCTGAGCCTTTGTAGAATCACATTTTATGAGCCTTCCTCACGTATTATTCAGTGACTTCCAGGCACGACTTGTATTTGCAGTATTTCCTTACAGGATAGATCATAGGATTTGGTTGAGCATAAAAAAGTCAATAAAATTCATAGTAACTAATGAAGCAAATGTGATTAAATGTATTTTCTTTATCCCTGTGAAGCATTCAAGCTTGGGCAGATGATAGGGAAATTGCTACTGTTACTTTAGTTCAGGATTTGAAATACCCAGTGCTTTGAAGATGGTGAAATTACCTTTTGACTTCATTTGGCATTTGTAATGATTACCTCTTTTTTGTTATTATTTATTTTATTCTCTAGAAAACAACTTTTGGGTTAAGATTTTCATGGTTTCACATAGGTTGTGTCTTTAAAGAGCTATCAATGCCATTTCTGTTTACAAGTCAAAAATCCATGCACTTTAATTTCTACTACAGCTAGTACGTGGTATAATGTTTACAATTGGCAAAAGTAAGAACTACTCAGCTTTGTGTTTACAAGCAGGTGCTCATATTTGAGCTTGGCTAAAACTTTCCCCTTAAAGTCAGGAGAACATTTAACCCAGGATTAGTTTTAATTTGTCTTTCCAGCTAGTTCCATGGCCCAAATGTACACACTCTCATGTCATCACTTTTACAGTCTGCCATTTTTTTACATAGCATTTTAAGATTTCAGTAAAGCTTGGAGGATATATTTTGATATCATTGGATCTTCAGCACATTCAAAACAGAATAATAACCCAAAATATACATTTTAAAGCAATTTGCCTGCTGTGATATAGTACAACACTGGCCTTTCTGCTCTGTTCTCTAAATGAAAACACTGACTAAAAGATCACAGAGATTCCTTGAAACTTGTATTGTCCATTTCAGTGGATCTGAATGATCCAGGCATTTCATTTCAGCATGCTTTTCTACTGTTCACTCAAACCTCCAACTAAGGCTCATATAAATTACACATCTAAACACATAGAAATGAGTTATTGAAAATTCTGGATTTTAATCTCATACCAATATCAACCTGATTTTTTACGCCTGTTGTTTCTGAGGTCTAGGGAATATGTCATTGGACAAATTGTCTCATGAGACCAAAATTAGCTGCTACTCTTTCCTTTAAAATATTAACTGCTTAATAATTTCCATGCAAATACACTAGCAATTAATAATTGCATTGCAATGACTTGGCTGTTTATAGCCTGTAAATTGAAGCATTAGGTGTATGTAAATATCTTGACTTCAGTGGGAAATGGAAAGACGCTGCTTAGTAATAAAGGCTGTCTTATTCAATTAGCAGAATGTTACATTTCCTGTTTCCTTCTAAACACCATAGGGTCTCCTAAACATTCGCAAGGTTGGTGTTGACTGAGCAGGCTCTTGCATTGCCCATTACAGGAAGCCTTGGACTTAAAATTACCAGATGAAATAAAGCAGAACAAAAATTTTACCAAGTATCAGTAGGGCTGTGGCTAAGCTGTTTGAAAAGCAAAACTAAGGAGTGGCAGGAAATCAGGGTAACATTTATTGCTGAGAAAAGGTTCAGAGTGGTAGAAACTATTTGTCAAATGGTCTGAGTAGAGACAAAACTGACAAAAGCTTTTCAACACAATGTTGAAATGCTTCATTTTGAAAATGTCAAAATGAACTGGTTTGATATTTCAAAATGTTTTGGGGTGGTGCATTGTAATGGCATCTGAGGAAATAAAAGGCTAAGTTCACTCAAGTGCTCGAGGACTGTGTCCTCTTACCGAATAAATGCCATGAGATGCCTTGGCTGGAGCCTATCTCAATCTCCCTGCCTTCCAAGGGTGTCCTCAGCCTTCCGCAAGATGCTTTGTGCTCTGATTCGTATCTTGACAATGTTTCACTCTGCATGGTCAACCTGTAAGTCATTGAGCAGAGAAGGAATCCTTCTAGCATCACAGTCATTCAAACCTTCTGCCCATGCACTGAAAATTCAGCACAGCAGAATTAAGGATTCTGATATCTCAAGGAACAGCATCAAATACTTTGTGGTGAAACATCCTTAGTCCTCTCATTTGTATGGAGTATTTAAATGTTATTTGATAAAGAGAACTAAAGCAGTCATAAGATACATTTGGAATATCATTGGGTGTCCTTAGGTATCCTTGGCAACCTTTAAGATCTAATTATTTCTTTCCCTTTCTTAGTTTCTCCAAATGAAACTTTCCTTATATGGATTTTTTTTCACGACTTATTTCACTTCTGTTTTTTGAACTAGTCATCTAAAAAGAAAAAATAATCAGCATTTTCACATTCCTCCTCCAGATGATTAGATCTTCAAAAATCACAATGTAAAAAGATTCCATATTTGGAGTGATGGAAGTTGCCGGAATGTGTCAAGGATCAGAATTTCCCTTAACATCTCTTGGGTTGCTGTGCCAGCAGGTGTAAGTCAGCTCAGTTCCATTCATGTCAGTAAGGTGTGCTGTTTTATACTGAGCAGGGCATTGACTCACTCTATTTTGACTTCTATTAGGTAAATTAAGATTAGGTGTGCTAATGGGTTTGTGTTTCCCCCACTGATTTTAGTAGGTCCTTACAGGTCCTCTTATACATCTGCTTATGTGAAAGACAACTACTTTCATTGACTCAAATGACATATTCGTTAACATAAGGTAATTAAGGTTGTAAGTTTCTGGAAGACTGAGATCTCAGATTGTAAATCTGGTACATTTTGAAAAATAATAATAATATGTGTGTTATATTTGTGTGTAAGTTGTGTGTGGCTTTGTGCAAGTATTATTGTTAAAAACTTGTTTTGTTTCCATCTCTCAATTGAAGAAGATTAAAAAACACAAGCAAACTTAAAGGAATTAAATTAGTCTCCATTCAAACAGTAGTATAATCATGTCGGTAGTTGCTGTGGGCATAAGAAAAGAGTTGTAAGAATCTTATTGAACTTTTTTGTAAGGGTATTGTCATCTACATCTACGTAATTGAAGTCAAAACTGTTGCAGATCAATATTTTATGGGTTTCGTAAAAACTGAGGAATTTATGTATGTAGCAGATTATTTCACAGTATTGTCAATCTGCCATGTCTTCCCATCCTCTTTTTAAAAAATTCCCCCATTGCAAAGCACATTATCACTTTAATGAAAACAAAAAGGGTGCATATTTATTTTCCAAAGGCTTCTTCAGGACGTTCATGTTACTTTATAAAATGTTAGACTGTGCCCTTTGTCTTCTCATCATTTCCATCTGCTGAAGAAATATATCTGAAGTACCACTAAATCAGAGTAACCATGGTGCATCAGGCTGTGGAGAGCAGGCCACACCACTTACCTAGTGCTAAGAGCCCAAAATCCTCCTATTTTCAACCCTGTTGATGGTAACATTGTGCTCATGCCTGATTAAAGTTTAAATATGCATCATGGTTCAAATTAAGATTAAAACGGGCTTTTCTAAATCAGGACCTCTTAACTACTCTTCCAAAGTCCAATAAATTCAGAATACTTTGGATTACTTTCAATGTAGTTAAAGGTCAAACCTCTGAATGCCTGTTTAGGGAAAACTGGTTTTTACTAGCCAAAAGTATATAATTTGAGTTTTTTGTACTGAGACAGTCCCGTTAAATCATGTCCCATTGCCAGGCTGCACAACTGGAGCACATACTCTGACCTGTTTCTGTAATGCAAACGGGGACTCAGGTCTGCATCTGCAGCCCAGGCAGCCACCAAATCCTGGGCTGCAGCAAAGCAGGGTGGGCAGCAGGGGAGGCAGGGGATTCACCTCTCTGCTCTGCTCTGCTCTGCTCTGCTCTGCTCTGCTCTGCTCTGCTCTGCTCTGCTCTGCTCTGCTCTGCTCTGCTCAGACCCCTCCTGCAGTGCTGTGTCAGCCCTGGGACTGACACATCCCAGCACAATGAGGATTTGCACCTATTAAACAAGCCAGGTCCCTCCCAGAGGAGGGACATAGAAACGATCAGAGGGCTGGAGCACCTCTGCTGTGAAGACAGGCTGAGAGAGTTGGGATTGTTCAACCTGGAGAAGGCTCGGGTAGACTTTAGAGCCCCTTTCAGTACCTAAAGCGGTTACAAGAGAGCTGGAGAGGTTCTTTTCACAAGGGCTTGTAGTGACAGAACAAGGGAGAATGGCTTTAAGCTGAAAGAGGGTAGGTTTAGATCAGGTATCAGCAGGAAATTCTTTACCGGGAGGGTGTCACAGGTCACCCAGAGAAGATGTGGCTGCCCCACCCCTGCAAGGGCACAAGGCCAGGCTGGCTGGGGCTTTGAGCCCTGGTCTAGTGGAAGGTGCCCCTGTCCATGGCAAGGGGTTGGAACTTGGTGGTCTTTAAGTCCCTTCTGATCCAAACCAGTCTACGACTCCATGATTCTGTAGTAACTGCAATGATTGCCAATTGAATTGAGTTAAGCCCTTCTCAAATGTCACTAAATGTGCCTTTTGAGCCTAGACAGTCTTGTAATTTGGGTCCCATGCTCTGTAAATTGAGTGAATAAGTTCGTTTTCAGTAAGATATGTTTTATATGTCTATAAGTTTTATATGTTTTTACAGTAGGATATGTTAGTTATCAGAAGATATTCAAGGCTTATATTATGTACCATACATTTTTCTTAAGCTACAGTAGATTCCTGGCAGCATATATATATAAAAAAATAATGAGTGATCAGTCCAATAAAAGCAAATGGGGAGCTCCAACTGATCCCAGTTTGATGTCCTTTGCTGATATATTTATGATATCCAGGTGGTTTAATAGAAATTGAGAGATTTATACAGTAAATGATTTCACAGTTTCTTCCTGTTTGACTCAGCATATTTAAGCATGAGAAGTTAATGTGTGTTCTTAGCAAGTTTGCTCACATATTTTTTGTATATAAAATGAAATGCCTCTTTAAGAAATGAAGTCTTTATTTTTAGTACAAATCTTTGTTCAACTCAGTTTTGCATTAATTGTAAATATTATGCATAAATGTAAGTCAGTTGTGACATTTTATGAGAAGACAACATATGATTCCTAAGCAAAGTATTCATTTAAATTTCTCTTGCTTTTCATTAATGACTTTATTGTTGCTTTCTAGTGAGTTTTGTGCCAATTTTTTTTATAAACTTCAACAATATCGTGTGACAAAAACAAGCAGTACTATTGAAATTGAGATATATCTAGAGGATCATGGCATTACTTTCATAGTAATATAACTATGTAATAATACTTCTTCTACTTCCACGTAAAGACATTTTGGTAACTGTGAGCTTCCCACCATGAGACTGCACTTTCCTGCCCCTCGGCAGAGTTATGGAGACAAAAATCACTTCAGGATAGTAAGGTGCTTAATTTCTACTCTATTAAGGAACTCAAAATACACTTCACAAGTAACTCAGCCTCTTCTTGCCTATCATAGACACTGCTAAATTGGTGCTTAAACTTCTCCCCTTTTCTCTGTGTTCAAACTTGGGAAAATTCAGTAACAGTGCTGACCTTAGGCAATTGAAGCAACACATCAAGAGGAGGTGAAGAACAAAAATATGTCACAAATACACGTGTTTTTAATTCAATGGCATAGATAAACAGGCAAGATGTTAGCTTTGTGTAGGTCATTAACGCTTCGTTTTAAACCATTCCAGATTAACATCTCCTATTGATTTTTTTCTGCACATAGGAAGAATCATATTTTTGTTTAACATCTTAAAATATAAAGCATTTTTTGAATCAGGTTGGACAAAAAAGTCAACAAGCTGACTAGGTGTTTTTGGTAATTTTCCTCTGATTTCATATTCCAGAAAAACCCAACAGATACAAACAATGTATTTATGGGAAAATATTAGACTCAGTTCTTTGCGATTTTGAGGAATGCAGACCAGCTAATTAGCATGGGTCCCTCTCTCTCTGACAGAAAAATCTCTAAAGCTCATTACAGCTTAGCGTGTACCTTTGAAAAGGCAAGTGCTGCATAAGCATCTTTCAGATGCACTTTCCATGCAGGAGACTTCAGAAATGGGAATCTTGCACTGCTCCTGCCTTTACTCTCAGGATTTGCCAGTGTGGCATTGTCCATAACCACTGATTCTCTACGGTTCTGGGATAAACTTTAGCCTATTCCCCCAGCCCCTAACCAGGTGCAGAATTTATATCCAACCTCCTGGCCTTGAGGCAGGAATGCTCCCCGGTGAGCTCTCCTGACACTATAGTACATCCTGCCATGACTTTTAACATCACTAGAGACATTTTTTCCCCCAAAGGAAATAATGACTTGCAGTAACACAGCTTGTTGTGAGATCTTGTTGGAAATCCAAACATGTGGCAATTTACGAGTGTCAGCAGAATTTTTGAGACTTGTGTGGCAATACGTGCTGTGCGTTAGATGTTGGAATCTGACCCTTCGGCTTTGCCACAGTGGTGTCCCAGGAAAACCATGGAGAGTTGCCTCTACTCTCTTTTGTGTTTACTTTCTTTCCCTAACATTTTGCAATATAGTTTACCTATATAGCAATTTGTACGTGTTCTGCCTGTAGATTGTTTTTTGCAGTCTGAAATCCTGCCTAAGACCTTTTTATTTTATCTGATCAATCAATTTTGATTTTTTTTTTTCTTTGTACAATTCATGCTTTCTTTATGGAATTCTTGACTAACTGAAATAAGGTTGTAAAGTAAGAGGCAGAGAATGGTGAAGGCGATAAATTTATTTTTTCTTTCTCACCCTAATCTTGTAACAATTTGTATTTTTTAATAAGAATAGAATTTCTTTTTCCTACAAAAGATGAACCTCAGTTTCTAAAATCCAATTTTAATACCTGTGTTCTGCCTAACTGGATCTGAAAGCAATATAGATCTCAAACTGTTTCATGACAAAACACTCTTTGCATTCAGCCTTGAGCAAGTGAAATAGGGTTTCTGGTTATTCCTATTAAGAGCAGCATAAATAAACCTGAGCACACTGCTGTGTAATGCTCAAGTAGAAAATAGTCTTATTACAGACTGGCTTGTCTGAAACTTGGGTTTGGCATGTTTAACATGTTTTACATCATCAGTTTTTGTTACAGCTGTTGGCACTAGGCTACAACATGATTGAGAGGTTTTGATGACCTCAGCTTCGGCAGTTTATTAAGTCATCCAAACAAATAAAGAGGTTCTGTCAAGTAGCTTGCTCACAACATCTGCCTTACCTGTATATTTTTATGGTCTAGTATAATTGTAATTTGAATTTCAAGTGTCTATCAGTGAGGGAAAGAGGGAGAAGAGAAAGCTCCTACTCCGTGGCTGAAAGGGAAAAAGACACCTTGGCTAGCATCTGTATTGAATACAGAATGAAGGGCTAAGAAAACAATCTTTTAACAGCCTCAAGATTTTACCCTATTAATAAAATAAGCTTCTTTTAATTCCGAAAATCAGTAGCAGTCTATTATTATGATTACAGTTCTTGCTGAAATTTCATAGAGAGGCAGAAACACGTATTGCATCAGCTGCAAGAAACAGTGAGAGCTGAAGGAAGGAGATTGGTTTTATGAAAGTGCTTTTCCCTGGGCCAGTGGGATATCCAGAGACTCCTAGTTCTCTGCTGGTGTCTAGATGGTGCTGCACTGCAGAGTCAGCAACACCATTTTAAAAACAGTTGATTATGTCTTCAGAATTGGAGATTTTCAGAGAGCTTTTTCATCTGTTCTTGGCTGAGATAGGACGGATAGTTAGGACATGCGATAAATGACAAAATTTGAAAACTCAAAGGCTTTATCTTTTCTAAATCAGATGAAACGTTTTGACTTTCATATGGAAATCGTTGTGGTGTGATGGTAAAACTGATGGCTTGAACCAGGTTGAAATTAGAGTAAAACAGCTTTCCTATTGATATTTCAAAACCTCTGTCAGGAAAGTAGGCATAGGCATGGTGGGAAAAAGAGAAAACCAAAACAACATTAAGCAACTCTGGTGATCCCCAAAACCCTGTTAGAGCAGCAGTCAGTAAGTTTTGGCCAGGGGAAGGTGTGTACCAGCTTCATGCCAGATACATGTCCTGGCAGTGCCTGTGTGTGGCTGCTCTGCCCCAGGGTGATCCCAGGGCCTGGCTTTGCACTCAGGCACTGCTGAGGATTAGATTCAGAGCGCAGGAAAATGTTTGGAATGCTCCCATTCTCTTTTTCCTTTGGAAGCTATAGCATTGCACGTCATGCCTGTAGGTGTTAGCATCAGCTGATTCCTACAGAGGAAAATGACCTCAAGTCAACAGCGAGAACTTCCCAAAGCCTGCAGATACTCGGTGAGGGGTCTCTGGCTGTGTGTGATCACTCTGTGCAGTGTTCCTGCTGAGAGAACATCATGGCATCTCTCCCTGGAGAAGGTCCAGCTCACCTGGATTATCTGGTGCTGGCCCTAGGAGGTTGTGGGAAATGTGTTTTCCTGGCGGATAAAGGTATGACTAAATACCAAAATATCAGCTGCAGCTAAGGCTAAGTGCATTTTCAGATAACATCTTGTAATCCCTGTGCCATGCCCCCGAGCTCATCCAGGCACTTTGCATTTGTGTGTGTGTCAATCCAAACAGATGATCCTGAATGGGCAGTCGGTGGCTTTGGTTTTCAGTACCAGCGCCCAAAACACATTGCAGACTTCAGTGAGACTTGATTAGATCACATTCTGGAGATCACATATGGAAATGCAGCTTGCTCTTTTCTTGCAGAGCAAAAGGGAGGCTCAGAGTACCCTGAGCCATGACACAGAAAGGTCTATTTACTCTTAAATTAGGAATTTGCTGTGTAGTGGTTAGGACTATCCTACCACCGTCAAGAAAATGCTGGCACAGGCCACTAAAATTTCAGTGTGCTTGGCTGGATCCCAGTCTGGGGGAGTTTGCAGTGATGCCAGCAACTCAGAAGTTGTTTTAAAGTACTGAAAAGCAGCCTGTAAACAGTGAGCAAGTACATGAGTAAATGGAGAATGAAGTTGTCATCAGCTGTCCTGTGGAAGCACGAAAAGCATGCTGTAAAATGTGGCTAATAGCAGACCTTTCTTTTATTTGCTGCCTCTGTGAGTACCCAGCTTTCAGAAATCCAAAGCTTATCATTTTCAAATCCACCCTCACAATATGTCTGTTTAAGCTGCCTCAGAGATAACCTTTATGGAAAACAATGGGGGAAAAAAAAAAACTAAAAAACTAAAAAACCAAACAAAACAGCCACACTGTCCTTCAAGACAATATTTTGCTTGTGGTTTTAATTCAGGTCCTGGTCAGAAGCTAATGGGATATATTTTTCTTTGACTTCCACAATCTTTGAATCCAGTCTTTAACATGCACAAATTCATGGAAAGCTGGGGAGCAGGTTTATTCCTAAAGTGAAGAAACGGTACAGGCATTTCTCTTTTTCTTCTAAGGCTACCCTTTTCTCTTTGGAAAAAAAGGTGTGGGCAATAGGCCATGCTTCAATGTCTGAGACCATCTGCCAATGCAAACAGAAAAAAATTAATTATGAATGGTGTCTTCCCATGCTAAATCATTTATTGTAAAGGAGTTTTTCAGCTTGTTTGTAATGGCTGTAGCCTAAGGGTGCACACTGTATAAATTGCCTGATTACAGGATACAGAACACTTCTAAATAGGCCTCAGATGATTAGGAAAGGGGAAAGAAATTAAAAAGGCCATTTCCCTTTAGGTATGCAAATGGATTGCAGAACAATAGACAAAGATATGAAAGACCATGATAAAACATACCCTCTTTTATTTTACCTTAAATTATGTGCTAGGCAAGCAGCAAGCTTCATTACATGTGTCAGCTGAGATGTGAATTGTTTCATAATTGAAACAATGCTGTTGCCAGATAGTGCATGTTAGATTTCAAGATAAAGTACCAGTTTTTGTGTCCTCAAGCAATTTGGGGTTTGCTGCCTAAATCTGTCTCAGCAATAGTTACATTCTGACCTTGGTTTAATTTGACTCTGCCTACTTTAGCCTCTTTGAGCTACCTCTCCAAATAGAAAGGACTAAATTTGTTTTTGTCACACTAGACCCTCCTCTCAAGTCCCAGTGATGTGTCTGCCTCTCCTGAGCAGCCAGTGCTGGCATTTTCCTGCCTGTTTGAAGGTAGCTGGGTGTGTTCAGACAGTTCAGAGAGCAGCAGGAGCTGTCTCCTGCTCTGTCACACCCTCGCACATCTCTGCATTCCCCTTTCCCATCCCCTTACACACACACATCTCCCTGGGCCAAGCATCTGCTATTTCCTGTCAGCTTGAATATTTGGGGAGATACAAATCCAAGTTTCCTGGTACTAATGTAACTCGAATGTCTTAATAGTCAGCGGCAGCTCCTGGGGAACTGAAAGGTGAGAGGCCATAGGTGATATTGCCTTTAAGTATTTCTCTTCCACGATATGTAGGCCTCCTTGGAGTCTAAGTGACCACAGGAGTTGGTGCTTAACAGCCACAACCCGTTGAACAATTACAGACCCCTCCCTCCACATTGCTGTGTCTCCAGCGTGCTGCAGACAGGATACTGAGAATCACCAGACAGGGGCTAAAATTCAGAATTTTTTAATTATAGATTTTTAAAACTTTGAAACTTTTGAAATCTTATTGGTCTGCTGCATTAAACACATGGGGTTAAGATTCTCCTTACAAGTATGACGTGCTGAATTTTTTTGATAGTCAAAGCTAGAATTTCCCCATAATTTTAAAAGGCCAGGACCTGAACATAAAATTTGAAGTTTGTTCTAAACCTATCAGATTTGAAAACTTTCCACTATTTAATCTGCCTGTATTTTGCTCTATTTCTTACCACAGCACTGGGGCAGACATCAAGTGTGCAAGTTTGGCCAGAGGAAGCCTATGAGAGCTGACCTGTGTGTTACAGTCATGAGGAACTCAGTCACACATGAGTAACAGAGATATTTTGGTGTGTCTCCCAAAGAAAAAATCAAAATCAAGATTCAGGAATTAATCAGGTCTAAACTTTTTTTGATAAATATTTTGTTTTTCGTAAGAAAAGCAGGCAAACAATGAAGTGAAAATATATTCCACATTTGTGCAATGTGCAGTATGGCCCAGTCTGCCCTACTTTCTCTATCCAGTCTTTCTCCAGAAAAAAATGCATCTACAGGTGCACCTTACATGTAGAGCCCAATCCTCTGATGGAAGTGTTGAGTCTGGGACTGTCCTCTCTCCCAGCTGGAATCTCTTGATCATTATTGTAGCTTCCTCTCTTTAGGTCTTGCCACCAGGTCAGCCTTCAGCTCCTTGCAGTGGGCAGCTCTTCTCTCAGTGCAAGGCAGAAAGGATTGCAGAGGGGGAGGGTAAGGAGAATTTTATGATACAGTCATCTGGGGCTTGCAAGGGCTGTAAATTGGGATTTAGAGTGATATCACTGTTCTTTCATTTATTTCACCGAGTAACAAGGGAAACAGCACTTTGAATGTAGTACTAATGAATAAATAATGCACTCATTTGAAAGCTGGGGTTGAGATTGAGAAATATATCCAGTATTTTTCAGTGGGCCTGAGGTTCCATTAATGCGCCAGCTCGGAGGGAGGGCCCATGCAGGGAGATGCACACAATGCCACTGTGCCCTGCCACCTGCCCCGGGCACAGCAAGGCAAGCCCAGCTGCTCCTCCCACATTTTTGCTGGTGGTGCCTGTGCTCCCCAGGCATTATTGAACTTTTTTCACCTAAGGCATGTGACAAGAAGAGAATGTTAGGTTAAGATTTGTCTGAAATCCGTGACTCCTTTCATTTAGCATCCACATACCGCTTTCCGCTGGCTTGGATTTGGTTGTATCCTGTGAGGTCCTTGACCTGCTAGAGCAAAGCACAATGAGGGATCACCAGCGCCTCTGGGGAAGCTCTGCCCACGTTCAGTGCCCTGTGGCCGTGTCCTTGGGCTGTTTGATGAACTTTGCATAGATAGCTCTGGTCCATTTGGTTGAAAACTGACAGTACTGTCACTGCAGTAACGTGTAAAGTTTCTGGATTGGGTGAAACACTATCTGGTCCTCTAAACATCAAAGATGATCAAGGAGCAAAGCATTTAAAAGTTATCTCCCCTAGTCCTAGTAAATTCTCCTTACTCTGTTCTGTCCATGTTCTTTTGCACTTCTTTCTGAGCAATTGTCTTGGCATTGCATAGATCTGCTTATAACCATCCCAGTGTTCCTCTCTCCATTCAATCTCAGCATGAACAATAGTTCATTGCCTTGCGCAGCTCCAAATACACTGTTGCTGTTTATTTTTCCTAATAATTTGAAAACAGGGTGGAAATCTGTCATGTGCATCTTTTCTGTCTTTAATACACCTTGCTAACAGAATCTGTGAAGGTCTAGAAGCTGTGATAAATATTTCTGTTGTTTTGGAGGAGGAGTGCTTTCCATAAACAGGAGTTTGTGGAATTTCCCCTCCCCGCTTCTGCAGACTGTAAATTCTTGATGAGTAACTGAGATCAGGTCACAATGGGATGAAATCTGTGAAAGATTATTGATTTCTTCTAGAAATGAGGAAATTTGTAAGCCATGGCATGCACTTTAATATTGGTCCTGTCTGGCAGATCACCTACTTGGATCAGTGATTCCCTATGGATACAGTCATTTCAGGATCTCTATCATCATTCATACATGAAAAATTATTTTTAAATAGATATGTAATAGACTTAATTTTTATAAAATGAATATTTGCAGTTAGCATCAACAAATACATTTCATTTCATTTGATGTTTGTGTTTTTCCTTGTTCCTAACTATTAGATAGATGAAAAGCTTTGAATCCAGCTTGAAATATGTTATTATATATCCTACATTAGGTATCTTTGAAATAGCATGTGTGGGTGTTTATGACAGTTTTGAAGATTGATGATTGACAGTCATTCCCATAAAAAGTAGTAATATGAAGAATCACTTGTTTCAAGAATGCTGAGAACATTCCTTACTTTGATTTTTATTCCTTCTTTCCTGAAATGTGAAAAACAGTTTTATTTTCTAAGAAAAGAAAATATGAACAAAAAGACACTCCATTAGGCTGATCCACTGTTTTTTTAATGTTACTGTGCGATCTGAAAAATCAGCTTATATTGAGCCTCCTAATGTCATACAGAGTCCTTTTTATTATAAAAAAGGCCTTGTTTTATTGCAGGTTGTGTTTATCGTAAGCTCAATACTACACAGTCCTTACTACTCCACAAAACCTCGGAAAGGCAAAGCAACTAGAAAATCAATGTAAGGAAAAGGTGATTCTGTCGAGCAATCCCTTCCACACTGAGTGCAAAAACCAGCAGAAAATAACAGCCTCAGAAGTGAAAAGTAGCTTTGGGTTCTAACCACCCTTCACCATTCTTGGGATAAATGTCACACAGAGTTTTGGACTCTGGACAGACACCTCCTGTGGCAGTGCTCAGCCCTGCAGGATCCTCCTCCTGCTCTCCCCTTTCCGTGGTGATACAACCCCTGACTCTGCTCTGTCATTATATGCGATGATATATATTGTGGTCATGTTGCTTAAAATTGATGGGAGTTTTCAAATGCTTTTCATTTATATAATTTTCAGGTTGGTGGCAGTAATTCCCCTTCCCTCCCCACTGAGTTTGTTGTGTTTTAGGTTTCAGGATTGTAGGCAGGAATGGAGTGTATTAAAGATCAAAGCAAAAACTGATGATGGTGGGTACATTAAAATACCTCTGTTGTCCATTGCAGGATTTTTATAGGTAAAATGAGTTTTTATCATAACATTTAAATTTCAGTCTCTCTAATGTTTAGACTAAGACTTCTTGTTTGCTCCTCAAGTTTCCGGTGTATTCAACTGGCTTTGATACAAAACAGTCATAAGTTTTATCTTGTCTATTCCAGATTAATCTTCATTATAGACAGTTTTTTTTAACTAGTCATGTAGCCCAAAATTATATAGCTAAAATATTGCCATATAGCTTATGAAAAACACTACATGATGTGCTCTAATTTATAAAAATGAGTTCCTTTCTCATCAGTTTTTCTGTGAAGATGTAGATCTTGTCCATCAGTGTTCCTCTTTAATTGCATTGTGTGACACTGATGATACTTCCATAGCTTTTGAGATGTATTGGCTCATGATACTCCAGGGGGCTTGGAGGGGACAATTAATATTCACCTTGTAAATGTGGAGGGGAAAGACACCTATCTGCAGCCTGCTCCTGTTCAGAATGCTGACAAATGAGATATTTAGCTGGTGCAAATAAGTATAGCTCCCTCATGCCTCCTTAGAACAGCTTAGCCTCTAACATACCAGATTTTTGAAAAAGAAACCAGTCAGATTCCAGGGCTTGAAAACTATTCTTTTCATGAGTGAATCATAAGTGTTTAGCAAGCAGAGAAGACCAACTCACCTGTTTTAAGATATATAGATATACTTCTATAAAGAGGTAGAAGACTTCACCTAGGCTATAGGAGGGTGTAATAGAAATGTAGGTAAACTTCAAGCTCTGCCTTTGCCCTGCTTAAACTACAGGTCCTACTCAACCTCTAAGAGTCTGACTAGAACTTTCACCTTCCTCAGAATGGGCTTGATTTAGTACCTAATAAAAAAAGAAGGTCTCTAGGATCACGAAAATAAATTTTCAGCATCAAAATAACACAGACATTTTCTTCTTGTCTTACAGGACAGGTCCCTTCTCTGCATGCAGGCAGAGAAGTAAAACACAAGACCCCCATTGCGTATCTGTATCTCCTAGTCTGATCTTTCCATGTTTAAAACAGTGGGAATGATAGCACTGCAAATAATATATTATTTTTGAGGCTTTCTATTTTTCAATTTACTTGGACATACATAGTTGCTAATTAGAGGGAAATTCTGTGTAGTGCTCCTCATGTTACACAGCTTACGAATAACCAGGCTCTGAAGAAATGAAACATTTCTACTCATTTTGTGATGAAGCAATTGTGCGTCTTGCAGTCTGAAACCCTTTATGCTTACTATACAAGTAAAAAACACTATATATTCTAGGCTACCAGTGCTTCAACCCACATTTTGTGAACAAAATGCCACAATTTTTGCTAGCTCCTGGATGATAGCTCTGTGTGTTTTAATAGGAAAAATGTGGTAATGTGTTGAAAGATTGATAAATAACTTGTAAAAAAACTTAGTTACTGGCATGCTCTGAATGGTCTGTTTTCCTCCCATCATAGTAAGACTTCATCATAGTATGAATCACTCAGCAGTCCTGAAACAACATGTCTCAAGTAGCATATACCTTTACATTTCTGAAGAGTGACAAACACGGTATTTTACAGTGTTGTGCATGACTGATGATGCAGGAATAAGTAGGAGTAGGAAGTACACTGGAGTTATAAAGATGAAACGAAACCTAAAAAGCAATCAGCTAGTGAATTTTATTTTCTGCTTGTTTTGTGCTTGAGAGAATGGGAGCAAAAAACAGGCATCACTTCAGTCCACATGACTGTACGTTCCTGGCATGCATTTACAGGAAAACACAATCTATTTCTCTTTCTATATTTGAAAACTAGGGACTTAGGTCTGCCTGGGTCATCTGCATACATTTTTACAAACCAATGCCAGTGTGAGGTTTCCTTTTGGAAAACTGTTCACTGGAAAGGCTCAAGCTCTGCAATTCTTTTCCCATCAGCTTCTGTGACATGTTTGTGAATTTAGTGACATAAAATACACAAAAGTTGGTGGGAGAAAGATAACCTTAGGTGCAGTTCCACTATCCCTCAGGTAGCACAACTGATTTAGGAAACTGTTGCCAGCTTCATAGCTGACACCAGCATTTCACAAAAGCTCTTGAACCCAGATCAGTTTACAGCCAACTTTATATTATGACTTCACGAACAGTTCCAGTGGTACAACTCAGAATGAACTGAATTGCAGCAGGAGATGGGAACAGTGTCCCAGTGCAGGAGATTTCCTTGTGGGAAATTGAGCTGTGGGGTGCTCACCCATCCTGTTGGTTACCTGCACTAAGGGCAGAAGCAGGGGCAGGGTGCTGGAGCTGTTTCTGCAGTGCTGGACCATGCTTTGATGCGTAAGAGCACTATAGGCTGAGCATGGGCTATCTTAGGCACATTGACCTTTAGTTGATCTGCTGTACTTTCTATCTCAGTGTCCATGCATACCAATCCTAAATGTGTCAGGAACAGTTATGTGTTTGGGAGTAGACATAAACTTATATCTCTATATTCAAATAGGTGAGCAGATACTGCCAAGGAGGGAGACAATCATTGACTCAAGGAACTCTGGCCAGGCACATTGTTTTAATACTGATCATTTCACACGTTCATGTGAAATGTCTCAGTCCAGTTCTAAGAGAGACATCTTTAAATGCTCCCAGCTTAATTTTTCAGACCATATTACTGGACAAGATAGACTTAGCATTCTTTGAAAAAGAAATTTTGCTAAAGTAACCCTTAGGACTTTACATGCACTCTAATTAAAACCAGTTTGGAATCCGATCAGAAACGAAGTCTGTTGCTGATGCAGTTCTAGGATCTATTTTCTCTGGTGGTGGAGACAACTGCAAAGGTTCCCAGACTTCTGGGTCACAGACCTCACTTTTGATGTGCTTCTACAGATTTTTGTGAGGCCACTTCTGTAGATTTCAGCACAGAAATGAGGATTAACTACAGCACAGGAACAGAAATGAACAGTCAGCATTTAAAGGAAATACAAGAATTTCTATGTCTTACTGTCAGAGAAAAATGTCAGGTAATTACACCTTGAGCAACACCAAGATTACATTTCAGTGATTATTAAGACAACAGATACCTTTGAATTTGTTTCTCAACTGTCTCTTGCCTGTAAAAGAGTGAGTTTATTGTCAGATTTGCTAATGACTTTAAACAGCCTTTATGCTGTTTTATAGATCAGCTATAACTGCAGGAAAACTGGGACCTCAACCACTGCTCAAGCGAGTGCTTTTTGAGTTTGGATGTGAACAGAGAACTTAAAAATGTTTATGTGTGGTATGTAGGGATGATGTGCTGTGCATGGGCAGGTGTTGGGGCCCGGGCATCAGCAAAATCGTTCCTGGAGATGTGTGAGCAATGACAGTGTGCCTGTGGCACAGAAACTGCTTTGGGTGCTTAAAGCCTTTTGTTTTGGGGTGAAGGGTTGGGCTTGGGGGTGGTTTATTTGATAACAAGCATCCAGTTTGAGTGTTTGCCTCACACATTAACAGTGTCTGGGCTAGAATATCTTATGACTGTGCAAATATCCCCTGTCACCTCCAGAAAAAGGAACACCCAAATTCTAGAGTCTCCCAGAAGTCAGAAAGCACGATCAGTATCTACTAGTGGCATTTATGATCACTCTTTTGAAAAAAATTGAGCTAAAAAAATATTTTTCCTTCCTTTTAGCTGGAAAGCTCTGGTGTTAGCATGGGTAAGTAACACCCATGAGTTATAGGAAAGGATTTCTTAAGTGCTGTCCTTTTCTCATTCATGTGTATGTACATATGCACTGTTGTACCCTGGCTTTCAAGCATCATGTGTTTGTTTAAAATAAAAGAACACACACCTTGAAAATCAGTTGTCAAACAAAGTGCTTGAATTCCAGCTGAGCAGGATTCCCAAAAGAGCAATCCTTGCCAGTTTGTATTATGGAAAAGCCTAATTCTGACACACTGTTCTGGGTAGCCTTGTCCACACACTAAAGCAGCCTGAATTAATTCTCATGTTCGAGTCAATCAGCTTGGGAGTTTTCCTGAAGGCAGGTGTTTCAAAGTGCATGCAGTTTTAATGAAAAGCGAAGATAACTGTTTTCAAGCATGTAGACCTAGACAGAGAATTTCCCAGAGGCTGCTGTACATACACTAACCCATTAACAGTTAAAAAAGTAAGATTCTCTCCAGTGTCAAGCATGTCTGGTAAACCAGCTTTACAAAGGCAAGAAGCTTGTCTCTGATCAGGACTCTTTTCCCCTTTGTCTGATGCTGTCAAATAGGCTCAATACTAAAATATTGTGCTTTGTGGGTTTGCTGTGACACTGTCACTTCGGTGTTATCTCATTACTCCTTGTTGTTTCTCATTGTGATGGATTTGGTCTTCTTCATTAAGAAATTAGGAAAGGACTTTAGTGGAATTAGACTGCTAACCATAAAATAATGATTTCTGAAATCTTAGACACTTAGTGTGCATGGCTCACTAACACCGAGTATGAGTATCTGCATTGTGCTTGTTTAGCTAAGAGAGTAATGAGGGAATGTTTGAGAGGTAAGATTCTATGGGGACAGACTGTCCTTAGACATTGTTTACATTTATTTAGCTAATAAACTCACATAATAAAACAGCTCCAGTCTGCATAAACTGTTTTCAGAAATTACTTTAGGAATATCCATGTAAGGTGAGTTTGGGTGTAGATGGGGACAAATCAGTGTCTCAAGCATGCCATGTATATTCTAAGATGAATAGGGAAATCTTTCGGTGTGGTCCGATTGCATCACCGATGCACCCTGCCTATTGAGGCAACTTGCTTTTGCAGCTGTTTGATATAAATTCCTCGCATATGTCTTAGTCCATTTGGTTTATTTTTATAAACAATAAATAGCCCAACATTCCTGCAGTGTTTCCCTTCCCTCGGACAATCCCATGGAGCCATTTGCCACGAGGACAGTGGCTCAGATTAGTGGCGTTTGCACAGATGGCGGCCATCGTTTGGGAAATCTCATAAATAGTGGAACACGTGGACTTTTTCCTCCCCCTTCAACATGATCACAATAGATTATGAGGGCCTACAAATCACTACCAGATGATATTAAGTTGCTTTGATAACACTCTCGGTCCCTTCCGGTGTGATATTTTTCTTCATTAGAAAGGATAGCTCAAGCACACCAAATCCTCTTACTCTTTTCTCAAAATTTATAGATCTCAGTCTCTAAACTAATTGTTAGTTGCACAGCATGCCTTAAGCTGTGCCCAGACAGAGCAATTACATCCCCCAGCCCTGATTAAAGGCACAGAGGAAACAGAAGTGCAAAGAAAATGAAACACTCTTGGCTGTTTGGGCAGGATGTCATTGCTGTTGTTTGCCTTTTTTGACATTTGTTGATAAAAGTGAGAAAGGAGGTCAGTTATCCATCACTGACCCTGGTTCAGTGCCAAAGATGTGACAGGCTTGTCTCAGGCTACTGACTCCGTTTATGAAATTATAAACAAAAAGGGGCTTCTAGGCCAATGTGCTTCTTTTCTATTAGCAGCTCAAGAATTTCTCCATTTTCCCTCTGCTAAATTATATTGCTTTCTGTGTCTTTTAAACTTATTTGCTTCTTTGTGTCTTCCTAAAACCACAAATATCTTTGTTCATGAATGTGCAGAGCTGTACTATCATAAAAAATATAAATTACCTAAAACAAGGAAAAACTCATATTCAAATATTTTTGCATATTCAGGCATTTCTTACAAAATGTTTCTCACCTGTAAACTGCAGCTTCTAAAAGTTGTGCTTTCCTTTTGTGATTTACAGTAAATTTATGGATGCTTTAACAGTCAAAATCAAGCTTTTCAAAGGAAATTGGGAAAGCACTATTTGCTTTTGCCCAGTATCTTTCTGAGGTCATCGTGCCCAGGTTTGTAAATGTGAAGCAGAAATACGTCTTTTTTTAAGGGCTGAAGTGGCTTGAAAGTCAATCATATGCAAACATCTAAAAATCAAATGGCAGAGAGCAGAAACTTTCTTGCATTAAATCTAAGCTTGTATTTTCAGTGATGTTCCTGCTAATGTTTCCAGTCTGCTACTCTGTTTCATAGAGCAGTTTGTGGAAAAGACACTGTATTGTATTTTAAATATTTTAGCCAGGACTGCCAGACACTTCACATTTTGAAGTCTTTGTTTAACCAGTTTCTTTAATTGCTTTATGTGATACACTAACACTGCTTCATACTAAACAGATGGGTTGTACAAAGGATCAAACCATAATCTCATGTTTTCTATAAAGAGTCAGAAACAAACAGCTTAAATATTTTTGAAAGTAAAAATAGAATTTTTTTTTCCTAATTTCTTTTATTTCGTGTTCTGTTTTCTCCCTTTTTAAGACACAGAGGGATTTTCTATTAAATGACCACACCCAGTACTGATGTTTAAATATGTGATAGAGTCAGATGTACATGACAGTCCATAAGTTATAGTGGTGGTTGTTGTGTCCTTTGTGTCCTGTGCCCCACGACTGAACGGAAGAGAAGCTTTCAGCAGTCACTGTCTCTTAAAATGCCCAAACATCAAAGAAGTTCAGTGAACTTGAAATTATATCAGGAAGTAGATCAGACAAAACCTTACTTGTGTGCATCTGTAGTTTCCCCAGTTTTGTGCTTTTAAGTGGATTTAGTTTCAGATATTCTGTCTGTGGAAACTGTACACTTGCACAACTGCAGGTCACTCCCCCGTGAGCCTTGGTCCCATGGACAGTTTTATTATTGCTGTTGAAGGCTGACTGATCTGGTATTAGTAAAGTAATACAGTAAATAAACAGCGTGTCATAAATTAGAGCTTCTCACTTTGAAGTCTTTGTTCAACCAGGTTTTTAATTGCTTTGTGTGATACACTGGCACAGATGGCTTCATGGTACAAAGATTGGCTGCACCATGGATCAAATCTGTAATCTCATGCTGGCTGTAAAAAATAAATACATAAATAAATAAAAACAAATAAAACAAAACTAACAAACTATTTAAACAGAGTGCTTATGGACTAAGATCCCCACAAAACTGCTGTAACCAATGATTGAATATTGCCAAGGGTGGGAGTCAGTGAGTTTAAGACCCTACAGAGGACAGCAAGCGCAGACCTTGTGTTCCATGCCCACAAGAAGCAGTAATGAGCAGAAACCTATTTCAGGTGCAGTGAGTGTTTATCCTTCTCAGATAATCAGAATTATAAGGAGTTATTTAAGATGATATTTGCTAAATGCAGATTGTCTCATGCTTAAAATGATCCTTAAGCTAGATCCCTTGTAGAAAAGATATGTCCCTGTTCCACGGTGTTTTTACCAGTCATCACTAAGCAGTGGTGCTGGAGAAGCCCTGCAAAAATAAAAAATCTAAAATTAAAAATATGAAAAAAATAAAAAAAAATCCAGTAGCCTTACTTCCAACCTTAGCTGACAGATAGAGTTGTTGAAAGATGTGAAGGGCTGATTCCTCTTCTGGGCCAAAGACCTCCTAGATTTTCCCTGTATTCCTTTCTACAGCATGCCTATATATGTGTTGATCTGTGTAGTTCAGAAATCACAGAGTCAACTAAGGGGTTTTTTTGGTAGACAGGAGTGAAAAAACTGCTTTTTCTGTTTCCTTGTTGTTTTAGAACCTTGCAAGAAAAAGGAAATCCACTCTGACATTCTATTTTCTAGCTATCTATAAATTATTTTCTGGAACATTTCCTGAAATAAACAGAATGCACAAGGTCTGACAGCTCTCCACATGTGCTTTTGGTGCAATGGGTGAATGTAACTACTGTTCCTGTAAGACAAGGCAGAAGTGAGACATTACATGCCATGTGGGAGAGGCTGTTAACAAATTGGTGGAAATGGTTACGGTTTTCAACTTGTCAAGCATCATTTTCTTAGCTTGATGACACCTTGTAAGACCAATAAATAATTTATGGGGTATCTAAATGTTTCAAATAGGAGTTTAAGGACTGGAGGAAAGAGGTCTAGGGTCTCATAGTTAATCCTATTCGAGCAGCTTCTTATTAAAACAGCCCTCCACAAATTGATTACAGCTGCAATCCCTTTTAAGAAGGATTATTTAAAAATCCCAATTATAAAGACTATTTGTAAAGAGTAAAATACTTAGTGTCAGTTTTGCGTGGAGACTGTGGCTTGACTCGGTTGGCAGAAGTGGGTTATCCTTTTCCTGCCTTTCTTTTCAGGAGAATCTGCTCATGGTGGGCATTTCAAACAGTGGCTTTAACGCAGTTGCTGCAAAGCAGTTAAGTTTCATTTCTTGCCTCTTGTGCTCCCTGGCTGCCTCTTCTGGCCCTCCTCAGCAAGGCTCCAGCTTGGCCTTTGCCTCCTTTGGCTCTTCTGCTCAGTTTCATCTGACACAAAGAACTGATATTTAAAACCCCACCTAATTCAGGACTTGATCCTGAGATCTTTTAATAGTGATTCCCCAAAAGGTCACATCTTCATTCTTAGAATTTATATATACAACCTACAGTAAATATGAGTGAATCTGATAGAAACAAAGGGTTAATATGAGAGTGTTTTGTTTCATTTTAGGTGCCTAAGACCACTTCTAAAAAGCTTCTGTGCACCATTCTGATGACACAAGCAGTAATAAACTCACTGATGAAGACGGTTTCACAACTGTTTTGCAACTCTGGAACCATGCAAACGAACCAGGACAGGTCAGTGGATTTGATTCTGTGGTCTATATCCAGAAACATTTCTAAAAATCAGACTATGCCATTTTATTTTAAAATAATCAGGTGAGTTCAGAGGAATTCATATAATACACCATTACTCTAAGACAAGTTTTCTTACAACTAATTTGTATAATACATCGTGTTTGGATTTTCAAACAGATGACCTCAGTTGTACTGTCTCAAAGAAGTAATGCCCCTCCTGAAACTTCAGTCACCAGAGGCTCTTGCTTGAACTGCTGTGACAAAGCTTATTTTCTTATGGCAGTAATGTTTGAAAGAGTATATATTAAATAGATATTTAAGAACAGTCTTAGAAAGAGAGTTGTAAATTTGTAAACATGAATACTTAATCAAGAAACTGAACACTTAGGGATTTAGTCAGGGACAGAAACATACCCTATAGCCATTTATCTAATCAAAATTAACCAAGTACTTAAAGAGTGAATGCTTGTAATGAGTTGCTTGAGAATAAGCTGAGAATAACCATGAATAATTCTCTGAATACAAATACTCTTTCAAGGAAAAGCTGAACTGCTTCTGGGCAGCTAGGGAACAGAAAAACAAAAAACAGGTGGCATTTACCAAATAAACTCTGCATTTCACCCAGTTGTGCTGACCATGACAAGAGTGATAAAGGCAAACAATACTACCTTTCATAGATAAAGAAAAAGGATAGCTGAGTAAGAAAGACGCTAGATTGGGCAACTTATATTCAGGTCTCCATTTAATTGCACACTCACCATTTTGTTCTAGTCTCACTGCTTTACCCTCTTGCTTTATTCTGAGGTCTTAGGGTTGCGTTTTTCAAGGTTGAACCAACTCCAGTTAATTTTAGCAGGAGTTAAATGCAAGCCTTAGCATTCCTGTCTGTGCTGATGTTTACACAGTTGTTAATGTAGGTTGAAGCAGTTCCCTACTTCAGATAGGCATTGGGAGGGCATTGATGGTGGTGAAGCATGGAAGTAAAATATTTAAGATCTGGCACATGGGGTATAAAGCATCTCTGCTGCTAAGCAGGTGTGATTAGTACTGGGTCAGGTCATTCATTCTTGTGCTTTTGCCCTCATTTTTGTTTAATGGCTGTATGGATACAGCAACACCTTTTTTCATCAAACTACAGAAAGGTTTGGCTATTGGAAGTCTTCTGAATCATGCATTTTAATTTGCTGTCAATTTCCAAATAGGGTTAGGGGATGCAACATATTAAAAAGGTTATTTATGTTTATAATTTTTTTCTTTCTGAGGTTTTGCCTGTTAGTTTATGAGAAAATGAGAAAACAGTCTGCTAAAAAACCTTTTAGTCTAGCATCTCACTGCTCTGTGGGCTTCTTTCTACATAGACATACATATCTGCACACGTGCACATATCTATTTCACAGGAATATCTACTCATCATTCCTTTTACAGTAGTTCCAACTTTCTGCTACATGTGCTGAGCTGTAAAGTATTAAGCCTTGTAATCCCTCAACCCCTTAGATGTGGTGTGCTGGGGGGGGAGGGCTGTAAATCCATGGTGGCAAACAAGAAAAGCCTGAAGCTGTGAGCAAACAGGAAACAAATGATCTCAATCCCAGAATGTAAACTGTCATTGACAGAGATGCATGAAAGAATCATAACAGGGAAACCTGCTGCAATTTTTCATCCAGTTACCAGCTGAATCACTGCCATTACACTGGAGAAGAAAGCTGCCAGCCCACCACTGCCATGGCAGAGTTCTTTCCATGTTGTGTGCACAAAGCAGCCATATAGCCTGACTGCGTTTACTCCTTTTCATGCTTGCAGACTGATAATTATTGTGCACTGCCTCAAGCTTACAATTAGAGGCCACCAAGAAACAAAAAATAGCTGAATTTCAAGATTAAGCCTTTTCCATGACGAGTCATATTTTCTCAGCAGGGAATATGTTGTTGCCAGTAAAAACAGAGATCACCTATGCTGTTCTGGTACCAGAGTAAAGGCCGTATTAGCCACAGGAACAAATGGAGAATTTGCATATAATAAAAAGTAATAATAACTGTCATTGTTAGTGGTGACACAATTAGAGTTGATGCTGGCTCCTGTGTCACAATGCAGCTTTTAAGGGGGATGAGACAAAACACTGAGCAGCCAAGTACTTGTAATTATATATTCTACAGTAATTTTGCAGTACGGATATTCACTGTGCGTTTTAAGCATACTCTCATTCCACTTTCCCAGTTTTCTGCTATCTCCCAAAGCTTGCAGTTTAAGTTCCTAGGAGATACTTCACTTCCTTTATTGCATAAAAAATGTACCCTGCTGAGCACGTGCCCTGTTTGGCTCACTTTCAGTGGTAGGCAGAGGATAGCAAGTTACTAAAGCATTAGAGAAACACTTAGGGCAAAGTGGAATACATAAAGATGTTGTCAATGAGGAATGTTAAAGAGAAGGTTTTGAGTTTCTTTTTTACTTTCTCATTTTATGACTTTCTCTGTGTTGTATAGTGATGACTAAGATAAGTTGCTTTGGAAAAATCAGAGCTGCTCTGCAATAATAATCAAGTCAGTCTATATATGGATGTGTTTAGTGGTATGTTTATTGTAAAAATACATTGTTTTCACTTAATGGAAGATTTGAAAGGGGGAAGTAGGAGGAGAAGGAATGGCCTGAGTTGAAACTTCTTGGCTCACCATTAAGAATCATTTAGGAAAATTCTGTCAGCTCTGAAGGTCCCTCTTCAGCTGTTTGAACCAGGGCAGGAAAAGTCGCACAAACACATGAGGATTTAAAATGAAAAAAAAAAAAAAAAATAGATGGTAGATTTCAAAGGATGATCTGAGAGATGAGATTTTATGGTTCAGGAGATTTTGACTGAGGCAGAGCTGCTGTCTGGGAAGAAACAGGAGCATCAGCCCAGCTCACACTGCCCGAAATGGCACGCATGTAAATACCATTATAAATAATACTGATTTTTCAGAAATCTGTGTGATCACTATTCGTTGCTGGATGCAATCTGGAAAGATAAATCATGACTGCCTGGGCTCACTGGACTTTCCAAACAGGAGAGCTAGATTTTGGGACTTATCATGTAAGTCCTGTTCCTCAATGGTAACCTTAACTCCTCACCTCTCCCATGTCTATACATTAACCCTTGTAGGATAGCTCAGTTTGAAGACCTTGTATGTATATATTTTGTCTATCATCTAGTATTTTAATATGTGGTTATTACAATGTTTTGAAAGGCAGATGAGGAAAAAGTAGACATGAATGCAGTTTGAAGAAGCTGCTGTACATCTGCAAAGACCTCACTTTTCCCTCCCTGATGACTTACACTCTCCTTCCATCCTGACTGAGCGCTCCTATTCCCATTCAATCACAGGAATACAGCCAAGCACTGTCCTTTAAGACACCAGCATGGGAAAGGGTTCATCTCTCTGTTTGCTAAGTAAGAATGCCTCACATTCAGCACGCTGAAGATTTTAGCCTTGTCTGCCCGCGACAGCAGAATGCCTAATTTCCCTCAAGGTCATTCTGTATGTTCAGTGAAAACTTTTGCTTCTCGTTGTCTTCAAATCAGTATGCTATTACTTATTTTAAACTCATTGAAGTTACCTTTGATGACTTTGAGTCATCAATTCATTGTAATGCCCTGACATCGTTTGGCATAACATCCAGGCGTGCATTTAATAAATCTAAATGTACTCAATAACAGAAAAACCCACAAGTACTGATGCTGGACACAAGGCAGGATTGGCTGCTTACATTGCTACCTATACACATGAAGATGTGCAATGGTATGTACCTATACAGACATAAATGTTATTCACAAATAATCCTAAACTGGAAGTGTGAATATAATAGCCCCAAGTAAGGGTTTTTTGCATAAGTCTTAACTTTGACTCTCAAAATATTCAGCAAGTTTTTCCCATGGCTTCTTCCTATCTCCTGCAGGTTACTTTTGGCTCATCTCCTGTTCTCACGAAGACAGTGTATAGCAGAGTCAGCTGTTACAAGACTCATCAGCTTCCTGTCTCGACATCAGGCTTTTCCTTCTCCCTTTAGTCTTAAAAATGCACATTTCACTGTCATCCTGAAACTGCTTAGGGTATGGTCACAGTTATAGCATCATAGCCCTCAGCAGCAGATGGGAAGCTGCCTCCCAGAATGAGGGGAAATCAGCACATTTTCTATATGGGAAAGACATTGAAACAAAATTGTCATTTTCCACTAGAGAGCTGTCCAGGAGATCCTGCTATTCTGAGTCTTTCAAAATCAGATGATGGTCTCTCTTCAAAGTTTCTGTAGTGTACCCTGGGAAAAAAAAAAAAAAAACCAGAACAAACTCACCACTTTTCTTGATGGACTCAAGAGATTTGCTGTGGAGGCAAACAGGCCATGGCTCCTAGGTGTGACCTGTATTTTATAAGCAGTTTGGGAGCCAGTGTGCAAAACCAGTAACACTGGTGTGCATGGGCTCAGCAGACTTGGAAACACCAAATGGTGGAACTGCCAGCTATGAGTTGGTTGATGAAATGTAACCCACTAGGGGAGAACCTTTTCAGGCCACAATCACCACCAGCTTTTCAAGGCTGGGAAGAATTCTTGCTGAGGATGTCTCCTTTCCCAACATTGATGCCCAGGCTTTGTGACCACAATTCTCTTTACAATTGTGTGCAAGCACAGCTGAGCCATGTGACAGGTTCACACAAAAAACACACTCCAGGACCAGGAGAAATAGGAATGACAGTAGCACAGTGCTTTTTTTGGGGGTGTGTGAATGGAGGTGGTATAGATCACAACACCTTACAGAGTATAATACTCTTACTGTATCTATTTAATTAATAATAGTGGTTTGTAGAATAGCAAAAGGATTTGATTCTTCCTTCCCCCACTCCACAAATAGTGATCGATGCATTGTTTGTTATTAAATTTAGCTAATATATAATATTTTACAGTTGGGTCCCTAAAGGAATAATTTTGTAATTCTACATCTGTGTAAATAAAAAATACGTGTGTATATATTTATACACATGAAGACCTAATTTTCATTTTAATTTACACTAAGACAGATCCCACTGGAGCTGTAAAGTGAAGTTGGTTTGGGCCTGAGTGCTTACTGGAAAAAAAACCCAATATTTTTTTGAGAGCCTAGTCTATTCAGTGGGATTTTGCATATCATTAAAATTTCACCCATGCCACAACAAAAAATGGCTTTGATATGAAAAAGAATCAGGTGTATACTGTTACAATGTATTTACTTGTATTATTAGGCTTACCTTTGGCATAATGATATTTCAGTTCTGCTGAATTGCTATATCTCTAAACTGAATATTTTTTACTGTTTGGAGTAAATTGCACGGTTCTTCTCCATGGCACTGACTTTATTGTTCTGCCAGGATGTCTTCTTTTGTCATAAAAACAATAACTTAGTGTAAGTAGTATTTTTAGGTTTACTAATCAGACAGACTAATTGTATCTTTTAATCTGGGTCAATCTGCTCTTGCTTATTATAATTTGGCTCCAACCCCCCCTAAAAAGAGGAAAATTTGCAAATAATTTAGTGTCAGAAGCACTCTTATATAAACACTACAAGGATTGCTGAAAGGCCCAACAAAAACTCTATAATTTGAATCCAGTTGTCGAATATATTTTGTAAAGGGAATATATTGCTTTTCTTAAACCTTGGAGTGAACTTGAATGCATGTGTGTGTGTCTTCAGGTGAGCACATAAAAGGACTGGATAAACAGTTAGGGAACGGGGACTTTATTTACAAAGCTGAGACTGTCTAGACAGGGCACTTTTCCTGATTCAATCTACCAACTAAACTTAGAGAGACCATACTAATATTCAATTTTAGCTTCATCACCATGTCTGTACAATCCCTGCTCAGATTGCTAACCAGGGTGATTATTGCTTACTGAAACTGTTAATGTTTTGGTTGGATGTTTGTCTTCTCAAAAATGGACTGAAAGATTTTTCCCTGTAGGCTACTGAATTTTCATTGCATGTTAACTGTTTAGTTTATTTTCCAACTCCACCATCATCCAGCAGTGAGAGCAAGCAGCTGCCACTGGAAAAAAATATTCAAATTTCTCATGGAGACTTTGAAATTGCCTTGCTACCTGGAGTATTTTTATCTCACAGGAGCGCCTTTGTTTACAAACTGGAGTCTGAAGGTGGCTATACCTTATGACAGTGCAGGCAGCTGCCCTCAGGAAGCAGTAGCTCTGTAGGGTCAACATAGGAAGGCTTCGAAATAAGTTTAAGAAAATATCTGTTCTACTCAACAGTTTGAAAGTGCAATCACAGTTGCATGAACTAATATTTTTCTTCAGGTTGAAGGATGGTTTTATCGTCCACCTGCATAAAGAGGTCCTTTAGTAACACAGATTAAACTATTTGTTATCAAGAAGGCAAAAGATAGTCCAAAATTATGCCCACAGTTTCACATTTGTCCTCTTGGTAAGGAAAGGTCTTGAGAAAAGGTGCTTTGCCATAAATTATTCCTTCTGAGGGGAAAAGAATATTGAAAGGGTTTTTTTTGACAAGTACAATATAAGAGATTAGTTCATTTGAGTAGAGAGAGTGCTTAAAAATGCAGCTGCGTGCAGATTTCTTAAGAAACTACGACTGACAATTGAAGAGGAAACCTAAAACAAGATTACAAAAATTAATCAGTTGGCACAGAACAGCTGACATTAATGTGTGTACTTCTTTGTTTTGAAACTAGACTGTGGAGGAGTTTTCTTATACGGAAAATTTCATCTACTTGTACTTGTCTCCTCGCATAGTCAAATATTTTGTGAGACAGATCAAAAACCCCCTTTGACAAGCTCATTCCCACGCTTCTCCTTTTTAACCTGTTTTTTCTTTTATTGGGTTTCTCCTCTTTTCCTAGAGACTTGTACAGATAAAGAAAACTTTGCTTGGTATCTATTTCAGCAGCTCTACATCTCTTGGGCAATCAGTATTTAATGTAATATGGCAATGGAATTCTAAAAAATATCAAGGGATGGAATAAAGCAAGTTCCACTAGCCTGTTAAAGGAGTTTGGGAGCATGGAAAGAGTGTTGAGGTTGGCATTGGTCAAGGCAGTCAGGAGAAGGAAGTTCTTTGATGAATTATTGCTCTATAAACTCTGAGCTCTACCCTGAAATGCTATCAGAGATTTCTCTCATGCTCCAGGTTCTAATTTTTTATGTTACAAAGGACACAATATTTCTTGGAAAAAACTTTGGTCACAGTACAAACAATGTAAAGTGACTGGGTGTGTGTAATTTTCCTTCCATAAGAGTATAAAGAAAAATTATATAATTGAGCATAAAGTATGAATGGATAAACTTTCTCGGTTAGTCACTAGGCTACATGGAGAGCTGTGCATGGGGCTAACGTGCTGTCTGCTTTATGAAGTGTTGTGATAATTGACAATAGTTACACAGAAAGAGTGCAGGGAGTTGCAAGACTGCATTAATTAATATGCACCATGTGCAGCACCCATCACTCAGGGTTGGATATTTATGAAATTTTCTTTGCATTTTTTTTTTTTTTTCTATCCACCTTTGCATTTACAGAATTTCTTTTATCCAGTGATCTCAAGGAACTTCTTTCGAAGCCTTTACTCACACTGATTAGCTTCTCCCAAGTGGTGCACTTGCAGGTGAGGCATCACCAGGGGAATACTATGCTCACAGAATTCAAAGTAACCTGCAGTGCAATCGGTGTTATTTCACTGATCAGGAAAGACTCCAAACAATTGATTGCCTCACTCTTCAGAAGAGATGTCTTCTGAAAAAATATTGGAGTTTGTAGAATAATCATAGTCTCTTCTGTCCTGTTTCCTCAAGTCCTTTGAGTCCTGGACCTCAAATTCACTGAAAGAGTTGTAAACATTGGAAGAGTTTGCCCGGGAAAGTGGTGGAGTCACCATCCCTGGAGGTATTTAAGAAATGTGTAGATGTGGCATTTAGGGACAGGGTTTAGTGGACTTGGCAATGCTGGGGTAATGGTTGGACTTGATAATCTTAGAGGTCTTGTCCAAACTAAACAATTCTGTGATTCTGATTCAGCTATTGTCACTTCTCTGACACAAAAGTTATGCACCCCTAATTGTGAACATACTGACAAACTGCTATTTTACATTTGGGTTTTAATTGCCCTGCTTGATTGCTAATGGTGTTTAAATGAATTTGAAAAAACTGAGTTCGTGAGCTTGGTTTGATATATTCCGTAAAGCAGAGTATGATGCATCTTTAATTTATGCATCTGCACCATGTAAATGGCCGTTTTGTAAAAAAGTAAACATGTATGGGGCATGTATAAACTCTTTTTTTTTTATGAGTCTTATCAGTAAATTCATGGTCCCATTTTGAAAATAAACACCTGGATTATCAGGAGTACTTATTATAAAGTGTAGTGATTTGAGACAGAAAACTATTTATATCATAGCCAGAGGCTGCTGTGGTTTTTAAACAAACCTCCCATGGATTTCTGTGGAGTTCCAAATTTTGAAATATCATTTTTCTGACCTATAATGGTTATTTATTGTCTTTAGGAACTCAGAAGGATCACCAAGTGATTCAAAGTCAAATCAGATAAATATTCATGGAAAATGTGTTTAAATCATAAATAATTTCTTTTTTAAATTACCTTGTATATTTGAGTTTCAAAATACTAAACATGATAACCTAATAAAAATATTTCTTTTATAGGTATGTTTTGAATTAATTCTGTGATTCCTTTGAGGCTAGGCATGAGTGAATATAAAGTTCAGACAGAAGACACTCTTCTTCGCTGATCCAATTTCAAACTCTCTGCCTAACTGGCCTTTTATTCCCAGGCACAGATAATGAAAAGGGAGCACAATGTAGATGGGAATGGCTGAAGTGAGCCACGCATCATAGTGATGAGGTATGCCTTTTCCTCCAAAACCTTTTTTCTCTAAGGGGCAAAATAATCTGGTGATTACACAATAATGTCATCTGTGACATGGGGTTGTTTTAAGCTTTCGTGATCATGTTCATCTTTTTCTTTTCTGTTTTTACCTACGCATGCAGCAATGTGGACCTGTGTTTTCACCCCAGATTATTATTCTCATTTGCTTTTAACATAAGGGAATCTGGGTTTCTTTAAAGAGAAGTCTGTGCTGATAGAATCTCAGGATGGCATAAATCTGTCAGTTGTATCAGCTCCTCTTTCTATAGTACAGTGTTCACAGAGCAAATGCAGAAGTAGTACAGTTTTCCTCGAAGCCTGAAGAAATATTTCCAGGAGCTTTGGTTTCTTTAATTCTCCCACCTAATATCTCCTTCAAAGTTTTGATTATTGCACTGTGATAGGCTGCTTAGAAAAACCCAAGACAGATAAGATAGATCTAATTTCTAACCCTGACATCTCTGCCACCCATTCATTACTCTCTTTTACATTTCTTGCTATGCCCTGTAAAAGCAAATGTGTCACTGACATCTGCAATTTCTATCAGATGGGGAAAATAGTTGTAGATTAACATCAGAGCTTTTTAAAAGTGGAGTAAATTGTGTACAGAGCAGAATCTCCTCACTTCAGGTGAATAATCAGCCCGGCAAGAGAGGATTGTTCTAGGCATTTGTCGGTGAGTGCAGGCAAGTGGTGTCTGCTCCTCGTGCTGTTGCTTGTTTTAAACACTTATTTCATAGCCATTGTGTGAAAAGATGTCCTTTGCCTCTTCAGGCAGCTTAGGGAATGTTTGACATCAAGCAGCGTTTGTTTTCTAATGTAAAAACTGTGTGTCCCTGCACTTCTGCACCACTCGTATTCTGCACAGTGACTCTCAGTGGGTAACCCACAAATGTACAAGAACGTTCAGAACACATTTTGAAGAAAGAAAAGGATGAGAGAGAGGGGGAGAGAGAGAGAAAAAAAAAAAAAAAAAAGAGAAGAGAAAGAGCGACTCATCTAAAGTTACACCATCATCCTTAACAGCTGTGCACATATTAAAGGAAGTAATGGGGGAGTGAAGGTACTGCATATTTCAAAGCTGAACTGTTGCAGTAACAATAAGAAAGGGGGGATGTTGTACAGAGTTAGCCAAGTGTTTGAAGTACATTACCGTAAGCCAAACCAATGAAGTGGACAAGATTTCTAGCATGCTGCAGTGGTGCCTCTGCGTACTTAATAACAGATGTTTGGTCTCTCTAGGCAGATAATTGTCCTGCTGTAAGGTTGGCTTGACCTGTGTGAGCAATACTGTGTACAGCACTGAAGCAGTAACAAATGATCATAGCTTTTCTCGTTTTACTGGTAGAATGCTTAGCCACGCTTCCTTTTAAGCACATAATTACTCCAAAGCAACTGGAGCCCATACATCCTCCTTGCCTAATGGCTCTGAAGCCATTTTGCTATAATTTATGGGGACAGGGTTCAAAGTTTTAATAATATTTGGATAATATCATTGCCAAAATGTCTTTGAGCTGTGATGAATAGAATGAGAGTGGGCACATTTTGATTCTGTGCATGACAGTGCGAGTGTTAACAGCACCATACTTTGTTCAACCTTTATGGAAACATTCACGAGCCAATTTGCTCATGAATTGTAGATATGAGCATGAAGAATTATAAACAGCAGTGGAAAACATACAGGGTTGCTTGTTCATAAGGCACTGTCCTGTTAGTGGCTCTTCTTTATGCAGATAAATGAATTGCAGAGAATACAAAAATGGTTTAAATAAACCCTTAGCAGATAATGTATTAGCACATCAACATAAAATACACATGCACTGTGGCATGCTTTTGGATATTTATGTTTATACTCTCTGCTCAAGTGGCTCACTGATTTTTTGGCTTCCTATCATTCACCTAATAATTCCAGCATCCTAACTGCACCTCTGGGTATGTTTATCTGACAATCCAAGCTGTTCTTTGCTTTATGTGGCTTGCTGAAATTGGCTCACCAATTTGCTCTGCAAGTCGCTCCAGTGCGTGATAGGTTAATGGTGTTAATCAAAGCTAAATAAGAGTAGATATGATCCTTTCACTGGAGCCACAGAGCAGAAGGTGCAAATGTCTGGTGGGGAAGTGGCATAGGCCACAAAATAACACCAAAATAATGTGTCCCCAAAGGTAATGTACACCTAGAGCTTCATGCAGAGCCTACCAAAGTCTGTAGGAGTCCTTGCTGATTTCAGTAAGATTTAGACGAGATGCATAAAATTCTTCATCCTTCGGTTAAGAATATTTTTTCCAGTTTGCTTGATAGAATATGACACTTATCATGAACAAACTGTAGCTAAAATCTGTAGATAATTCGTCAGTGAGAGGTTAAGGATTTGTTAGGCAAAGAGCACAAGCATTTTTCATTACACAAATGACATAAAAATGCTGACTTATTCAGGCATGACAGCTGCTCTCACAATAAATGAAGAAAAAAAACAACAAACAAATATGAACAAGACTTGCCTTAAATGTTCCCAACAGTGATGGTAGCTAGAAACAATTTAATAAATACTCTCTGTTTAATTCCATTCAGTGATATTCAAGCAATGCTTCATTTAATCAAAGGGGTGTTTGATTACAGAAATAATCAGCTGACACAGTCCCAATTCACTCTGGCCACTAAGTATGCATGTAGATGGCTGGATGTGACATATGTGAAGGTTGGCAATTATTTCTGAAAAACTGCTAGGATGGCCTTAATTGTAATGGTCTGATTTTGTATTTGATAGCCTTACTTGGAAATCTTAATGCTTATTATGAAATTTTAATGTTAATTTCTTGAAGATTCTTTTAAATATAAGCCTTAATTGGCTTGGGTAAATAGGGGGTGTTTCCCTCAATGGGTTGAACAGAGTTCACCAACTAAAATTATTTCTTCTGGTTATGCTGTGGTCTAAAGACACCATGAGCTTACATGTCTGCTAATTAAAAAATAATTTAAAAAAAAAAAAAAAAAAAAGAGAGAGAGAGAGAACTAATATATGTGGGATTTAATTCATTTTTCATTTTTCAAAAATATCATGTACTCATTTAAAAATGGGACTGATAATTCCTGTGGTTATCTTAATACCTGGACTATTTTATTTCTGTGTTAAGCTGTTGACTAAGTCTTTAAAAACAGGTATATTTCAATATTGGCTTATCACTAGAAGATGAAATATATACTTTATTCTTCCTCCTCCTTATTCTTTTTCTCCTTCAACTACAAAGAGAGTCTGGAAACCTTCAGCCTCAGAAGTTAAAAATACAACATCTCTGTATTTTTCTTAATTGTTTTCTGGAAAATCTATGATCTCTAAGGATGAATTGAGAGACAGGAATGATAAAGGCAGAAATAGTTTTACATTTTGAACAATTCCAACAAGGGGCTGAATATTCAACAACTGATAGGCCAAATAACAAGTTGTTAACTTCACAATGCACAGTCACGGAGTACATATGTGTCACTTTGAGCAAAGATTGAAAAGACGTTAGAATTAGAGATTTAACAGCCAGTTTTGATTAAATCAAAACAATCAGAGTAGTTACATTTGCAATAGAATTAGGTTTAAAAAATCCAGACTCAGAATACCTTGCCAGACCTCACATTTCAATCTTATTCAAGGATAAATTTTTCAGGTGATACCTCTGAAAAATATATGTTGCAGATTACTTGAGGACTCTTCTGGCAAACAACAATATATGTTTGATTATTTTGCCTCCTGTCTGTGACTTAGAACAGTCAGAGAAATGCTGCTGCTCGCTTTGTTGTAGAGAGAATTCCATCATATTTAAGTGAGATAATAGGAAATCCTCATTTTTGAGTTTAAGTTTGATGGTTATGCTCAGAGGATTAAAAAAGGAACATGGATAAAGCCATTTTGTCCATTTCTATAAAATGAAAATATTTAGGTTGAAATCAGTAGAAACCAGCTCTGTCTCTTTTTCTCCTTTCGTTAATTCACACACAGTTTGTCAGTACTTGCTTTGATCAAAAATATCATCTCACATACTCCACGAAACACAGGTATCTGTCCCAGGACAGAGGATGGCAAATAGAGGATATGGCAGCATAGGAGCCTGAAAGCCTCAAAAATTGCATTATGCCCCAGGAAGAGGTTGGGTTTGTGCACAAAAGCCTATGTCATTTCTATCTATAGCTGGAGAATGATGTTATTTCCAATGGATTTGCATCCCTGGACCATGTGCATTAGTGCTCTTTGGAATGCTGATATCTGTTTCCAAATCACACTTTGTGAATGGCCCAGAGGTGCACCTTGATATCATCACATCAAGAGAAATTAACTCCTACAGGGATATGGCACCAGCCCTTTACTCTTCAATCTGTGTTGTTCCAGCCAGGAAAGACGCACCCCACACCCCACAGCAGGATCTCTTGGTACATACATCACAAAAAAACCCTGAGAGAAGTCCCCAGAGTGCAGAAAATGTTTCCATAACACTCCTCAAATGTGTAACCACTAATTTCTCTCAGAAGCTTACATAACTCAGTAGATTGTGGAGCAAAAAATCCCAGCCTACCTTCCTAGAAGACAAGGGCATGCTGCTATCCCCAGACCCCACAGAGTGTAGGAAAAGCTAATGAAGAATGTTTGGAAAACTGTCAGGAGCTCTGTGGATGTGACAGTTTTAGATCCACATTCAAAGTCTATTTAAACCCCCCATGCCCAAGAAAATTTGGGTTGAAACCCTATGAGAATGGTCATTCTTAGTAAATGTCTGAAAGCTGCCATTTTTTATTTGATAGAAAATGCATCTAAATACAGCCATGATTCTCAGTGATTTCCCTCATTGGGGGATCCCAGCATCCCATGTGTTAGGCTGAAAATTCTCCACAGTCAAATTTCTCTCCATGCTTATCTATGAAATGCCAATCTAATTTGGCTGGAATGAACACAATTAAGGTTATCCCAAAACAGTGCACAAAAAATCCAGGTGATTTTTTTTTTTTAATTTGTTCCCATTTATCTTTTTTCATCTTCCTGTTAGACTTCACTTCTACCCCTAAAACTTGGTGCTGTAGGTTGATGGAAAAAGAAAACTTCAAAGATTTACATTGTTTAGAGCTAAAAGATGAACATTTGGGAAGACCACAAAGTACTTTCTTTTAACCTTAGTTAAAATTAGGCTGCTGTGCCTACTTCTAAATAGTACACCTCTGCAGGTACACCCTAATTCCTGCTTATCACCTCGTGGTGCAGCAGAATTTGCCATGACCTGCTTCCTCTAATTGAACAGGAGCTCTATTCGATCGCCCTGTCCTTTAATTTAGCTCTCCCACCTAGAACAATGGGTGATTAACACAAGTCAAAACAAGAGCATAAAGGAAAAAGGCAGCACAAGCCGCTTGGTGCAGCTGCTCGACTCCAATGTTTGCCTGCTGTGTAGCAGCATGTTACGGTCACGGCCAAGCCTTGATCTTCTCTCTCTGTGTCAGTACTCCAAGGATCCATCCTTTAAGCAGCGCAGATCACACAATCAGACATTGTTGGAGAACTTCAGTGTCACTTCTAAGCAATACAGATTCTGCAACTTGAAACAAAAGTGAATTAAACAGACATACGCAAACGATGTTTTAAGTATTGGTTTGGGTTCTGGTTTTTATTCAGTTTGCTGCTTCTGTTGCCACCAGTGCTCTTTTTGCCTTTAAGTTATTGAAATACTTGGTGCCTGTTTGTCAGAAATTTCATTTTTGAGGTTTTGTGCTTTTTTCTTTTTCATCTAGGTCCTTTTGCCAGCATAATATTCAATCAAACTATACCTTACTCAGATCAGAATATGTTTGCAATCTTGTTTTAAGAGATTTGCACCTAGATTCTGGAAATTATCCTATAACTGCATATAATTCCTAGAAAGTTGTTTTGATGCAGTTAATTTTGGTGCTGACCAAAGGTATATAATAGCAATGAAATGAAACTCAGTGATTTAAATTACTTTGAATCTGGCTCAGGAAAGTGCATATAAAGCATTAGCATTGATAGTGACCTTTTTAAAACCAAATGGAAAAAATATTTCAGAGGGATGAAGCCATTAAGCTGTGCAGAATTTACTTTAAAAAGCTTATAAAATATAATCAAGAACAAGAACATTTAAGTTGATGCAAACTACAGAAAGTTGTAAGCAGCTGTCCGTGTGCCTGTGCAGATCTCTGCATAGACAACACAGTGCAGCCCACTGCCCACAAACTTTACAGTCCCACAAACTTTACAGTCCCAATCAAGCACAGATTTAACCACTAACTCTACTGCACTTCGGAATAACAAAGATATCAAATCTATCAGCAAGGACAGCCTGGTGCTTTTAAAGTATGCTGGAGACGTGTCACGTCTTTTGCTTTCCAGGCTCTGAGAGCGCTGCTTGCTTGGCCCAAACCAAAAACCACTAAGGACAGTATATGCCTTTTTCTTTTCCTTGCATTAGGAATCTTCGCATCACACCCTTGATTTCTCTCTCAAAACCTGACAGGTAATTTCATAGATATGAGTCCTTAAAAAAAACTCAAAACTCTTTCATCTCCATGGACAAATCACCAGGTTTCTAAAAGGACAGGGTTACTTGTTAGTCCCTACTTAAAATGAGACTCTGCATACCTGCTATGATTCAGTGTTTAGAAAACAAACAGATAGGGTTAGATCCAAACAAAGGATTCATTTTAATAGTAAACATATTTAAGAGGGTGCCTGCCTAAATGTGAATTGTTTAGAGGATGGATTACCATTTTGCATACATTTTAGAGCTCTAAGAGAAGCCATTAAGGGATTAACACCTCCGATTTATGAAAATGCAAGGATGATAAAGAAACAATAGGGGTGACAACATTGTGTAAACGACATTGATTCATTTCAGAACAGGGCTGTTAACTGCTGGAAATGAAGAAATAAATGGAACAATGGATAGATGCTTTTACCAGCTTGTCATTAATTAGCAGTGAGCACAATTCTTTTATTGTCCTTTTTGAAAAATACAAAATTGGTAGGAAAATACAAGCACTGAGCAAATAGATTACTCTGTGTCACTAGGCTGACATCTGCATTTTCTTTCTTCTCTAATATATTTTGGTTTTCAAATTATATCGAACTTTTAGCCTGGCAGCAAGCCCAAATTTTGCTTCCTTTGAAATTCCTAAAAAGATGTGTTTTCATCCTTGAAACCTTCCTGCTTTGTAAAAGCATAACGAAAGGCACGATTTGAGAAAGGGTTAATAAATGTTAGTGAATCCCCTGTAACACAGCTTGGAAGCACAAACAACAGTTCAATGCACTATTCTGCTGACCTATTGCATCCGATCAACTGTGGTTTTATTTCTAGCGATGCCAGCAGGTGGGAACTGACAACATGTTTCTTTGGAATCGTAAAGAAAGATCGTCTCAGATGGAGAATTAGCTGGAAGTAAGCGAGGTTGTTTGGCACAGATCTGAGCAGGGACAATGCTTGATTATGGCTATCACTCTCCAGCTGCTGTCAGAATGTTAAGTTTGCTTTCTTGAGGCCTGACATCTAACACATTTCTTTTTCTAATTAGTATCTGGTACTGTAAGATGCTGATATTTTACTGCGTGTCAGATGTGCAGGGCTGAAATACATCACTGAACTCAGGCAGGTGTGGGCGCTAGGAATTAGTTTTTTACCTCTCATAGTGAATTCAAGGCATCTCTCCACTTTAAATAGGCAATAGAGAAGCAATGGAGAAGTCAGTGTGGATAAACAGTGCTCTTGCCCGAGAAAGGATGCAAAGGGAAGCAGACAAATCAAACATCAGCGAGGCAGAGTACCCTGAGCACTGCCTTCATTTCCACCAGCATATCCACGCAATGCTCTGTTCATGAATTTCTCCTCACCCTGGCAGCAGAACAAGGTCTTTCCAGCAGTGGAGGGAAGGGTACAGGGCATTTACACCACGCTAGAGGAGCAGCAGCTCTGCCCGCACACCGAGGTGAATTAATTAAGCTCAGCACTGTTAAGATTTGCCATTTTGCCCCTGTACAGTTGCAGGTAAGGAGGAGTCAGGGCTCTCACCTGGGCTGTCTCACACAGCTTGGCAGGAGCAGCGAGGAGCTGCTGTGAGGATGCAGGTGCGGCTGAAACATTGAGATCATAGGTGCAAATCCAGCCAATGCTCAGCAGAAACCTGCTCTCCCTTCTTCACTGAAAACCTCGGGCATGATTTGCTGTCTGGCTAAGAGCGTGCATGTGTGTTTGGGGTTTTTTGGGGGGAGGATGCTAAGTATTATTTTTCAGGCTGACACTGCAAGCACTAGTTCATAAACCACTTCAGCATCCTGAGGTAAAGCTGAGAGTGCTTTCTCACCCAAGGTGAAGGGAGCAGTTTCTCACCTTAAATGCACATAACAGGTTTCATCAGAAACTGATTTCTTGTAGGAGAGGGCTCTTCAGCCACCAACAAGTAGGACTGAATCTTGGATTTTGGTTGCACACACACACACATACACAAAAAATAAAAAAAGGAAAAAAATTCCTTCAGAAAAGGAGGGCTAATTTTTCTTACTAAAGTGATGCCATTTTTAAATGTTTAAAAAAAATATTTAGAAAAAAATTTGCCAATTTAATTCCTTTGTTTTTTGTCCTAAGGTTTCTTACAACTCTATGCTTATAAGATTGATTCTATCCAAATTTCAATAATTTTCTCCCAGAGATAATTATTCCGTAAAACTATCGACCTTAGCAACATAGGTTCTGGTGTTGTAAAGGTGTTTACAGTAATTTGGGGTACTTGCAGTATTCCAAATCCAACCGTTAATCACCTTGCACACAGTCAGGCTGCTCCTAGCTCCAAGCTTTCCGCAGTGCTTGATCTCTGAAGTGTTGCTCATGGTTTGTAGAGCCAACACTGTTTAATGCAACTTTCATGAATGCAATTTTCTGTACCCCAAATAGTTTCTTTGAAGACAATCTTGCAAGAATACAAGTCTTTTGCTCTTTGGGAAAAAACAGCCTAAACTGTTTTCAGCATCAAAGCTAAATGAGCCCTTTATTTGTTGCACTTATAATTTACATATCTACAATTATTTTATTATATATGTCTAACTTCCTTTGTTTGCCAGGAAAGGCCTCCTTTTAACAAAGGCATCCAACTCTCTCTGCTCCTAGCTAATCTGTGTCTCCAACAAGGTTTGATTTCTGGTACCAGGTTGACAAAGAAATGGGACATAAGGCTATAAAGCTGTAAAAAGAGGTGTTTAGCAAGGTTTCCTCCTACCTATAGCAGAGATTCTTCATCATCTGTGAAAGTCATTGAGGCTCTGTGAGGGTTCCTAGAATTATCTGTACAGAAGAAAACAATTGTAAAGGTCTTATTGTGGTGGAGCACTGAAGCACATGATTTACTCTCAGGCTGCAAGCAGTCCCATTGATTTCAGAAACTAGTGACATGCAGAAGGTTAAACATGTGCTTTGCTGGGTTGGGGCCAAACCTGGTATCGTTCATCTGAATAGTTTACAAAAACCCATCCTGTTATTACAAAAAAAAAAAAAAAAAAAAAAAAAAAGGCAAAAACAACAGCAACAGTCTGTTATAAAGATATGTTGCATTTTGAATCAGGACATAAAAGAACTGTGGTTGCACTGTTTTAGAATCCTTCTGTTCTTTCTCACAGAGAACATAGATAAGTTGCATTCTTTCACTTTTCTAATCTCTGTGTTTGGCACCGGGTGTTATTTAATTGTGGCCAATAGGCTTGGGAGGTGGACTTTTCACTGACCAATAGTTGTCGGAGTATGTTAGAGTATAAAAAACCTTTCCTGTAAATAAACTGCCCTTCTCCGCCATACTTGGTCTGCTTGGTTTCTCTCAGCAAGCTTCTGCGCCAGGGGGATTCGAAAACCACAAAGAACCAGCTCTGGCTCAAAAATAAGCTAGTTATTTTTGCAAACACAGTAGGATTTTTTGGCTCTGTTGCTGCTGTAAGCACAGCAGGGCCCCTGTGCACCATCCCTTGCACGGCCAGACAAGCACTGTGGTTATATTAACTTTCCTTCATGGGCTGCCTGTGCAGTGGGGTTTACCCTTCAAAGGACAGTTGTAGAAAAATCTCCAAGCACATGGAACAGCACTGTAGAGGATGGAGATATTAAAGACATCACAATTGACTTTGGATTCTGAGCAGGTGGAGTTGAACATCTTCCATAAGACTCGCGTTAAACTCAGGTTTGAGGAACATTAGTTCTGAGCAGTTTATTCTCTGCTGCATTCTCAGAGGAAAATTGTTTCATGCCAGTGGAATGATATGCCATATATTTAATGTGTGGAACTCTGGAGTTTTCTACAGAATAAAAATCCTAGGTCTGGGTGATATAGAACTTATGTTTTGACTGGAAAGAAACCAACAGACTTCTAAAAGAGTAAAATTTAATTCATAAAAGTGAAAATTAAGTAGGGTAATGAGCTGTCTTTGTTTATCCGTTTAATTTCTATTTCAGTGTAGTCTTTTACCTTGAATAGAACTCATGAGCACTAATAGTCTTTACAGTTAATTCACCACCTTTAATTTCTTTTGTATTGATTTTGATGAGATTTTGGTCTCCCAAACTGACTCACTCCTAATTTCTATGAGGATCTGAAAGGAAAAGTGTAATATAGACAAATGAAATTCTCATTCTGTACTTCATTGCTGTGCATTCATCAGTTCCGTGTCAGCAGTACTTGGGCAGTATGAGATTCTTGCTCTGAGAAACTACATAGTGCAATTTCACTAATTCCTCCCTGTGTTCTCTTCCTTTTACTGAGAAATTAATGTCATGTAACTACCTAAATACAGTAACCATGGCAGGTTTGGCCACAGTTTTGTACTATTTGCTTCTTCTCTTCCATAATATGAACAAACCCCTTGTTCAGTGTGATACTGGGGAGGTACTTCAGGCTGTGAAAAATGTTTATCCCAAAATAAAGGGATCTGGTTGATGGAGTGATGCAGTCACTCCCTTAGCTGTTTTCCCTACTATAAAGTGCAAGTGGACTAAAAACACTTGTAAATAAAGTTACTAAAGAACATTTCTTCTGAAGCAACTGCTTTCAGGGGTAATGACCATGCTGGCACACATGGGCTGAGGAGACTCACTCATTTCTGGTGAGAATCACACGTGCCTGAGCTTGTCAAGAGCTTGTTTCCACAACAGGAAAGTTCTGGGTGAGTGCCAGAACACTGCCAATTTTGGAAGAGCCTCTCTTCTACTTGCTTTGATTTTCTCATTGGATAACAGAACGTCCAATGTCATATCCAGTTAATAGAGGGATGGAGAAAAACATAAGGGGAGTGAAAACATTCAAAGGGCTCTGTTGAATTTTTCATGATGGAAAAGGGAAAAAAATCCATGCCTGATGTTTTCCAATCTATGAAATAAAGGAAAAGAGTTCTGAAAGTTTTAGACATATTTACATTCCCACACTTAGAGTTTTATTCATGTGCTCATAAATAAGTTATCTTTAACTGCAACTAAAAAAGGATCTTGTACAGTTTAGCACCCCTTTATGGTTGACATTGATTTAAAACACTCCATACGGGGCACAGTAGTGCAGGATCAATTAAAAGTAAATGCAGTCATGAAAGTTACATGAAGTACTGTCTGCCAGAGCCTTGCAGACACTGTTCTTCATACAGCAACTTGCCACCGTAGCTAGACAGGAAAAACAGATGTACTTATAGATGGAGTTTATTTCATATTAATCAGTGGCCTTGTGACAGGAAAGCAAAAGTCCCTGACCAAACCAAGTATTCACAGATAAAAATCTTAGGCAATTTTAAGAGGATTTTAACTTAGGCTGTTGAAACTTTCAGTCAAGTCTCTTCCAGAGCAGCCCCCAGACAGGTAGGCTGGCTGTCACCAAGGCAGGTTCCTAAAACATTATTGTTAATCACTACATTTGTGCTCAGAAAATCAACAGAAACAAAATAAAGTCCAAACTCACACTAGTGTGTTCAGCCCTACTAGTTCCAACTTGTTTTGCTTATGACCTTAAATATAAATAGAGATATGAGTGTAAAGTAGACCATGTCTTAGATGGGAAGCATTTCACAGTCTTCTGTGGGGAAAAGCACTCCTGGTGAGTTTCCTCTTGCCCCTGCCCAAAAAGCCAGCTTTGGTGAGCTCAGGAGCTGCACTGGTTTGTCATTCCAGCAAAACTCTCAAAGGGCAGCAAGCAGAAAGCAGAGAGTGCTCAATGGTTTGTACCAATCTGATTTGGGGGAACACTTCACCGAGCTCACACGAGAAGCTTGATTTAACGTGAGGAGCACACCCCAGCTGGGCACTCTGGGAGAGTTAGAGCAGCAGCACATCAGCCTGACATCCTCCACCAGCTCATGGTCAGCCATCAGTGCTCTAAGGAAAGCAAAGCAGAAAACAGAAGCCAAATTATAGATCAAAAGGGAAACTGTATTTTCTCCTGCACTGCAGGCAACCAGCAGACCACCTCAGAAGGGATTCATAGACTGTGTCAGAGGGAAACAGTCAACAAACAGTTCTTTCAGGGCACACCACCCCGGATCTACAACAACAAGCTCTGCAGCCAAGAACTCGTATTACAATTTGTTTTTAATACCAGGTTTATCCTGGTTTTAGGCATAGAGTTCTTTCCAGAAATGGTATTAAACTTGTATTTTTTAACCAAGTGATATATATACAGAAATAATTTCTTCTCCCTGAGAGATTTTGTGCATTATTTGAGTGATGCATTATAAAGCCAAAATAGAGGGTGAGCTGAAGGCTTTAAATTTTTTGGGGGTTTTGAGGGAATTTATTTTTTTATTGGGAAGAAGGGAAAGACTGATGGCCTGGGCACTTAAAATAGGATTTTGATTCTGGGCAAGAGCAATCCCAAAAGGGATCTCATATAGACAAGCTTAAACCACATCAGGAGTGTTGAAATTCTCTCAATAATCTTTTTCCCCCATCTTGATCAAGTAGCACATCATCATTGTGTGTATGTGCACGTGGGGTGAGAGAAGCAGCTCTTTACTTAGTATTAATATATTTGCAGCATGTGGTGTTTTAATTTCCCCTGCCCAAGTGACAGTGTAAAAAAATGGAAATATTTTCTATTAACTATACTTCTACTATGATAGTATGAAAATATGGTATCATTTTTAAAAGGTTGAGTTTAACAGAGTAATAAAAAGAGTTTCTGGGTAAACCATGGATTAGAAAGAGTTACTATAAACATGGGATACTATTATTGAGGAGCAGTTGTGCTCTGGTACTCTTAAATTAGTGTTGTTCTTACTGACATTTGGAGATCCAGCATGGGTTTTGTGATCAGCTAAAGGACCGATGCAGCATAGATCAAATAACGTATTTTGTAGTCTGGTTTTCAGTAGATCCACATTTTTAAACAGGAACTTAAATTGTTTATGTTTTCATTATTATTCTGAAAAAACAATGGTGATGAAATAAGAGCATTTTTGTAGTAGTAATGGTTTTAGAAATATCAGAAATATTTAGAAGTAGTAATAATATTGTTTTTCACATCCATGTAGAACAAATGGGTAGGAAAAAGGAGTGATCTGTGATGCTGGAGGTTTTGTATTCTCTGCTAAGCAGCTCTCTATGAATGATGATTCTGATGGTGTAATTAGGTAATTCATAGCACAGTAAAGATTTCAATGTGAATTTAGCTGGATGATCGTACCTTTGCTGGAGTAGCAATTTTGTTTGTGTGCTTTCACCTTTGCACAATTAATTAAAAAGTCTGGTGAATAGAAGAGAATCAGCAAGTCCAACTGTCAGCTGAAATGAGCTATCAAATTAATGCCATATGAAAACAACAGTTTTGTAAATTTGACCTGATTTGCCTCTGAAGGAGTTTATGCCAAAAATACTCTAATACAGGCACATACCAACCATTTTTATCAAGCCTGCAAGCAATTTAACCTCAAGTCTTAGTGTAGAAAAACCATTTGGAGTGAATAGGAAGTTTTACTCAATAAAGATTAGTTTTGGCTGCCAACCCAGCCAGTTCCAGAATCAAATTTTACACTTAGTATAATATATTATCATATTCCTCCACTACTGATAACAGTAATGTGAAGGATAAGAGTAGGGAATATCCGAAATTGTTTTGCACAAGTAGAAGCCTGAGGTCATGGATCAACTAGCACATTGCAGTGAAAGTGCATTAACTCATGGGCCAAAATTCTCATTTAAGAGCAAAAGAGCTCTAAATTTTTTTCAAGTGACATTTCCATATTTCTCTCAGAAGTCTTTCTTCCTAGTAAAGGAAAACATTTTTAAATTAAGCAGAATGAATGTCATCATAAAATTGTTACTTTTTTTTCCACAGAGGCTAAAAAACTACACACTATAATTAAAAATAACATATGATCATTAATGAAAAAGTCATTGTCTGTCCCTAATTCCAGACTTCTTTCTTGGCAAGAAAGAGGGTGAAATCTGGCATATTAAATGAAGCTGTTTATGAAAAATATTAGAAGTTTCATTTTCATACATTGTATGAATTTATAATCCCAGCAAAGCAAAGAGAAATATGTGTTTATACCTTTTTTTGAGCCTTTATTGTGAAAGAGAGAAACAGGAATGGTTTGGCAGATATTTTAGATTGTTTGCTTTAAAGTTGGGTTTTGAGCTTGTTTTTAACTGGGAACTATAATGAATAAGAAACAGTTGTTTCTCTGTGTCTTTTCCTGGAGGATCCCTTTGTCTCGAGAGGACTAGAAAGGAATCTTTCACAAAGATTTTCTCTCAGTTGTGGTATTGCTGATGTCAAGCATGCAAAAATCATGAGTCAGCACTCCAAAAGTCATGAGACTGCATTAAAAAAAGAGTGATCTTTTAAAATATCTACGTGGCTCTCTTGTTTAAGCCTTTATGGTAAACTGGCACATTTTTATACTTATTCTGCAAATTGAAATCTTATTTTTCAAAACAAAAGAAGAAAAATGAAGAAACGGCTGAATATTCTCAAAAGTTTGGAGGACTCCCAGGAGAAGTTTTTTGAAGAACAGCTGAAGCATTACAAACATTACAATATAATTGCAGGTGGTGAAAACAATGCATTTGTTTGTAAGAACTTTGATACAAATTTTAGTCAATAAAAACAAATGGGAAAAAACTTGATTGAAAGAAAAGCAGAGAAACCTTGCTCTGCATTTCAGGAGCTCAGGCTGCTGTGGTACCTTTTATTCTGCAGTCCTTCCAGCACAAACCCAGGAGAACAGGCCTCATGTCTTTAAGGTTAAATAAAAGACATATAAACATCTGATTACCAGACAGAAGATACAGTCAGATAATGACAAATAACACTTTGATTTTGGCAAAAAAGTAATAGGCAAAATAGTGCAGATGCTGCTGTTACAAAGATATAAGACCTTTACCACAGTTTAAAAGACAAAGACTATTTGAATCTAACAACATGGTTTCTGGCCAGAAAAAGCTACAATTATTTTTAAAAATGTCACCTCATTCACATTCAGTGATCAGAGAAAATGGAAACATTTTAAGGAGTAATTGTAAACATCTGCTAAAGAAAAAAACGAAAACATGACTAAGACAGAAATGAGCTGCCAACACAAAGTATTGTGTGAACAAATCCACCGGAAAAACACCAGGTCTGTGGATGGATTCTATCTGGAATGTGAAAAAAAATTGATGATCATAAAAACGACTAGAATGCACCTAGAGACATTGTACTCTAAGTCAGTCTGGCCCTCTACGCAAATATCGAGGAATGTGGCTACACTTGCATTTCTGCAGCAGCTTTGGCCCCTGCTGCTTCTCCTGCCCTGTTCCAAGAGAAGCATTTGCACAGGCACGGGGAATTGGACTCAAACTGATCTAAACATTTTTTTCTTTCTTTTTCAGCTGGATCAGTTAAGAAAAAGTCAATGGTGGTGCAGATGGTGATGACAGCTCATAGAGAAATGCTGCTAGATTTCTAACCATTGCCTCGAAATACTGATTTCAAACTGCAGTGCTATAATGGCAACATAAATGAAGGTAAATCAGATCCTTATGGTTTTTAGAAAGTGCTCTCTAAGGCATCTACAGATCTGTATCTCAGCACGGCTTTTAAATGTGTTGAGCAGCTTGCAGGGTCCAGGGCTGCTTTGGAAGATCTGTTGACTCCAGCTTGGAGTACCAGAACGACTGAGTTAACTCAGAAGAGAAAGTAAAGGTGTGAATCCCCAGGTCTAACTGTGCCAGTTAAAGATGCTCACATGAACAGCTCATATCTCTCATTGTGGAGATATCGTACACTGTCCTCTGGCAAAAATGATCATATTTTCTGAAGTGCAGCAGGTAGCCTGTGTTGGTTCAAGCCATCTTTTCTTAATGCCAAACATTACATCTAAAAGCAGCTGTTCTCATTGAAAATGTTTTATCACCATCCTTTGGTGGAAGCCTGCAATTCCTCCAGTTCTACTGGCTGGCCAGTTCATTTGAACTATTCCCAATCCACCCCTTTCTGCAGCTGAGGGGAATCCAACAGATTTCAGGTGGCTCTGGGCAGAGAGGCTCAGAGGTCACTGAGCACAGGTGCCTTGCTTTGCTTTCCCATGCTGCAGCTTCCCCTGCCCAGTCTCTGATCCAATAGCTGATACTTAGCCACCTATTTCTTTTCCACCCTCCCATTCTGGTTTGTGGTGGTTTTCTTTAGACTGGATTAACCTGTGGTTGGAATTAATCCCATTGCCATAGGAATGCCTGCCTTTCCTTAGCATGGTGGGTAACACTGGAGGAACAAATACCTGCTGGCAAGGTAGGTGTGATTCTTTGCTTGAGTAGCAACGCCGGTTGGAGTAAAAGGCAAACCAAAAATTTAAAATAATAAAAAAAAAATCCAGTGAAACAGGCCTACAGTCTTCAGAGTTGACCAGAATAGAGAATATGAATAAGGATTTCTAGGTAAATGGAAGTTTCAGGAGAAGAATCTTAGAGATTTTGCTGATTAGCTCTCTAAAAAAACCTCTGAAATTATAAGAATATCAAAGCAGCTTGATGGCTATGACTTGCTCTAGTCCATACTCAGGCTGAATTACAGGAGAGTGGAGCCCTGAAGGGAGAATGGCTGGTATTTAACGTTATGTGTGTCATGTGCCCTTGATATGTATGTAAGTGAAGTTTGTGCAGGTTTCTCTTTTCTGCTCAATATCTAGAAAAGAGGTGGGTGGAGAAATGATAGCTCAATGCAGGTTGCCTGCATTTGGGTGACAATTGAACCTGTTTTCTGTAAATACACCATAAACGTACCATACCAATACACCATGTTCTCTGTAAATACACCAGTTTCTTTATGCCCTCGAGCAGTCAAAGGCAAATATTCATGAAAAGCATCTTTTAAGGGATTTTCTAGAAATATGGCACATGTTTTCCGAAGATCTATGATAAGTCTTTTTTGAAGAAAACATATGAAATATTGCATGTGTACTTTTTTTTTTTTTTTTTTTTAATAGTTTGGTAATGGAGAACTGGCTGCTGGTTTAGCCTGTGGTCAGGAAGACAGTAGTTATATCATAAATCAGTAAAGCTTTTGACATCCTCACAATGAGCTGCAAGCAAGCGAATATTTTCAGAGAAAATTATTCCATTTTTTTTTTATCTAGGTTGAAAACCTGAAAGGAAAGGAATCCTCTTCCAAGCTCTGGGATCCCCACTATTGATAGCAGTTGATTTTGCACAAAGATTACAGGTAAAATTAACTTCTTTTTTTGTATCTTTAAGGAAATTAGAACTTCTAGAGGTGTGGTGAGACTAGAAAACCTGTTTAAACAGGGATTATCCTCCTGAATTCTTGTAGAAATAGGAAAAGAAATAGTGTTCAAACCTATCATAATAATTAAGTACCAGCCCTCCAGGGTCATGGTGCGCTGCCTTCATCGAAGCCATGGGTCACAAGCCATGAGTTCCATGGTGCTTTCAGCCCAGCTTTAGGCTCCTGGTACTGGATCAAAATAGCTCTTGATGAAATGATATGAAGTATTGAAGTGGTCTAAAGTCACCCTGTTGATTCAAAATTTAAGAAATTTTGACTTTTTGCTTGAAGGCTTTATGTGTAGCTAGAAACCAACTAATCCTACTAGTCCAACATCTAATTTTAATCCTTTCAAAGTATTACTCATTATTTTAATCATAGAAGGGAAGCCATTGAGCTGTCAAAAATACCTATACAATATGCTTTTGCTGTTTTCATTGTCCCTGCAAGCCTATGACTAAGATTTAGTGCTCACACCTACTGAGGAGGTATTGGGCACAGCAGACCTGATGTTAACAGCTGTGGAACCACAGCTGTCTAAAGATGTCTTTGGTGTTCTGCTGAGTCAGTTTTGCCAGTCTAAAGCTTTGTCCACACCTCTGTCTCCTCCTGATATATTTGATTATAATACATAAAACACCAGACACTAGAAAAAGAAACTTCCTAAGTATGAAGATTAAAATTCTCCCATGGTCTTTGTATTTTGAGTATAATGTGTCAAACGTGATTACAGGTTTTTTTCCAACTAACAAATATTTGCATTGCAGAAGCTAATTTAAAGAAAAAGGGCTGGTTAAATACAAGTTGAATTTGTTGGTGCTATTATGTGTTTCTCCATTGTCTCTCCACTTTGAGCTCTGCTCTTATCAGATGGAAACCAGAAGAATGTTGGTTTTAATTGCTGATTGTAAATGTGACAACCTGTACTTTCAGCAGTGGTGCTTGTTAGCTTTAGGGAACAGAGATACAGAGATGTTAGAAGAAAAAATAAGTTACCTGTATTCCTGCACGGACTTTAGTGGGAGTCCCAGACTCTGCCTGAGGGTACAACCTTTTTATTTTTTAATCAGTAAATTTATCTGTGCTTTATCAGGCAACTACTTTCGTAAAACCAAAATTAATCTGGAATAACTGTGTGCATCAGCAGTGTTGTTCAGATACACACTAGCCCAATTAATGTGGAATTGTGCCTTCTGGACAGAGCTGTTACTGGGGCATTGCCACCTTTTGGACACAGTTTAGGAGCTCAGCTCAGTGCAGATTATATACTGACTTCACATGCAGACACTTTGCTGAAAATATACAGAAGCAATGAGATGGAAATTTTTTTCTTTGGGGCCATGATGCACTTTTTTCCAGTAGAAGGGAAATTAAAACCTTCAGCTCTGAAGAGTCAGAAGGACATTGTTACTGTTTCAAAAAGCTTGGAAGCAGAAAAAGTGACACAAGTATACATTTTATTTTCAGTACTGCAACATAGTTCATATCTGAAGGGACAGATTTTGTTTTTTCTTTTACTATCTTGGTTCATCTGCACTGGACTGCAAAACAGGTTGATCCAAATAAGTGTCTTTAATGCTCCTTCCATCTCCCCAGTAACTACCACGGCATCTCCTCTATCCTGACAATCTTTTTCCAGTTTCAGTGGGCAGTTTTAGTTCACGTGAGGAGAAGCGATTGAGGTTTTCTGCTCTGAGCTCTTTACAGAGTGCTAAAATCCTGCCTGAGACACAGCATCACCTCAACAGTGAATGTGAAAGTGCATCAGTCAGCACAGGGCTGTGCATCTTCCCAGGGGTTCTCTGGATGCACATGGGGCTCCCAAGCTTTCTGCTGCTCCTGTTATTGCTCTCCAGCTTTAGGATACTCATGACACGGGGATCAATGGCGTGAACAAACCACTCTGCTTTTGCTTTAGAAAAAACAGAAAGGAAAATGACATTTTACAAACAAAGCTGACATCCAGCTGCACAAAGACTCATAAAGTAACCTAAGGTTTGCTTAGGGACAAGACCAACATGAGAGTTTGACGCTATCCTGATGCTGCAGTTGTTTGTTTGGGGGTTAGTTTGTTTTGGTTCAGTTGCTGTTGGTTTGGGGATTTTTTAACAGTTAACTTTAAGGGGAAATAATTATGAAAGGTCTACATGTTTACTTTTAAACACAGCATTTTTTCCACTCTGCCCCAAGTCTGACATTTTAATGACCTGCTTTGCTTTGGTTTTTACTGGCAGTGTATATTGAAGGAGTATTTTATGTACAGTTTTAACATTTGAACAACGCAGCTCCGTGTTCTGTTACTCTTTTATGTTGTGGATAATGTCTTTTAAGTTTTTATTTCTTTTAAGTGCTTACTAATTTGAGGGCATTTTTACAAATACCTTTAGAAACTTTTAGATTAATTATCAGTAAGGGTTATTAATTTAAGAAGAGCAAGCAAAGTAAAGGCTACATATATTTTCACTCAAATTACTATCCTAAATGACTCCATGGGGGGTTTCTTATAGGGGTCACTGAAAGGCAGAAAGGAATGTTTTTACTTCTTTGCTTTGTCACAAAAATTAGGTTACAAGGGCTATAAATGCAGGTAATACTTTTTATTACTAGATTTTCCTCTGTAATGAATATAACATTTCTTCTTTTCCGATACCACTGAATGTCTTAGTACTTAGCATGTTTACTCTTACCTTTAACAAGGTCTAAAGTAATTCCCCTTTAAAAGTCATGCAAGCAAATTTGAAGGCAAGAAAGAAGCCCTGTATGGCAGGATCCCTGCTGGAAGGGGAAGATTGGAGAGGGACACTGTCCAAGCTCACCAATAGCACCAGTCCTTGAGTAGCTGAGGCAGAGAGAAGTAAAAACTAAAACTGGAGAAGCCAAAAGTGTGAACCAGAAAGACCAGAATTTTTTTTGCAGTGCAAAATACAAAATTGGTCACATCGTTTCCTGCTATAAAACAAATTGCTCTGTGCCAGTCTGCCAGAATCAGATTTACACAGTCCTCTGGTTCCAAAATAGACTTGGGCTCACTATTGCTTTGAGATTTGGGCCACGCAGTTAAGCTGGGCTGAGCAGCTCCCCTGGGCAGGGCTGTGTGTGTCCCCTGGTGGGGCTGGGCTGGCAGGGCTGTCCCACCAGGGGAATCCACCTCCTCCCCAGCTGGGCCCTTCGGGAGGGCATTAATATTGTCTGAAAGAGGCCACTCATCTGCAGCTCTGTAAGGCTGACCGACTTTGATCTCAGCCTCGGAAACTGAAGGATGGGGGATAACAGTTCAAAGTATAAGGAGAAACTCAATATGCAAAGAATGTACCACATCTTAATAAGTAATGAGAATTCCCTCCATTTGTTGCTATTGAAAGGAAAAATAGTTTAATATCTTTATGGGATTAGCACTCCACGGTACTTTGCTAATGAGTGGTCAGTGCTATTAAGATTTTCCCTATGTCTCCAGATAGGCTGGCAAACAAACATCAATAAACAATGGCGAGTCTAAGGCTGGCTACTAAGAGTTTGTTCTGGTGAGTATTTTATTAATGGGGCTAACACATTATTTTGTTTGTAGACCCCGAAGAGCAAATATATAACACAGAATTTCTATCTTTTTCCTTGCAAGAGACTCAAGGATTAAGGAAATTACCAGTGATGAATGGCAGCTTTTTAACAAAGTTTATCACAAATGACCCCGGATTGTGAAGTGCTCACTATTCAGGCAGGAGATTGAGAAAATTACCAGTGAGGACAAAACTCTGTTTTTCACTGGTTTGCTCAGAACTGTGGAGATATCATTCACATGAACACTTAGCCTGCATAGCAATGGCAAATACCAGCAAATTTAGCTTTCATAAGTGTATTTGAGAAAGATTAGCACACACCATTCAGTTCAAGTTTTAGTTTTTAGGTTAGCTGCCTTTCATATTAATCAGCTTTAGTTTTTTCAGAGCTGCCTTTTCTGTGTAAGAGCAGTGGGTGAATGCCATGTTTAATAACCCCTCACATCCACTAATTCCTTTTGCAGCAATTGTGTCATTTCCAGAAAAAAATTAAATTTCTATAATTGGAAGAAGAAATGTAGAAATTAATGTTGTTGTTCCTTAAAGTCCAAGAGAAGCTTATGTTTCGAGAAATTGCGTGGCCCTTTCAGAACCATTCACTCTTCCTCAAAGGCCTTTCTGTTTATTTCTCCAAGTCCTATAAGTATAGTAGGATTTAAGATCAGCACAAGACACTTTTTCATTTGATCAGCTGAGGTGCTAATTGTCACAATGAAGTAGAGCATACAAAGGACAGTGAGATATTTCACATGCAAACTCTGATTTCCTGAGTGTGATGGCAAGGGTTATTAGCAAGGATTTTCATCAGGTCCCTGTTGAAACCTCATTTCCTTATTCACTTCTCCCGACTGATAAACAGCCACACCATATCTCTAGCATCAATCTGACTGCCTGAAAACAAGTTACTAAATTCTCTTACAGACAGGGACTTCATTTTCCTTTTGGAAAAAGTTTGAGGAGTATCAGAGGTTTGTACAATAGAGGCCAAGCATGAAAAACTTGTCAGTCAAGAGAACGTCACCCCATAAATGTCCCTAACAGCTCTTTCCTCTTTTCTGTTTCGAAAGGAGAGTACTTTTAATTAATTTATTGGTTGGCATCTGCTTAACAGGCATATGTGTGATGGGTTTCTGAACACACCTGGTCTATTTTTTAATGCAACCTCTAAAAAGATTTTGATCTTATTTTTAGCTTTAACCTTATAAAAATGTAACAGCACAAAGAATTCTTACAGTGACTAAACTTTTTTTCTTTTTTTTTTTTTTTAATTTAAATCCCAGTTTCAAAGGAATTTAGCTATGACCTGGATTTTAATTTTCTTGGGGATTGTACTAATGCTTGAGGGGGGGAAATCTGGTACATTTTCAGCATATTAAATACCTGTTTGTGTCAAAGTAGTCATTAGATTTCTAATTGATTTGATTACAGTACAGTGATACAGCAAGGAGTATATCTGGATATTTATCATCTTTAGTTATGCTATCATTAGAATATGATTTCTGCATTTTCATTAGTGAGGCACACTGCCTAAATATTGTTCAGTTTTGAAACCACTTAATTATTCTGTCATTGGTGCAACATTATTCAATTTTACATTAAAATTGTTTTCCCGGAGACCTAAGCTAGATTCAAATAAACTGTTCATTTTTGGCAACCAGGAAGAAATGGAGTCCTTGTAAAAATCAGACTTTGGAGTGAGGAAGTTGGCGATTTTTTTCATTAGTTTCATAGGGCTCATTGTTCCTATTCTGGAAACTTTATAGCTGCAATCACCTACGGCTAGAGTCTGATTTTTACTGAGGTGCTATAATAATTACACTAAGTACTTTCTGTTTGTCACTGACAAACAACAATCCTTGAATGTCACTTAAGGAAAATAGAAACTTTTATATTGTGGCTTAGTTTCCAAAACTTCATGGTTTGAGTTCTCTGAAATAAGTGCAAGCTTTTCATTAAATAAAACCAAATCAAACAAAAAAACTACCCCGGGTTTTGCCTATAACAGGAGATCTGTCAAACTTCTAGGCGTACTCACAGAGATGTGATAAAATATTTTGCTAAGAAACTTAAGTATGACTTACTGAGAACTGAAGGTAACAAGTTTAAATACTGTAATAGCAAAACAAACAAACAAAAACCTTTCAGTTCACTTGTGGATTAGTAGTTAATACTCTGAAATCCGCAAGCTACGGCTATCTGTGCTGTTATAATCCAAAAGAAGAACTCTACTTTTTCTGTTTTTTCAAAGGAAGATCTTAATCACCTCTTTGTAAGCCACCAAACCCCTTACTAAAAGTCTGGGCCCAATCCTCCCTTGAAAGCATGGCCCCAGCAAACTGTGGGCTTTGATCCTAAATTGAGAACAACAACTACTGAAGGTAACAGTGTGTGATTAAGGACTGCAAAATTTGGGCCACTGACATTAGTGAGACTGTCTGCTCATGTGAGTAAAGAACAATTTCATAAGATTAAGGACCATTATTATATTTGGCAGTTGTATTCTTATTAACTCTTCCTCATTATTTATTCAGCTTACATAAGTTGAGCAATATTAATATGTTGTCAGTATCAACATTAATCAGTGGAAACTAGAGTAAAAATTGTTGCAGTATTTTTTTTTTTTTAATTATTAAACCACTTTAATAGCATAAATAGTATATACTGTTAGAACACTAATGGTAGTGTTGCTAGTCTTGCTGTTTGATATTGTATTTTTAAATAACTTACTGACAATCTGAATAATTAAACATAGTTTTCTGTTAACATTAAATTGTTCTCACACACACAATTGTTTTCCTGCTGTTCTAAATGTGTCCCAGTAAGAGCATCCAGCGAGGGCACCTGGAGAGTTGGGACCAGGGTGCTCCAGTCACGAGGGAAGGAGATAATGGAATGTTGTCCCCCAGTACACACACACAATAAAGGGCAAAATTAATATAACATCAGCAGCTGGGCTGTTCAGTTCAGTTCTACAACCAAGACAGAGTGGGAACTTCTCTCCTAAGAGAATTTGGGTTGTCCCCATCTTTAGGCACTGGGGAGGTCCCTCAGTTGATCCATACATTCTCTCTGAATAAATGTGGGTAGATGTGTTACCCTGAAAGCTTTGGGATGGTAATTTTTCAGTCTGAACTGGACTGGTAACAGTAACTTCCGGTTACCTGCAGAACGAGGCATTGTGACAGCTGTGACACTGAGGAACCAGAAATATCATTTGAGCATTAAAAACAAAAAAAAAACCCCAAAAGGCAGATATCTAACTTGCTTTACCTGAACTTTGTAAAAGCCTTGCAGTGGTACATCTCTGATTTCGGATTTTTGTGTTTGTCGCAAATAGGAAATGTTGAAAGGAACTGGAGCTTAACAGCTTAGCTCTTTCCTTTGAGAGGAAATAGAATTAGAACCTGCATGTGCTTGGCTTATACTTCATAATACATTTTATTATTACAATTATAAATTAGGCCCCTGGGCACAAAAGTACAGCATAACTAAAAACATAACTAACCAAGGTAAATTGATGCCTGCCTTAATATATTTTACCATCACAGAATACCAGAGACTTCCTCTCACTCTGGGTCCTCCCCTCTTTTGTGGGTCTGTTGGCACAGCATTACAGTGCTGTAACTAGTCTAGGGCTTGAATCCGAGCCACACGTTGGTTTCCATCCATTCATCACAACTGGGGAGTCTTGTAGGCTTTTGGCCGACTTTCACCTTCTACAGGTGGTGCAAGGCCAGCTGCAGATGTATTTGTTCTCATTAGCTGTGCAATAAGCCCTGAGCTTTTCAGTGCAGTGATGGAAGAGAGATTATCTTGTGTGTGTGTGATTGCACATCATTCTGTGCTGGTGTTTAGCACTGCTGTGGTTCCGTGGTGCAGGAGTCAGTCCTTTGCTTACCATTTCCCCTAGGATCAGCAAGCCTGTGATAGTGATACAGTCCTGTTGCCTTGATATTATGCAGTTATAGAAATTTTTCAAAATGGGAGTAGTAATACTACCCCACCAACTTGTGCCTGATGACTGCAATCATGAATGTTTCTGAGGAGAGACAGTTATTTGAATCAAATTGGTTGTCTTCTTTGTAACTTCAGCTTATCTTGTGAAAATACTGTCAGAATAATATATGCTTCCTTTATAACCGAGAAGTTCTACTCTTGATCGATAGGACTTACTTTTCATTTGTCAGCTTAATGAATTATTAGTCTTCCAGGGTTTTTTAGTACATTTCAGACTCTTTTTATGCAGCAGACAGCTGTGACAAGCTGAGATGGAAAACTAGCCTAAGCCCTGGTGCTAAATAGGGACTGGTACTCTCAGATCTCACGGGGTGCTCCCTAAATACAGAGCTAAGGTGGAAGTACTTGGACTAATGCCAGCAGCTGTAGGCAGAAGTGATGCTGGGAGAGTGCCCTGGTGCTGACACTTTGACACTGATTACACCTGGGAAGGGTTCAGGGCTGGCAAGTGTCTCCTTTGCCAGAGGAAATGTTCTAGCAGTGGCAAAGAGCTCCAGGGACAGTGTCCTCAGGAGTTTCAGCTGCTGGGGCTCCAAAGCCACAGGATGTGACCTATGTCCCTGCACCCTGTCAGGGTTGGTGCTGCCAACCAAACCACTCTGGAGCTCCACAGAAACTGTAGTTCAGGGGGGATGGGGTTTGGGCTGCTATTCCAGTTGTGTGCAGCAACATGTATACAACTGCAGAATAAAATCATCAGAAAATGCAGCTTTTTTTGCTCAGTTTTTCTGCCTGTGAGAGACAACATAAAGTGCTTTTGCATTGTTGCCTCAGGATTTTATCAAGCAAGTTTTTTTGTTTGTGTTTTTGGGTTGGTTTTTGTTTTTTGGTTTTTTTTGTGAGTTTACCTTTTTTGGGTGCAAATGAAGATTTCACATTCAGTAAGCTTTATTTTTCCCATAAACATTAACTATGCATGTTAAAGCTGTCCTAGGGCAACCCTGATGTGCACACAGTAGTGTTTTCATCTTTTCTATAAATATTTGTAGTTGATCATGCATTACAATAGAGCATTCCTCTCTTTTGACTTTGCCCTTTTTCTTTTTTTTTCTTTGAGCTCGTTCAACTTATTTGCACAGAAGGGGGAAGAAGTTTTTACGGAAAAGATAAACTTCAGACTCAACTCTGTAAATATGTGTGCATGTTAGTAAATCTGCTGAAAAGCTGTTTATGGATTTTGGTGAGAAGGCATAGTCTCCATTTTTATGAAGGTTATGAAATTTTGGGGGTTTTGTTTATCTATGTAAAAAGCTCTGTGGGCAAAAATGTGAGAATGACAAGGGAACAACAGAAGTAAAAAGTTATCTTCAGTTCTATTGTTGCATTCTAAATGTCATATTCATCTTTTTTCATTTCCTCTATGAACACTTCCTCCCATTTTTCTATGCTACTATATTTCAAAACTTTTTTACCAATAAAGGGAAGTCTTCTGATGTCATTCATGCTTTGAATGCTTTGCTGCTCCTGATATTCCAAATATGATATGCCAGGAATCTCGTGTGCTTCTGAGTGCCCTAGACTTCTGAAATAGCCAAAATAATTCTGTCAACCACAGAAAAAGATTGTAGTGAAATAAAAACTTATAGGACTGAGGATTAATATTTTCAAATTCCTTCTAGTATATTACTTTATACCATAATATTATTTCTGGTTTTGTTCAAGCATTGGCTAAGTCAGCAGTCAGAGCACCCTAAACCGGGAAGTCCCAAATCTGGGCAGGCATTTTGGCAACATGCTTTAACTGGATCCTAAGTACAATCCTCCTATTTGTTTACTAGTAAAACAACAAAAGTTCTTCAGTGAAAACAAACCAAAATTGTAATTGTTTTTAATTAGTGGCAGGTCTACTTAAAAGCTTAAAATTATTTGATATTTGCATAGGTTCCTTGCCTGATCCTAACTTCATGACAGGCTTTGCAAAATAACTCAAATTTGACACACAAAATAGAATAAAATTTCCCTGAGTTCTTCCTTTTGTGAGGTTATGGTAACTTTGTATCTGGATTCAGATCTCTAACCTTTTTAGTTGAGCTAAGTTCTAGAACTTTAATCTCTCCATATTTTTAATAGCTCTTACTGCATTTGTTATGTGAAAATCTGTACATTTCAAACAATTGTTTTAGACATTAGCATAGGAAAGCTTTAGTTATGTATGAAGAATGTACTGCTGCAGTTTTCCTTTTTTTAAAGGAATAATTGAACATTACTGGTCTAGTATCACTGTCTTTTCATTTGTCTTTCATCACTGTGCCTTTCAATACCATTCATCTATGGACTAATGCAATGCCTGCTGAAGTCAATAGAAGTCATTCAGTTGACATCAATGAACAATGAATCAGGCCCTTTAAAAAGAAGAAACTAGAGTTTACAAGGGTTAAACAGAGCAGTGAGGAAAAACACTCTGATGCAGGAATTGTGACTTCTCCTGTGTCCCTACAGCACCTGGCACTTCCCTGACATTCAGAGCAGCAACAAAATGACCAATTCCCAGCCTCCACTGGTAGCTCTGATAAGAGAAGGCAGTTTTGCCAGTCAACATCCGAATTGTTTTTCTGTGCAAAGCCTTAGCAGGTATCAATAATTGTAAGACACAGTAAAAATCTGTTCAGATAGGTGTCATTGATGCAGATGTTGAAAATCTTTTTGTTTAATTGCTTCTGCCCAGTCTTTCTGAAGAACTCACTTTGCTATCAGTCTTTCTTTGTTCTGATTAAGTTGTAATCACTCAAAAGCAGATTCAGAAGCTCCCCCTCCTTCCTTCAAAGAGACGGTGTTTGCTTTATACCCAAATGTGACATTGCACACTGGCGCAATCGAAAGAGGCTGCAATGATCAATGGAGGGCCCAATCAAAGCCTCGCAGATAGGCAGGCATTCGTCGCTGTTTGATATAAAAGGTGTTTTATTTCTCATCACTTTTTTGTCACTGAAAGAATGCTTCCTACGTGCAGATTAATTAAAGTGTAAACATTAAATATTGATTGATGCATTATCAGCATGGAGCAGTTGCCTCCACTCAGATTGATTCCTGCAGTGATTTATTGTCATATTCGTGGAGTCATTTCACTCGATAACAAAGAGAAATAGCCTGCTCCCTCTACCTTTCAGGCTTGCTTTCTGGCACTTGCAGTGCACCTCCTCATCCTCACTGACTCCCATTCTTCGTCTTCTAGAACTAACAGTGTCACCATGTTTTCAGTAGAAAACCTCAGGTCTTTGTATATTGGCATTTGCATAGTAAATTATAGTTCAGTGGGAAGCTCAGAGCCCTGTGCTCTCAAATGGAACATCTCTGGTTAACACTTCCACCCCGTGCCCCACACAGCTCCTTGCCATGACCCTGCTCAGGCACAGCTTGGCAAGGACAGTTTCAAATCATTCAAATTAACTCACTGCCAACTTGACAGAAAGGTGAACTTTCAAGAGAGTAACATTCTATGGCTAAATTATCCAGTTACTCTGAGTAGGAGAATGGCCACACAACAGAATATCAATTTAAAGAATTTCAGGGTTTTACTCTCATTTTTGAACAAATGCATAAAAGAGGTCTCCATTCAAGTCTTATGGAGTATTTAAAGTAAAGCAAAGTTTTGTGGGATGTTATTGAGCATCTGGATTAGAAAATGTTTTTTAAAAATAGTAATCCATTTCTGTAGTTTTTGGATGTGGATTGAAATGAGATAGTAATCCAAACCCCTTCCTCTTCTTCGTGAAAGTCTTTAATGTTCTTGTTCTGCGTCCATCTGTGTCAGGGATGGCTACTGCACAGCACCCCCCGTGCTATCGGCTGCACACAGCATCTGTGCCAAAAGAAGCCCTGAAGTCAGGTATTTGCTCCAGACTGCTGCAGTCCCTCCCTCTCCAGGTTTCCCCCAGCTGATGGTCACCCAGAGTGTTTGCAGCCAGCAGCTGCCTGTGCTGGCTGGAGGGACCCCCCGTGCCCTAATCAGCTATGAGAGAAAACCATTTGTGCAATCGCTTTGTTCTGCAGCAACAAAACTTAATCTCTTACATGCATGGCTTTCATTTACCATTCGGAGAATTAGATTACTCAAAGTCTGTTGAAGTCAAATGTGTGAGCAAGACCACAGAAATATGTAATAGGCAACTGGTGATTTTGATTCAGTCAAGCAGCAAAACATTAACCTTTGGTCACAGTAGCAAGGAATGCTAAACTTGTGAATTTACTGCAGCAGATAATTTCACTCCTGTACCTGCAGGAGATCATAGGAGTGGTTTCCTACACGAGCAGAGGCTGTGCCAAACTGGCTCTCTAAGAATGGTGTGCTATGATTTCTCTAAAGGGCTGTTGCAAAAATGGTGTGAGACTTCATTAAGATAGGTATGCACTTGTACTGCTGCCATTCCTGCCCATCCCTGTCACTCCCAAGTACTTTCCCAACAGCACTTTATTTAGGATGTTTTGATATTTTACAGATGTAGCCAAGCCTGGGAGAAAACGCTGCTGTTCTAGGTCCCTTCTCCCTATGCTTTTCCTACCAGATGCTCTTCCAGTCCTCCTTCTCTGTCATTTCCCATTCCAAACCAAAATTCTTGCTCTTTGCACCATCTTGCTGATATCTGGGCAGTCACACCTGAATTGGGCACTCCTAAAATTAAAAAGTAAACAAACCAACCTTAAGGTATTGCAACAATGTGCTCATCTGGGTCCCTTCAAAACAGTTCTCTTGCAAATCACTTTTCCCCTGATCTTGGTTTGCTGTTGCCCTTCCTACCCCTGAACGCCACCGCTGTCACTCTGCGTTAGATGTCACCCTGATTGAAGTTGTCAGCTCTGCCAGGCGAGGACCTTGCCTTCCTGTTTGTCCCTGCCCAGCTGTGCAGGCCAGCACAGCTGCACAGCCACTGCTGCTGCAAACGCAGGGCCAGAGCCTCCTGTTTGAAAGACTGCTCTAAACAAAATCTGCTGCATGTGTAATTTTTGTACAGTACATTTACACTTTTATAAAGCTTTTTTGTCAAAGATCCTAGTCCATTTTGTGCAAAAATGTTCTTAAAGGTCTCTACTTTCAGATGAAAGCTTACCTCAGCTATGAAAAGAAACTTTAATATTTTTCATATGACAGATAAAGACCTTCTGGCAAACAATACTGAGTTGAATTGCAATTGAAATGAATTATCATTTAGATAGGGCCACACAAAAATTAAGAGAGATCTCAGTTGCAAAGGATCTGTTTTGCAGATCAAATGTGGACCTGAGAAACATGCAAAGAACTGTTCCCTCTGGGGACATCAGCGCATCTTTGAAAACAACTGGAAACCTTCTGTTGGCTTCAGTGGGCCCAGGCTTTCCTGGATGGCTCACAGAGGTGCTTGTGCTCCACCTGGACTTTATTTCAGCTTTCCTGCAGCCCCTGATGGTTCCCAGCAGGACACAGCCCCAGGGACAGCAGCTCAGGAGGTGCTGGGGCTGTGACTCTGGTGGGGTTTGTCCTGGTGTGAGTTACCACAAAGGGCCTGGTGGCTGCAGGCTCCTTCCCAGCTCTCTGGGTGGATCTTTGTGATTTTCCAGCAAGGTCCCTCCCTGAGCTTGGTGTCAGTAAATGTCCACCTCTGGAGTCACCCTGGGCATGTTTCTCCCTGGAAGGAGCAGCAGGAGCCAGTGCACAGCGAGGCTGTGTTCTCTCAGCCCCACCAGGGTCCCTGACCAGCTCTAGTGGGCAACTGCAGAGAGTGAGCAGATATTAGCAATAATTGGGGAAAGCACGGAACAGAGAACAGCAAACAGATCTCTGTCACAGGTACTAAAATAATTTTATAAAAGCAGTGTGTGATTTAATACTGTCTCAAATAACATCATCCAGGGCCGGATTCTGAAAGGAATGAGTTATTTTTGAAGTGAGCTTTTCCCTCAGTGTGCCTCGTTGCACCTCGATCTTACATAGCTGTTGTATAAAGGTCATAGAGCACTTAATAATGAAAATTTCAAATTATTTAACTTGTTTTGATGTTGTAAATAAGATGAAAACTTGCTTTTTTCCTTATATGCTTTCCCGGGATTGTAGGAGAGTTCAGGTTGGAAAGATACATGTCTTAGAATACTTCTCTTGAATTCTGATTAGCATTTCCTTTCACCATGGACAATTAAAACTGACATGAAGGGATACAAAAAGATGTTTGTTAAGTATTTAGAAAGCTCAGTACTGACCTAGATGCTGAAATTTTAGATATGTCCCTATACATGGGGGATTGTAAACCTGTCCTAAGGACTCAAACTCAAAAGAAGCTCCTCCTGGAAAATAAATTGGAAAAAAAAAAAAAAAGAAAAAGAAAAGATAAAGAAAAGAAAGTTGTGATGATAAATACAAGCTGTAGAAGGCTGCAGCCCTCCCCGTTTTACTGAAGAGACTCCCTGCTCTACAGTAAGGGTTGGATATTAATTCAAACCAGTCTGCTAATTTTCCATATGAAGTTATGGTTGTATGACCATTTTAACCAAGTATACTCTACTAAAAATTTAGATTAACATATTGATGCAGATTACCTGGCTGTTTTCTTGTATCTCTATACGACCTGCCAGATGAATACTGTTGCCCTAAATTGCGATATTTCCCATACAAAAATGAGTTTACTATTTTTGAGGCAGCAATTACAAGTTGCATGAGAATGGTGTGTTATTTCCTGAAATTGTATGTAATTTATTTTTAAGAGTTTGAAACGCAGTTTTGAAGTTAAATGTGCATCATCTTTGTAACTGCTCAAATCATGTTATTTTACATTTCCTGAAATACCTTTGAAGTTAAATGCAAATAAGGGGAAAATAAATTACAACTTGTGGAGTGACCGGTGTCTGATTATATGCGGTATAATTAACTCCATCCTTCACATAACGTTTGTCTTAATACTTATCCCATGTACTTGAGAATCATTGAAGTGATTGGTGATTCTTTGCTTGGGGGAAGTAGTTAGGTTTACTCATAAGATGATCTTTTTATTCGCTTTCTGGGTCATGAGGATATAACATTTTAAAAATACTAATTCAAAATTTATTTAATGTTAATAATAGGCAGCTACAATGAAAACTGTCAACTCAAAATAGTCTTTTACAGTCATATCTAATTCTTTTACCTCCAGTATTTTGCCTTTGGAAAAATTGATGGGAATTAGTATTTTAATTTGAATATTACTACATTTAGAACCATGAAAAATATTGATAAGGTATATTTATCCTTTCCTCGCCTGTTCTGTAGTCTACAAACAGAGATGGTATTTCAAATTAACAGACTTCTATTAGAAGAAACCATTTCAGTCCAAAAAAGTAGCTTTTTCATTCTTAGACTATAACTTGTACTATGACAGAAATTAACATTTTTGTGACCTATAATTATCTGTGTCTCCTCTTGCTATAAATAAGATTTGGCAGCCACTGTATCTTGAGGTCTAAGTTTTTTATTTATAGCTTTTTGTATTTGCTAATGACGCTGCGGAGTTCAGGGATGCAGACAATTATCAGCACAAATAAAATCTGTGTCTGCTGTCGGCAGCCCTGTTCCATCTCATTCCTGCAGTGGCATCAAGAGTTTCCTCAAATTTTTCCTGTGCTTGGAAACCTCTGGGGTTGGTGTGCGAGTCTTTGACGCTGTTAACAATTTCAATCTGCACCATTAAAGCTGCATTTTCTAACCGTCCCCTGGTAATTGCTGCAAGGACTTAGACAAGTAAGACTATCCAAAGGCATCAGTAAGGTCAAACCGTGGTAGGAAGTGCTCTGATTTTATCCTGGAGATTGATGCTTGTATCACCTTTTTTTCGATTCAGCAGCTGGGGTTATAAAATGTACTTGCAATCACTGATAACATGTTAGATCAGACAACAAGTGGAGTAACACAGGATTTTATACACTCTGGGTAGTTTTACCTAATGCAACAATAAATCAGTGAAGGCAGAGGTCTTTTGTAAATTTTAATGAAAATTCAACTGCTGAAAATATAGTCAAGTCTTGCTGAAGTTCTAGAAATATGAATTTGCTTCCATTCTTTAAAGCTGTAAAATTTGCTTTAAATACAAACTTTCTGGTAAGGCAGTAAAGAAGAAAGCAATAAAAGAAGAGACAGCACATCCAATATATCATAATTAGTTTGTCATTGGCTATAGGCAAACTGAGGGGACAGGGCCACATAGTAAAATGTACTCTGAGTTAGCTGTAAAGAATTCCCTGTCTGAGCACACTCTAAAAAAAACTCCATACATGAATGAGACAAAAGTGAGTTGAATGGGCTCATTGTGCCATTTCATGGAAATAAAATCAAGATAAAATTTTAAAATATTTACCAGCTAATCAATAAACCACATTTTTATGCAAGTCCAGAAGGTTTAGTAGAGAGCTTTTTTCTCCACAGATTATTATAGCTACTGAAAAATATGCTTTTGTGTTGTTTCAAGATTGTAGTCATATATAGTAAACCTAATTGAAATTTATTAAAAGAGTGTTGCAAGATGGAAATGAGGGCATCAAAATAACACTAAAGGATACAAATATGCTACTAAACTTCTACAGGATCTTTTTTTCTTGTATGTTTTAAGTAATGTTCCTGTAAAATTAGCATTATTCTTTCCTAAAAGCTGTCAGCCTACAGAAACAGACCCAAAGTCTGCACAAAGTGACCATGTTCATTAGAGCACTGAAGACTTGAGCAGCAATAAGGAGAATTTGCACTACTTTGGAAGTAACACAAAAAATGGAATTTATTCAGTTCTTCACTTCCCCAAGGTGGATTTTTCCTTGATTCCTTTTTTACAAATTATGTCTTATACATACAAGATTTTTTAAATACAAATTAAGATATTGTATTTGTTATTGCTTGTCATTTTCTTATTTTTCTTCTTTATTTAAAGTATTTCTCTTATATTTCATCCATTTTGAGTACCATATTTGGTTAATGGAAAGTTGGCAGAACTTTGACATTTTCGTGATTGATTCAGAGCAGAACTAATAAGATCAAAATGAACATTAAAAACAGTTTTAACAGATAACATCTAAAATGAAACATCTTTTAAAGACTTTCAAAGTCATGTTTTTTTCCTTACTGATAGTGTTTCCACACTGAAATTATAAATTATGCATATTGGGTTGTTTCTTGTGGCCTTCTCACAAACTTAAAATGATTGTCAGAATTGCATAGGAAAAGATTTAAAAATTGAATGTTTGCTCTCATTTTTATGATTCTCCCTGTACAGTTTTGTTGGCTTCAAGGAGTCGCTCCCAAATTACATTGGTGTCACCCTGCAGTGAGATCATCTCTGTTCCACCACCAAACAAAACATCGCTTTTACCCACAGAACGTCAATGGCTTCCACCATTCTCAAAGGTACAAAAGGTGAGCTGCAGGTTCTTATCTTCCATTGCTTCTGGTGGTTCTATACCTGCATAAACAAAGAATATTTTTGTCTCAAACAAGTATATATTATAAATAGCTAAAATGTATTCCCTAATTTTTTTTTCTGTTAGGTAAACTTCATGTTATGAGCTAATTTCTGATCTCTACTTGGAGAATACTTAAGTAAATCTCAATTTACAGTCTAGTTATCAAACCCCACCAGGTGAACTCCTACTAAAATAATAATACTGACAGCAAGAGCAGAGATCAAGAGATTTGTATTTAGGCAGTGAACAGGAGCTTTCACAAAGCCTGTAGTAGTTTGAAAAACATTCTATCCAGAGTGACAGAAATGAAAATTATTTAGAAGTTCCCAGCCAGGGAGTGATACTGTATATCCTTTATAAACTCCCTGGGCTTCCACAGGCTGCTTGGGAAAAGTTAGTATCAGTTTTGGGCAAGTGTATTCCCTCAGGCATTGGGATGCATTTCTGCACTTACTGTGGAGCAGAACAAGCCTTCCAGCGGTTCTGCATCTGTTCTGCTCAGCCAAGGTGCCTCTGGGAATAGATTTCCCCTTGCAGCAGCAGGTGGCGTTGAACAGCTCACATTATTCTCACTCTCATCATCACTTTGTCTCACATGTAGTAAAAACTTCTCTCCCAAAAGAGAGAATCTGCAAGAGAAATTCAACGAGTTTTTATAGACGTAGCAGACTTCCTACATGACTAAAGTAGGGGTAAGTTCTTCCAACTTTAATCACACTGAGAAATACAACTATAAATAATGTATATAAGCAACAGCAAAAACAGGTGTGGTATAGTAATATCTTAATTGCATTTTATTTTCCTCTGCACAACAATCTCTTGAAACGCCACAGAGTTCGTGTTGTGATAAAGTCAAGTTATTGTGGGTCAGCTCATTCTCTCTGCAGCAGACCCCCAAGCCTGAGCTGCTCTGGGGTGTTCTGTGCACACTGTGCCTCCCCAGGCAAAGGGAACGGTTCTCCTCCCAAATACAGTCCGTGTGTGTTCACAGAGCACAGGGCAGCGCTGCAGATTGACCTCACAGTAAGTGAGAACAGAGTGAGAATTACCATCTTCTCAACTTTGCTGAAACTGCTTCTAAAAATCAAGGGACGTTACAGAAGGAGTTCAAAACACACCTCCGAATTACTTCTCAGGTTTATTTCTAAAACATGACATGCACATAAAACAAACAGAAAAAATATTTTTACCAGCACATAGGTAAAATTTAAGAACAGAAATCTTTTTCAAGCAAATAACTATACATCAGTTTATATAGTTAGTCTTTGCACTAATTATGAGTATTTAAGAAATCCATCCATCTTTCTTTCACCAACAGTCAGAGTTTTCCATTTGCATATCTAATAATTTATGGCATGCCCTGACCCCAAGCAGTAATTGAACCAATAGATCTTCAGCCTAGATTTACTCGTCTGGCTGCCACAGTAATGTAACTCTGCAGGAGTTTTGGATTACTCCAAATGCCATCTCCTCTTCTGAGAGGTTGACAGTCACAGGCAAAATTTGACCTCCCAAATGTCAAGGCAAAAACTCCATTGCCTGATTTAGAAGAACTAACTCTCCTTTTGGAATATTTCAGATAAAAACAAGAGGCCACAATGATTACTCCCAACATTACCCCAGGAAGATGGTCTTTAATGTAAGACTCTGCAGTGAGAAATTAATTCTCCTTAGAGTTTTAAACCATGTAAGAGCCTCAATCTTAGAATGAAAGGGGAAAATCTAGGTACCAGAGCTTGTAGCTAGTAACGTAAAAGTTAAGGGAAAGAAAAAAGAAAAAAAGAAAAAAGAAAGAGAGAGAGAGAGAGAAACTGTTGCATTTTAGAGGAATCTGGTGATCAGCGCCAGAGTGATGAGACTTGAGCTGAGAGATTTGGAAGGAGGACATGGGGTGCTTTTCTGTCTCAAGCAAGCCATGGCACAGGGCAAAAACACCCAGCCAAGAGCCTGTGTTTCATCTTCTCAAAACGTGGTTTAGAAGCCAATTTCAAGGCAGCATTATCTGCCTCAGTAAAGTGTTCTCAAAAGCTTTGAACAAGAAAAATGCCAACAAACACACAGCCCTGCACTGTTGCAGTCTCTTTGCTGAATACTAACTATAGAGCAAATGCAGCAGGGGAGCTGTGGGTTTACAGCAGGTACTGCTTGGGAATCCCTCTGCTCCTCAGACCCTGTGGCTGCAGGTGAAGGAGCAGGTGCAGAGCCTGGCCACACTGCTGCTGCTTCCAAACCATGGATGGGATGTTCCCAAAAGGCGCTGGTTTGAAATTTTGCAACCCTCATCTGTTGGCTATTTTGTTTTTCTGGAAAGGAGCTCAATTGAATAAGCCCTGGCAGACACACAGAGCTGTGCTGTTGCTACTGACAGGAGTCCCAAAACAACACATACAGGCTGTGAGAAAATGCTACTGTCTCACAGCTCTGAACAGTCAAAAAAAAAAAAAAAAAAAAAAAAAAGCAGCAAAGGTACAAACAAGGAAAATCTGACCCAATCCCCAATTAATGGCATAAACAGTATTTATCTATTGATGATTAAACGTTGCCCTTGTTCCTTGGTAGTGAAGTTCAATGATGATAGACATCTCGGAAAACAGGTAGATAGACAGAAAGATAGATATCCTCAGCTGCTTCAGCCATCCATAATGTGCCATGTGCTGCAATCACTGCTTTAGCCTGACCAATTGCCTCAGTAACATGTTCCATCTTGTCTTATTGATCAATATCAGCACTTCAGTAACTCTGCAGAGTTGCAGCTATCTGCTGGCACAGGAAGGGCCTCATCTTGCCTTCTTCTATAGAAACACAGTCATATGGAAGAAAAAAAAATTAGCTATTTAAATACTTTCATTTAATTGCTTTCATTGACTTGTTTTTCACTCCAATACCTTTTGTACCTCTTCTGCAAATACTTTAGAGCAAAAAGAAAAAGCTGAAGTATCAGAAAATTAATGAACATTGAAGAGTTTAACAGGAAAACTGTGTTTGGTGCCCAACCTCCTGCCCAAGCAGTTACTGCGTGCCTCAGTTCTTTAGGTTTAAAATGGGATTAATGGCACCATTGAATCATCTGTTGTAAGGCTAAGGATATTCGTGTAATCACACGACCTACACCAAAATAAGATCCAGAGGTAGAAGTTCTGCTGTTTCCCCCTGAGCTTAGGAGCTGACTGAGATATTGAAGGATGACCTGGTACAGAGGTGGAGGATCACAACGTCTGTGTGTATTATGGGAGTAACAGCACTGGGAGAAAAATTTTCTGTTTTTTACCTCACAAAATCTTTCATTAACTGGCAAACAAGGACAGAGTAGAATAAAATGTTCAATCTCTCACCCAGTTGCCACTGAAGGAATGAGTGTTCCTGGGAAGTGTCTGGGAAAATAACAAATATCAGTGAGGGACAGAAATTGGGACACCTCCCTTGGCACCCTGAGGACATACAGAATGAGGGAAAGTTTCCTGTGTTGTCTGTGTGATCCTTGAAATTCTTCCTTACCTCACTGCACAGGGCAATAGGGGCTAAATCCTGGGGTTTTTAACTGAAATGAAGCTTGGTTGAAATGATCCACAAAAACATAAGGAGAGACAAAATACCAGTTCCCTATAAATTGTTGCTCGCCCATGCTTCTGGCTTCTCTCTTAACTTTGGCCAGCCACCATTTCTGTTCTTCTGTCCTCTTCTACTTTTTTTTTTCTTTCTTTTTTTTTTTTTCTTTCCTATCAGGTTCCTGCAGCCATGGTTCTTTTCCAGGTGGAAGATGAAAGGAAGGTACAGGTAGAGAGTCAACCACCTAAGCATCATAAGATGAAATATTTGTTCACTTGCTTAAGATGCAGTAAGTCCTGGAGAGCTCTCTGTTTACCCAAGGGGATTTCAGCATAGAGGCTTGCTCCAGAAAGGTATTTGTTTAGAAAAGAGAAAAATCCTGCAGATCAGTGTAATCTCTGTTACTCTAAGAATTACTGAGAGTGTAATGTGTTGTGGGTGGGGTTTTTCTCCTTAGTAAAGCAGCAGCTCATGGCAGACTAAGTGCTATAAATTCTGCATCCTAGGAGGCGGTACCAGAACACCTGCCTTTAGAAGGAGGATAAAATCTAAGAGAGCTCAAGCAAACAATAGGTTTGTTTCAGGTTGAAAGTTAGTTTTCCTTTTCTCACCCTGTTTTTCAGGTTAAAGTCAGTAGACCAAAACCATGTGCATTTGCTGGATAATTGTTCTGCAAAGTTGACTGACAGAAGAAAGGAAAACATGGCAGCAGCAGAAGCCAACTCTCTGGAGATGGCAGATGGACAGAACACTAGTAGTTACGGTTAATTTTATATTTTTGCCATTATTTTGTTTATTAAAGATTTAAAAGATATTTGAGCAATTGTACCAGTGAGACTGTGATTTTCTATAAGATTTAAAGTATACTTTTGGATCATTTCAAACTGTTTTCTGTCTTTATTTTACTGAATTTGCCACACTGAAACTGAATTAATTGATTTATCAGAAGTGTTTTATTCTTCATTCTAGATTTGTGCAGATCTAAGTTATAAACCAGGAAAGCAGTAGAAAGTGGCATTTGTAAATATTTTAGAGAAGACTGCTGTTCTGTGGAACTTTACGCTTTTTTTTTCTGGTGCTGTTGAGTGCTTTAGAGAAGCTCATTTGGGAAATGTATTCTTTGATTTTGGTAATCAATTGATCAACATTTGAAGCTTTGCTCAGACACACAGCTATTGTGAAGAGCAGTTCTTTCATATATCCATTTGACTGTGTTTGTGATGCTTGCTTTATTCAACTCTGCTCCAGGCAAATTAAAATGTACTGCTATATAATAAGTGTGGGAAGGTTAGCATTCACAATTTAGGGATAAAATATTTTGACAGTTCTATCCTACATTTGCATTTAAAAATCATAATGCTTTTGATGAGACCCTATGTTTATCGTAGGATCTCTTGTAAGCATTAAAAAATGGGAGGTTGTTACCTTTCAGGGTTTTTTCTGGACTGTGTGTCTGTGGGGAAGCACAAAAGCCTGCTGGTTCCACAGGCCTGTTATTTTCTGGTCCATGGTATGGCTCATTTTCTTTAGTTTCTGATGGGTCTCACCTGTGCTGCTGCTGAGCCGTTTGTGTTTGGTTCTGAGATTTTTTGGGTGTGCAGAGCTGGGCAGGTACATGTGCATTGTTCTGCCTTATACACTTGCTATGGTTTTCCACTGGTCCCCAAACCCTCAGCTTTTGGGCCACTGCAGAATCCCCTCAGGGACAGAGGCAGGGGAGGGACAAGAGCCCCTGCCACCACAGCCATTGTCACTGTCCCCAGCGAGCAGGTGATGCTCAGGCACAGCTTGTGCACGGACAATGGGCAGCACTCTGAGCTCAGGAAAACCATCACTGACACAGGCTGATGGCTGAAGCACTGGTCACTAAAACTGTCAGGATTAATTGTTCCCCTTTTATTTTATCTGTCATCTTTCTGCATTAGGAACGTTCAGGGGGGATTCGAGTAACCTGATACAACATCTGCAACACTGCTATCACCAAGAAAACATTCATTCAGATAATAAGGCTGTCTCAAGAGACATGGGTAAATTAGACCAAGTGACAAAAAACCCCAAATACTAACCAACATGCTGGCTAGAGAGTTCAGACTTTTCATAAGAGCAGAAATAAGGGGAAAAATTTATAAGTTTTGCAGGAAAGTGTATTTGAGCTGAAGTAAGGTCTTCTCCTTGATCTTTTAGCCAATCTCTAGACTTTGTGTAATTATTATTAGATTTCCCTTAGGAAGGATGTGGACTTAGGTGATATCAGAAATCTTGTGCAGTGCATTCTCTAGGAACTCTTTCCTGCATTAGGCCCCATTACTCTGCCTCCAAAGCTCTGAAAACTCATACACCCTCCAGCTGCTGTGAACTGACATTTTCCATGCCTTCCTTCACATTTGGGACCCGTTTCTTCTGACTCAGCAATAAATAGCAGAGAAGGGATGGACTCTGGGAATTCAGAGATATGTGCACAAAGTCGATTTCTGATTGTGAAGAGGACCACTGGTAAATCCTCTCTGTGCACCCAGATTGGTTCTTGCACTGAAAAACATCAAAATCTGAATTATACAGAGGCTATGCAGCACTATGGGTAAGTACTTTGGCCTTTCATGTCTTATTATGTTGTTAATTAGTTAATGTTTGTAAAGCACTTTGAAGATGAAAAGCCCTATATAAGTTCTAAGTGTTATTATCTCTAGAGACCTAGGTTCAATTCAAAGGTGCTTAATTACATATGCCATAAATTAGACTTAATGAGTTGTGGAATCATACATTTTATGTGATGCATGCAGGTTTCTCAGCCAGATCTGGGTCTGATGGTCTGCTGCAGTACTTCTTTATGTATTCAGAGTCGTTAAGAAAATTATGCAAAAAATAAAGCAGATAATTTCTAATAATAATTGGATTGCATTTCAGTACAATTCAGGACTTGGTGGAGCAAAGTGCTGGGAGCTTTGCTCAGCTGTATCTGGGATTTTCCAGTAACCAACTTCAAATTGCTGAAGGTAACAGCTTTGGGGTTATTTGAATTACAGTAGACGCATAATTCTAATTCATACTTCTGTATTTTGTCTTAGCAGAAGGGTGCTGGGAGGTACTGGTATCACTGTTGTCCTTCCAGTAATACCCTTAAATGTCCCCTTAGGGGACCACTTCATGTTGGGTTGTGCTCACCAGCACAAGAAAAGAATTTCCCATCTCTCGAGATACCATCGTGTAATTTACAACAAGCCATTACAAGCGGGTAGCCTGCAAAAAAGGGAAGCCACAGTTATAGGAAAATGTGGTTTCATTGGCTTTGCAGAGCTGAGAGTTTCCATGTTTTGTAACTTACATCTTTTGTGGCCAGAGAGCTGCAGACTTTGCCCTGCTCCAGCCCCAGCACCAGGGCAGATGGCCATGGTGAACAGGAGGCTTCTCCTGGCCACTGCCCAACCAGCAGAGTTCAGACACTCAAAAAAACAGCAGGATTGTCCACCTGGCCTAAAGTGGCTCCCCTGTGCTCCTGCAGCAGAACATATCCATTTTACCTTGGGCATATAAAGAGAGGCAGGATTTATCCTGCGTATAAATATGTTAGGAGTGATTGTGTTCATTAGTACAGCCCCAGCAAATTGGAAAAACTAATTAATAGCAATTTACTACGAGTGTTGCTAACAGACTTACTTGAAAGTATTTATCCCGAAGTGAAAGTCATTTGATTTGGTTAATGTTTATTGTAAGCATATGCAGACTGTGTTCCAGGGGAAAATGTATTTTTGAGTACTCCAGACAAGTGAAACTGGTGAGCCCGCAGTCCGGAGAAAGCATCTGTAACCGCAGCCAAAAGGGGAACGAGATTTCTCACATTCTTTCAAGACATGTGTTCGAAGCATGGGTTCCCATCACTTTCAGAGCCACTTGCAGGCCTTTTTCTTTATTTAGATTTAGACAAGTCAACGTGGGCCTAGATTCAGCATGATAAATGCCTCTGTGATTTCTCCCTCGTTTATTTTCTACTGTTATTTTAATTTTTTTTTTAACAGAAATATGTTCTTTAAATGGGACAAAGCATAGTTCCTGACAGTGTTTATTACTCATTTTTCCATATTCCTAAGAAACAGATCTAGTCTTACACCATAATTACTGGGGTGCATCACTTTCAAAAACAAGATATAATTTTGGTGAATACTTTTCATGTACTCTAATAAGTAGGAACTTCACATGAATGCTGATTTGAGCTCCAGGCTGTGGTCAAGTGTTTTAATAGCGCAGCAAGCTTATCAACAAACCTTTCCTTCCCTACCCTTCCCCCTTCCCTTTTTACAATGAACTGATTTTTATCCGACTGGCTCGTGACTTGGGGATTTTTACAAGCAGGTTTAGGAACTCGTCAAATATTTGGACATTTGAACCTGAAAACAAAACGAAAAAATTTCACAACTTAAAAGCCCAATATTTTACATAGTGTGTATTAACTGGGTAAAGTTTTGACTTGCTGAAGTACCCACAGGACTCTATTCTCTGACCTATCAGTACTAAACTACAAGTTACCGGTCTGATGCCTTTTTTTAATACTCCAATTCAGCATTTACACTGGCATAACTCACTGTAGTACCAAATCAGTGGAGCTGCAAGACGCTCCTTGTTTCTGAATACCTGTAACCTCTTGTCAGAAGGTGATAAGAATATTCATATTGGTCTTATTTACTCTTGGCATTTCCAGCCTGTCTCCCTTCCTCCTCTGTTTCCAAGATGTCAGTGACTGACATACTCTGGCGGTGATATCACTGCTGCTCAAATGTGAGTGAAGCTTTCTGAGCAAGTGGGACAGTTTGAGCTTGAGCAACTGCCCTGGAGTGCCTGTCCAGAGACATCACTCTGCAGGGACAGCTGTGCAACAGAGAGCAAGCACCTTGATACAGCCAGGCCGCCCAGTCTGACCAAGACACCAATGGCTCCTCCAGAAAAGAGTTCATGGGCTGCAAGAAGCAGCAGTAAATGTGCATGGAGAAACCACTTGGTAAGTTAATATCCAGTGCAGAGCTCTGGTCACTTGGCGGCTGTGTCTGTTAGAGGAGTTTTACAGAAACAATTGCCATTCTTTTGGTTTGCGACTTCCCCATCATTTTCGTGTGTTATGTCCCTAATTTAACAAAGCACTGATCTCTCTGCTCTGAAAATCTTTGACTGTGGAAACATTGCCCCTGCAGGAGGTCTGGAAGACTTCTGGATCATTACTGCTTCTGACTTCCTCTCTCTGTGGGCAAAGAGTTATCACAGGTCAGCTGCAGAGTGGAAAGTGTGGCAGCAAATTGTGGGGTAAGCCCAGATTTTATATCGGTTTGTCTTTATAGCAGAGTGGGTGAAGATCATCCACGCCTCCTAACAGAATATGGTGCAGATGTATGTGAAGCATCACAAACCTGTTGTTTCAAGTGGACTGTTATTTCAGTGGACTTTCTGGATTTTGTGTCAGCAGACTTGAAAAGTTTACTACTGGTCTGCTGCATGATTCTTGAATTCCTTTCATTTTACAGTAAAAATGTGTTGCAGAAAGGAAGAAAATCACGTGCAAAATAAAAAATAGAAAGTATCTGGTCTGAAAGCACTAAGAATTAGGTTCACAGATACTTAATTCCAAGAGTAGCATTATGACATCAAATATTTTAGTCTCATGCACAGACCTACATATTTCTTCAGCAAAAAGCTGTCCTCTGTGTATTAAGAGCATGCTTTCTGTTTAACTCTCAATTCAGTAAAAAAAATATTTTATTCTGAATGATAGTTAAGTTTAAGTTTAGATGTGTCTGCATGTCCATTGTATTTGACGTCTGAGGTTAATGAGGTTAACGACAGGCTGTTGTCCTGAACCAGAGTTAGATTTGACAATGTGTAACAAAGTACATGTGCACACCAACATTTCTATCTGAAAGTTTCCTCAGGAAATAGGCAATGAAATTATTTAATAAGTATTCATCAGGAAATCTGCTTTATTATGACTATGTCTTTACAGTTAATCTTAAACTTAGTTCTGCATTAGGTGTTGAATAAAAGTTTCATTTAAGTAGGATATCGGAGAGCTGTTAGACTTAAAAATGAACAATTCCATAGAGCTGGAGTTTGTCATGGAAACATCATCACATCAACTAATTGGCGTTATTCGTTCACTCCATTAGAGCAATTATTTGTAATTGTTATTATTGAAGCATATGTCCAGCATTTAAGCAGTGCATATTCCTTGGAAGAGCTGGATCATTCATCAGAAAAACTGAGAAACTGAGTTGGAAATGCCAAATCAGGCAGGCAGATGGAATTATTTCACATGGCACTTGCTCTTAAACAGATTTATATTTTTTCTCTTACTTCCTCATACAGGCAAACTGGGAAGCAAGCTAATGCTATCTCCTGGTTGCACAAGAAAAAAGTCAGAAATACCGTAACCACTAAAAGACATCTTGAATAGAGAAACGCTTAGCTGGACACAGTCTTCAGGGGTGCATTCAGTTTCTCTGAGCCAGGAACATTTAACCCAGCAAGGCACACTCGGGTAAGCTGTGCCCCTGTGTCCCTGGGAAAGGTAGAAATCGCTCTTCAGCCACCAGTGAGCAAAGAGTAAATCCACAGATAACCTGGGGATGTACCCCTTTTCTAGCAGACAAAATGAAGGTATTTACAGAAAATCTATTGTAGTTGTTTTTGTCTTGCATTGATAATAGGACTCACGCTAAAGTGATTAAAGAGTCAAAATTAAAAAATAATCAAAACCTGCAATTGTTTCATCTAGATTTCTGGGAGGAACCATTGAAACTTTGCTCAGAATTACCCAAGATTATGAAAAAATTCTCTTTTGTTCTTACATTAATTTGCTTACAGATGGATTTATAATATCCTTAAAAAAATTGATGTTACACCCATCTGCATGTGCTTAAGCTCAGTCTGCTAAAATGTACTGCTTGAGCTCATGACGAAATCTACAACTATTGTTTGCCTGCACAATACAAAAGGAAATAAAATGAAGGGTTCAGAATGGACTGTTGCAAATCAAGACTTCAAAATCTCAGTTAAACTGCTTTTTGTTCAGTATCTTTTCTTACAAGAAGAGGCATTTATCGCAGATATTTGGGATATTTGGCAGCAAAACCGTAATACTGACTGTTCAGATGATGATGAAGCAGCGTTGTTGTCTTCCAGTGCCACTAAAGTTGAAGTTTCCATTTGCATCAATTTTTTAAAATCGGGGTGTTTGGTTCTTTTTCCACAAAGATCTCAGAGATAAGTTAAGCCTATTAGCTTGAATGTGGCAGTTAATATGCTGATGTTAAGAACATACTTAAAGCCAAGAGTTCTTGGCTAGGCATTTTGACTCATTAAAGGAGAAATAAATGTCAAAGTGAAGAAGGTAAAATTGTAATACAAAATCTATTAATAAAAGCATTCTGAAGAAATTGCCTGTTATTTGTTACTAAAGCAGTTGATATCCATTTCTGTAATGAACAAAAAGGTTATCTATAAGAAAATATTCTGTTCCCTTGCTTACACTGAAGGAATTTTATATCAGATAGATAGAAAGTTGCTTCTTCGTTGTTCCAATAATAAGATCAGTGTCCAGTGAACAGCAATTCATGTAGTCCTATGATCTGACATCATATGTCCAATCAACTTGTGGGAAATGATGGAAAGAGCTTTTTTAATGCTGCAGAGAAGTGACAGCCTGGAAAAAGCTAATTAAAGTATGTTTTAAAATTGCGTTCCTTAGGATCTTTTATTCAAAAGCAAGCTCAATTGTAAAAAAAAAGAGACTAAGAGGGTGCTGATGCCACTGCAGCAGCAGTAGTCCTAGTGCAGATTGTATATTGCTTAAATGATTCAGATATTTTGATATGGTTTGGCAAATGAAAACCTTGTCTTACTATACGTCGTTTTTAGCATCTGGATTTGCATACATGTATTATATCTGTTATATTAATTACATCTATTTTCCCAGGTATAGACAGGCGTACCCCGGGCAGCGGCACCCATGAATAGAGCCGGCGAGCCTGTGCAGCTGTGTTTTGATCAGCAGAGAGCTTTCCTGGCATCCCAGAACTGAAATCACCTTGCGGCTATGACAAGCACATCTAAGTACCTAGCAAGTGAAAATCAAGGGTTTCTGTAAGGAAGAAGTAAGGACACCTACCACAAAAAATTAAAAGTAAAATATCCTTTAATAATCGCAACAATGCAATCCCTATTCTATGTATTGCTCCAAACTGGCGTTCAGCCATCCGTCATTTGCTGGCTCATAAAACTGATCTGTGCTCTCCCCTCCGTTCCCAGAGCTGCTGCCCTCTTTTCACCACTGCTTTCCCATGGCACACAACTGGGACCCAAAGCCCTTTTGTCTCTTCCTCTGGAGCTCTGCTCTTTAACGCAAGGGGCAAGGGGAAGCTGTGAGCAGCTTGCTTTCTTCTTCATTGTGCCATACCACTCATAAACTCTGTCCATAGACACTTGGGAGGTGTCTAAAATGTTAGACAAGGAAACAGGTATAATCCAGAGGAAATCTGACCTTGACTGAATAGTGTCGAAATGCCTCGACCACCTCTTTCATCTGAAACTCCTCGTTTACAGACTCAGACTTTTTGTCCTAGCTTAGAGCTGACAAATAGCCCTGGGTTAACCCAAAGATGGGCGACCCGCGGCTCCTGCTGTGTCCCTGTGTCCATTCCCCTGGCTGGCATCCCCCATCCTCGTTATCCCAAGCCTTTGTTATCCCAAGGGCTGGCACTTCGCGGCCTCTTGTCTGGGGCTCCCACCCAGAGCTCAATCTGCATCTCAATCTCCAGTTTGCCAGCCGGGCTACCTGGGCCAGCAGCATTCCTCAGCAGTAATCCCTCTGGATTTAGGGAATTCTGGGGCTAGCCAAACTCTTTGTGGAGAACACACAATTTCTCTCACCTCAAAGGGTTGTGGCACCAAAATTGTGGAGAGTACAAAAATTTGTTAACAGAAATCCTGCTTGGGTATCTCCAAGTATCAGAGCCTAGCAGATGAGTTCAAGCTCCAACTTCCTAATTCCCAGGTCTAATTGCACATGTTAATTAAGCTCCTGAGGAAACAAAAAAAAGGACTGAGCTCTAAAGTATGTGTTTTAGAGTCTGAATTTTCCTTTTGACTTTTAGAAATCTTTGGTGGTAAACCACTAAATGCTTTTGAACAAAATACTTGTGGTCCTTTCCAGACTTGGTCAGTACAGATATTTCTTGAGCTTCATGGTGCAATCTGTTATCTCAGGGCCTTTTTGTTGAGTATTCTAAGAATGATTTACCAAAATATTTGATGAAGTTTTATATAGAATGTATTCTAAACATTTATTTATTATATTATGCACCTCTTTCAACCAGACTTTGTTTGTTATTATGGAAACCCCTTCTAGTGAAAGCTGTTTGACCCAGGAAAACATTAGCCTACCAACAGTTTGGAGCTTTCAAGTAATTCTCAGTATTTTGGTTTTTATATTCTTTGAACAACATCTTTCTCACTGACCTAAAACACAGATGGCACAGGCCTGACTTTCTTTCTCATCATTAAGGATAATTTGTATCACACCAGCAGTAAAAAGGGACCTGCAAAAACTGTAGATGCAATTAGAATGCCTCTAATATCCTTTCACACTTTTGGAGTAGCAGACAGGAATCTTTAGCCCATGTCCTTATCCCTTCTGTTTCCTTGCTGGGACTGGTGTGGGTTGGGAACTGGCAATTCCTCCCCTCCTGTTCCTGAGCTGCTGAAGAGCAGCCACACCAACACACTCAGCACAAGAGCATTTCTGCACATTTATCTTAGGTTAGCACTTTCCTTTATTTAACTGTCTCTGATCTGACTATATCTGATCATTCTTTCATCTCATTTTCACTTAACCTTTTGCCCTCTACACAGACTAAGCATCCTATCAGTTATCTCCCAAGGGACCTTCTTTTCCCCCACTCCCCCTTTCTCCACTCTTTCTCCAATTTAGGTGCTTTATGCCACTCCTGCTAATTTACCTGATTACATGGAAGGAGCTGTAGATCTTTTTATAATTGCTGTTTTACTTAAAACATTGATTCTTTAGCTCCTGTCTGTTTTCAGGTCATCACACCTCACTGGAGGTTTCCCTGGCTTAATGAGCAATTCTGAAACCACAGAAAGTACCAGGCATTGGGGTCAGTGTGCATTCTTAAATTTGAAAGCCACTCCATAGCATCCACAAGAGGATTCTTGGCACCTGCCTGGTTAAACTGAATGTCCAATGTTATCTCTCCAGGCAAGTAAGATTCTGGCAATCACTGGAGTCCTATTTCACTCGTTCTCAGTCTTTTTGACACCAACACATTAATTCTCCCAAGCTCCTTTGGCAGCTGTAAGAAGTTCTCTTTTTTTTTTTTTAAATATGATTGATAATATTGAATATTTCTTTTAACCTTTTACTGCCATTCCTGGACCAGGTGCTAGTTTTTGTGTTTGGATGTTAATCTCCAGTATGCAGTAGCACATCTTCCAATCACCTGCTGATTATGGCAATCATTTGTAAAATGTTGCTGCTTAAATTATTACTGCATGTGATGCCCCACCTACCACTGGCCTCCCAATACTCCCACTGTCAAAGGCCACATAAAGAAAATCATTGCTTTATATTGAAAATCCTCCTAGTTTAACACAAGGAATGGCAGTCCTTAGATAAAATTTGGTTTCATGTGATGCACTGGAAAGAAACACATTCTGGAAAGGGTGCAAATAATGCAGGTTCTCTTCTTTGAAGCAGAAAATGAACAAACTGAAATGTAGAGGCAAAAAAAGTCATAATTTTCCTCACTTCCAGTTTCTTGGGGAAAAAAATAAAAAAGGTTGTCTGAGGAGACACAAATATGTAAAAACAAAGAGACCTCCCAGGATGACTTGAAATATGTTCAACTTACACATCTACTCCCTGCTCCCTAGAACCCAGTAAATATTTCTTTGGCCCTACCAAGTGTTTTAGTCTGAACCCAGGAAACCTCAGCTTGACCTTGAAAATAAGATTCCTCAGTTTTCAAAGTAAATGTCTCAGCCACATTACTGGAGGAGTTGCACTTTTCTGATTGAACATATAAAACTTGTCTCTTTTGGCAAATGGGGTAGATTATACTGCAGGGAACTGGTTGTTTTCCCAATTAACTGACCACAGGCACTTTCAAACTCTCTTTCTCAACTTCTACACCTCAGTACAATCCTGGTGGCAAGGTTAAAATATCTATTTTGGGCCTTTAGGGGCAGGGTCAAGCCAGTGAAAAGCAGTAGAGCCTATCTCAGTGGAAATACGCTGACCTACCTTGTTAGTGAGCATCCAGAGCATACCCATACAGAGATTTTGTTTTGCCTTCTTCTCAGGTTTATTGGATGGTTTAACAGCATTTGATGCTGGAGCATCCTTCCAGCATACCTTGAATCCCATTTGAGATTGTACATATATCCAATTGACATTGGATATGTCTGGATTTGATCAGTTTTATCAGTTTGCTTTCTTCTGATGTTTTTTTCCTCTGCCAGCTGCATTAACTCTTCATTCATCCAAGACTCACTCCATGGTGAGTGCAATGAAAATACGCCTTTGAATCACTTTGACATCATCTTCTGACATCTGACTCATATTCAGGTATAAATTTCCCAGGTCTGGTTATCAGTTCTCTGTAGAAAAGTATAAGCATGTGTTCCACATGGAGTGTAAAAGGACAAGAAAGGTCTCAAATTCCTCTTCTGATGACTGGTCCATGTCTATCAACTGATGCTGACAATCTCTGTGACCACAGCCTACCTTTAATATCATAGCTCAGACATAACTAACTGCATTTTGCCCAGCAGTCTTGTTTAAAACAGACCAAAATCATAAAGATGGATTGGCACCTACCATATTAATTGAATTGAACCTGCCTGTAATTCTAACAAAAAACCAAATGCAGTATTGGGTGTTAAATAAAATAGGGTGATGCCTTTTCAAAATGAGCTTTTCCGTTTTAGGTTCAGCTTGAGTTTCTCACTGGAGGCCAACCACACGTGTTGAAATGCTGTCAGCTTGTGTTTCACAGAGGCTTCTGGTTCAGGGCACCACTGCACACTCCCAGCTGCCCAAGCCGTGGCCCTTCACCCTCCCCAGGTCCTGCTGGCTCCTGTGTGTGCTCAGGGTTTCATGAGGTTGCAAGTTGTAGCCACATGGTGCAGATTTAAGAGCTCCGTGTAGCTCAGGTAATATCCACACATCTGAGAGGGACAATGCTGCTATCCAAACAGAGTGAACCTTTGAACTTTGTTAGGTTTTTAATAGGACATTAAGCCTCAGATTTATAAAACCAAACCAGAAAAAAAACAAAAGCGTTGCTTGCTTTCATTCTGTGTTCTGATTTCGCAGGGGATTGTCAGCAAAGCAGACCTTTTACCTATAAACAGATGGCACAATTCTGTGGGATTTTCCCACATTTGATGAACACACATCAAGTCCATTTACATCAGCATGGAAAATATTAAAATGACTACCAGGTCTGCATAGTGTAAGACACCTGGAGCACATTGCTGCCAGCAAGCTTCTGAGGTGGGGATATTCTGGCACACAGTCACGGTTCTGGGGACTGGGCCATTTTTGACTCAGGTTATTGCATCTTTTGACACCTAAAGACATGTTCACCTCTGACCCAGCAACATCTGCAACGTCCAACTATAAAAACGGGAATGGAAATGTAGACTTTTTTTCTCCTTACTGTTATGTTTATTTTCTATTGAAAAGGGTTTTAAAAGGCCTATGAAATGTAAAATTGCTTTTTTTGCCATAGTTGCAAAACTCATTTCAATTTTTATCTGAGATGCACTTGTAGCAAATTTCCAGATTTGAAAAGCAAATGCAATAACCCACACTGAGGCCCAGAGCCTGAAGCCCTGAGCAGAGCCTGGGCTGCATCTCTGAGCAAATGGGGGGAGTGTCCCAGAGCCCAGCCTTGTCCCCATGCCCACCATTCACCCCCACTTCTGTCCAACAGTTTATACTGCTTGCAAAATTCTTACATGTCCTGACTTTCCTTCCTGAAGTAGCTCTGGCTGACTTTAACTCACCGCTTTTGCTCCTTCTGTGCAGGCAAAATCGATAAATACTTGGGCCAGTACTGCTGCTGCTCTGACCTGGTCCATGATCAGAGTCCCAGCCCTCCTGATGACTGCACCAGGTGTAAGTTCTTATTCTGTAAACTAAGAACAGTTTGAGTCTTCCTTTCACCTCTCTTGTTGCTCCTGTAATTTATAAGCACAAATTTTATTTCTTTTTACTTAATTTTGCCTAGTAGTTTTTGGCCCTAAAAACTGAGCTGGGACCTTTCTGCGTGTCAGTGTTGCCTCCTGTAGAATGAATTGTGTGGTTTGTAGTAAAATGTGACTATCTTTGGATGAATGGCACTATAGAAATCCCCAGAATGATTGTAGCCAATTTTTTGTTTCATTTAACGTCAGAGGTAGAATATATAGCAGAGCAACATACTATGTTGATAGATAAGTTACTGCTCCGGTTGAGTTTGCCAAAATTAGTACATTTCCCATTAGAAAACAACAATGAAAAACAAAAACCCCAAAACAAAAAAAGCCTCAATCAAACAAAAAACTTTGGGAAAGTTTCTGTTTTCTGAGTACAGGCATTTTATGTTAGAGCCTTAGAGCTGATTCTGTCTCTCCCAAGTTATAAAGCCTTATGGATGTACCATAAAGATGTCCACCTAATGCAGAGAAAAGCAGATTAATTGATCACAGTAATATATTCTTATCCACTGAATAAGAGCATTCCACACATTGTTTCTTGTTTTGTTTCTGGCTTGTAAATCTTCATTGTAGGATACAAATGAAAATGACCCAAATATGTATTATTTATGAATGGGACTCTCAGATATTATGCTTTAGATTGATTGTGTTAGACAGGATATAACAGAAGCACAATAAGTCAATGAAAAATAAAAAGCAGCAAAAATGTTTCATGCTAAAAATGTAGTTCTAGTGACACCTCTTATATAAGGACATTTCCAACACATTGACATTTATATTTATCATGGCTGTGCGTGTGATTTACAGTTGTCTAAGGTACTGAATATCAGGAATATCCATGCACATACACACCCCTTTGAATGATGGCAAGACACAGACTGCTGCATTGCCCCTTATACAGCGAGCTTTTCCTCCCCTTTTTATTTTTCTTCTCTAGCTTCAGGGACGCAGAGGAAGCAGTAGATCAATAGGGTGTCTTGACTGAAGTTGCCTGCAGCACTTCCATTTCTCAGACTGGACACTGATGCTAACTATCAATAGCAATAAGAGGCTGTCTCAGACAGAATTAAGGCTCCTTCTTCTGCATGGCTGTCTGGTGCTTACTGATAAACATCTTGTGCACAGGATTGCAACAAATAAACCATTTCAAGTGTGCAAACTAGCCACTGTCATTCTTGCTATTGACGCTCGCTGGGGGCTGAAGGGACTGCTGGTTATTTTCATACAGTTGATAACACATTAGATAAGGGCACAGATGGATAACAATGTAAAGGCATAATGCTATAAAGTGTAGAAACATCATTGATGAAATTCTCTCTGCTCCTGTAGAAACCCTGAGACAACAAAAGACGAAAATATTGACTTATGTTCAAACTACTTAAGAGAAGCTACAGCTGAACTTAACTATTTATTAACCTCTGATTTTTAGGTAATATTAGAGATATCCTGGCAAGCTATTTTATTCAGCTGCTATTCATTTACCAGCCTGGATTTGCCAGGCTATTCTGGAAATCAAAGTCACCAGGGGCTGGATGCAGGTATGGTATGGATGGGGAGGTGCTGGACAGCATCATTCACCTGTCATTTGGCCTGAGCTATGCACCACACTAGCAGCTGCTAATTTTGGAATAACTGAGCCACTTTAGCCTCCCTCCCTGCAAACAATCAATTTCTCGACTGATCTATAGCTCTGTAGTGCATTCCTGGTTTTCAGCCTGAATAAGGATGAAGAATCAGGTTCTCACCCACCCACATGAAATCACCATTAAAATACCCTGGCCCAGATCTTCTTGGTGGTAAGTCCTACTCTAACTCTGCCTAAGTCAGATATCCAGTGGAGTTATGCCAATTTGCATCAAGTGAAGAGCTCACATGCTAATTGGGGTTTATTTTCTTTTAATTTTGCTTTAAACTGACTAGGGTGGGGGAAGTGGTTCAGACTCTCTGCTGTAAAATCAACGAGCCTTATTTCATATCCCCCCTCTGTGGAGCTCTAACCATTTACAGGAGCAAACAGTTTGGCTCTGAAATATCTCCAGCTTTAAATGATGATGATGTGGGCTTTTCAGATCAGGAGGCTTGTTTTCAGAGGGAAATTTCAGTGATACATTTTCAGTTTCAGACCATCCCAATAAAATGTATCATGTAACATTATCTTCCTTCATAGTAATGTTTTATGTTAAATTTAGCAAAGGCTGATGGATTTTATAGGATGAGATTACTCTTAAGACAGTTCTGTTGTTGCTAAATGCTGAAATTAGGATGGTTGATGAGAAAATAAATAGAAGCTTCCAAGATTTTAGGGATACCAGTTATAAATAATCCTACTAATATATTTGCATAAAAAGATTCCTGAATATATGTCTATGAATACATGTATTCATTCAAAAAAGTGGAATAAAATGTTAGCTGTAATTTAATTTGGGAGAAGAAAGAATCAAAGAGAACCATACTACAACTCATAGAATAATCACTTACTGATATAGGTATTTTCAGGGTTTTTTTTTGTCTCTGTACCATGTGCTGCAGTCAGACTTGCCCACCACACCAGAGCAGTTTGGAGGTGGAATAGTTAATGTCTGTAGACTGCTCAGAATCACTGCTGTTATTAATTGTCCTCCAGTATAGAACATGTACATTTTACATTAATACCCTTACTAGTGAGACAGAGCATGCAGTTTCTAGCTAGGGAAGCTGGAATTTCAGACATAGCTTGGCTTTTCACTTTGATTACTTTCTGGCTGGAGAGTTGGAGTCAAGCTAATTCATTTTGTAAACATTGCTGGTCATTCATGTACAGTGAGTGGCATGAATCAGGGCCGGACACTCAGACGGGTGCAAGTTCAAAAGTCCAGTTGGAAATTCCTGTCCCACTGCACAGGGAATAATCCATGAACAAAGGGAGAAGGATCATACATGTGCTCTGTCAAAATTCCCACCGCCCTAAAAGGGAAGGTTTCCTTAAGAAAGGTGAAGAGACGAGGGCTCTCAGCATTTGCTGATGAGCAATCCACCCCTTGCACCCTAGCAGTCAGCTTTCAACAAATATTTATACAGCTCGGGGATACAGCTATGGCTGCAACATTTCAGCACAAATATTAGGCCACAACCTCAGCTAGTCTAAATGGGCCTCAGTGGCATTACAGTGATTTACAATAGCTGAGCTTCTCCCTCCTTTTATTTTTTTTCCTTGGTGCCTCTGACACAGTACGCTCTACGTGCTTCTTTCAGATGAAGAGTGTATTAATTTTACAGTAAAAAAAATTTAAACCAAGCTCTTCATCCTGCTGAGGTTTCTCCCAAATTTTAAGAGGGCTTCAGCAAAAAAAGGGAGGTCTGTTACAAAGGTGACTTTCAGTTTTCTATAGCACAGCAGCACTCAGCTGAGTTGGGGTGCTAAGGCAGAAAGCCATTAAAAAAATTTATTCTTTTGTTAAAAAAAAAAAAATACACATACACACACACACAAACATAAAATCTGGTTTTACTGCTCCCACAGAAGAACTCCATTGTGTGTGTAAGTTTAACAGCAGTTACACAGAGATATAAGTACACAGTTGTGTATTACAGTATTTGTTTCTCAATGTCACTAAGCCAGAATTCTTTAAAAATATATAAAGTCTTAATTTTTCCCCAGTTTTTCAAAACAGAAAGCATCAGTAAAGCAGTTTTTTTTTCCAGTGTGACTTGAAGCTGGAGACAGAGAAATAGATTACATTACATATTTTCTACACAAGCATAGTGATTAATTTAAATGATTCCCCTAAATCAAAATAACTAGACTTTTTGGCAGCCTTTGAAGTTTAATGTATGTTTATTCTTGCCATCAAGTGTAGGTTTTGAGACACCCTGCAGGACCTCTAAAACAAGATATCTGAAGCTATTTATAAAAAATAAGCCAAACCCAAGATGTTTTTGTGTTATGAAGAAAATGCAAGTATTTAAAAGTAGGAAATATTTTGGTTTAAAAATTCTAAGTTAAAGATACAGAATTCCTTCCACTGTGTTGTCAATGTCTATAGCTTAGGGTTTAAACATTAACTATAATTCTGATGATTTCAGAAGCAGACATGATATAGAGCAGGTCTATTTGGAGTTGTGTGCTCTCCTAAGTCTGGTTTTCACTCTTTTAGGGACACAGAAAAGCTGCTGTGCTCTTATCTTTCAGAATACATTTGGTATTGCTTTCAAATGTCTCTTATCAAAGTTGACAACAAGTACCTATTACTTACAGACATTTCAGTGTGGGTTTTCTGTAGAAGAAAATTAAATCAGGTCATGAGATGTAATAAACCAGACATAGGATTTCCAAATACATTCTATTTCTTTTATGGCTAATACTTTTTGAAGTGCGCTACTGAAATGCTGCATAAATGTAAAACCTGCTTTGCCTCTGATGACTGTGATTGATTAAAACAGTAGGTAATGTTCTTGGAGATATTTAGCTTCTGATAACTCAGCCATACAGACGTTCTCTAATTTTTTTTATTTTTTTCTGGAGGGCCATTTTCACATGTACAAAAACCCCTTGAAAACTAGATATTTTTTATATCTAAAATTCACAGCATGTCTTGCTGTTAAATTGCCACCTTAGAGGCCTTTTTTAAATTTCATTGAAAATGCATATTAAATCAAAGTGATAGACACATGTAATGTAAAATGTCTGTCAACAATTAGAATCCCATTTGGAAGTTTGTAAAGCATAACAATTTAAAATGAATTTAAATTGAGAAGGAAAGTTTTTAGATTAAGAAGAAAAGTTTTAGCCTGCAGTATTGCAATTTTGTTCAGAACAAATCCAGATATTTTTGCTTTTTTCTGAGCAAAAGATAAATGAAAGAGCCAGAGCTTCTAATGTAATTAGTTCACTATCATGTGTCAGTCAAGCAATTTCATTCTTTCAGCAATAAAGCCCAAATTATATTGATTATTTGATTTTGAAAGATATAATAGAGCATCAAGTGTGTGAATAATACAGTTCCATGCAAAATCACGTTGTCCTGTCATGGAATCATGGAATGGCTGGGAGAGACCTCCAAAGACCCTCTGATCCAGCCTTCCATTTTCCAGGAGCCTAGAACACATTGCAGCTGAGCCATTTGATGCATTTGTGCTCTATGCATTGAAAAGTGCAACAGGTTTTATTTGGATCGACTAAATCCCTGTCCAGCGACATCTGCGTGGCTTGAAAAAAATGCTCTAAGGGAAACTTTACAAAATACCCTTTGTATTGTCCTAGGATTTTACAAGCTTTACACACAAACCTCCTGGATGTCCTAAAACTGGGGGGTCCACAGGCAAAGCAGACCAGAGGCACACTGTGCCTCCGAGGCAGGTTTGGCCCTTGGCTGGGTGGCCACACCAAGGACTTGCCTGCCTGAATGGGGACTGGGACTGGCAGTCAAAACAGTACAAAGCTTGGGATGACACCTGGATTTTCCAAAAATCTTGAACCTAGCAAAATCTGGGGTTAGATTAGGGTTTATGGCTAATATTTATTGAATACCATGTAAACATCTACAATATGGTTTGCTATAAAATGAAAGTATTTTCAATTAAGTTCAAATTTTGTAGCTTTTTCCCCCCGTTTTACAACATGCACATTTCCAAGCAGTATCCAACAATGTCAGCTTTCTACACTGAAATTAATATAATCTTGTAGATATGTGCCAGTGCTTCAAGTGCAAAATGTTGTATTCTCTGTAGTGACATACAAATCCTTTAAAAACAGATACACTGCCAGGACTGGTATACTTGTGTGTAATTCCTCCAGATTAAATTCTGGCTGTTTCTAGATGTTCCAGTTATCACTTTGATTGATTTTATGAGAATGACAATAAGAAAGCAGAATAATAAGAAATGCAAATCGTATTCTACAGTTAATTTCTGAAAGGAGAGTCAATCTCTCGAGAACTTTACATAATGTGTTATTGGTTACAATTATTGCAAAAATGATGGTGTGATATCATAAAAAAAAAAAAAAGGATGCAAATTACCAGTAACAGTTTTTGTCTTTGGTCATTTAGTATTTTTATTATCTTTGAGTAATCCCCTTGAAGAGCCAAGATTACCCATGATTAGCAGATTTGAACAGGTGGTTTAAGGAGCTGTACTCCTAAAATGTCATAGTTGTTTTGCTTCGAGAAGCTGTGAGTGCTTTCCCAGCCAGCAGCAAGCAGCTCCTGCAGGCTCCCCCGAATGTGGCAGCCAGCACCCGTTACTGGATTCTGTTGCTCTAGGCAAAACATTAAAGGTAGGCCCCTCACAAGGCACAGTCTCCAGCACAAGAAAGTGTTAGTGAACATTCTGCAGCCCTGGGCAGCTGCTGCTCTGGGGGCTGCTGGTGGCGGGGCTGGCCAGGGATGCAGATGTACCTGTCTCCCCCTTAGGCTCAGGGCCACCTCGCTTTTTACCTTTGCACTGAGTTTCATTATTGCTCCCGCTCAGTGTGACCATGGCTGGACACAGGCAGGTCTTGTCCCACTTTGGAGCAATCTGTCAGCAGTGGGGCAAAGGAGTAGCAGGTCTGGCAGCCCTCTGAGAGCAGAGCTGCCTGAAATAGAATTTTGCTATCTGAAAGTTCTAGGAGTAAAACAAAGAGTAAGTGAATGATCCTGCTTGAACAGAGTGAGTACTGCAATGTTATTGTGTTGTGAGATTATATGTACAGTGTTGGAGAGGACAGTACTGAAGTTGGAGGAGGGAATGGACCATATTTATCCTTTCTTTAATTCCACTTAATTCAGTACATTTACAATGCATTTGGCTCTGTGTTTTCATTAAGCTGTTATTCTTACATATTACGGCATTGCTTGTGCTTTTGTGCAGCATGAAAATGGAAGCTGCTTCAACGGCAGAAGAAGCCAGGCTGAGTGAACCTGAGAGACACAACAAGTGACTTCAAGCCTTAAAATGCATGGGAGTGCAAAGGTATGCAACTGCCAACTAAACAGGTTAACAAGAGAGATCTTGTCAAGAGGTATGGGCTTTACATGCTAACCATTGTAACTGGTGCCTTCTCTAAAGCTTTTCTCTCTGTAGCAGTTGTTTATGCTCCTCTGAAGTTAGTAATGGCCCTGATCTGGCACACTCACACAAATACAGCTCCTCTCGGAAATCACTTTGTATAGACTGGGGGCTTAGACGCATTTTTTATTTGCAAACAGCTGGAACAGCTTAAGGAGTTACTGTACCACGCATTGTTGCCCCGTGCAGATTTCCATCCCTTGCTGCCGAGGATGTCATGCAAACGTTTGTGCCAGCGCCAGTGCAGCACAGCCTGGGAGAGCTCCCATGCCCATGGCCAGCTCAGCTGGGGGACAGTGACATCCAGACGTGGGGCAGCAGGAACAGTGGCCAGGAACGTTTGATCACCACAGTTAGCCCTTGCTCCAAAGCACTCCTGTGCAGTTCTAGACTGAAACCCTGCTCATGCTGTGCTGTCAATGCACTGCTTCCTGCACAAGGATGAGTGTCTCTGATGAGGTTTGGGACTGGGCGCTTACATTGCAAACTTCTGAGGACAAGAAAAGTGTCTTTTCGTGGTCTCAGAAGTGAGTATATCATGCATCCTTGAGCTTTACAAATGGAAGTAGAATAAGCACTGGTGTTTGGTGTAATTCAAAAACGTACCATGCTGTATTATATTCAAGTACAATTCTCCCTCTTTTGTTTTGCCTGTTGCAGTACATAACAAACAGTTGAATTGCTGAGCCATTACAGACTGGGGCTACATTTGTCTTTGCATGTATGATTTTTGCACCACACGCCTTTAATATTATGTAAAACCCAATCAAGCTTTAAATACCTATTCAGGCAGTACTTCTAGGGTGTCAGTGGCTAGGAGCAAGCTCAGATGAGCTTAATGATTGTGCACAGTCCTGGGGAGAGCCAGCTAGCCTGCAGAAAGCTGCTTAAGGATGTAAATAGACATGTTCTGCAGCCCCGGATGCCGCATTTGAGAGGGAATTTGAAGTTCTGTGAAGAGGGACCGAAACACAGAATATGTAACTCAGGGTGAGATTCAAGAGATGGCTTGTACAGCCAGGATGAAAGTCCAGGCTTACTATATAAAGCACGTGAAGGATGGAAACAATTTTTCTAACCCCAAATCTGGTTTCTGGATTTCTGAGGAAAGGTTTTTTAAGTCTCTTTGTGAGGATTGCTCTTTGAATCCTGTTACTTGAGCTTTTCTTACGTAAGGAAAGGAAACTGTGAGTCTCATTTTCTAGGTGATAACTGTGTGATCTTGGGTTTATGAAGCAGTACTTTTCGAGGCTCTTTCTGGGTCACTGGTGTAGTATCTGCTGATAGTTCAGTAGAGCTGGCTGGCAGCTCAGGGCTCAACTCTTTCCTCTCTTTTCTGCTGAGGAATTTTTCTAAGAAATCAGAAACTCCTGGAGTTACCTTTTGAGGTAGGTAATGGCTGTTGTTACCATCTGAACATTATGATCATTAATGGGAAGAAAACTACAAAAATGTGGCTGGGGATCAGACTGCTCCACGAGGAAATGGGCTCCCCACAGGACCCAGATAGTGCATGTGCAAGCCTGTGAGCAAACTTATCTGCCCTCAGAGGGTGTGCTCTGCACAGCACCACTGCAGACCAGTTATCCCAACAGGCTGGCTCAAACTGGGGGCAGAAGGTGCATGGGGAGGGCTCTGCATAGCTCAGGCATGGAAAGCAGAACATTATTCATGAGGCATTTACTTTATTGCAACTAGCTGCTGCCAGGCCAGCTCCTTGTGTTGATGCAGAGAGCATGACAATTTTCACGTTGTAAACACCATGCATTAATCAGGGCACCTCAATATTATGCAAACAAAATGTGTGTACTTACAAATACTTCCACTGTATTCGAATCAAAAATATGTCATGAAAAGGAGAGGGGTTGTCAGGTTCATTTCATTAGGCAAGAAATCTGGGACTCTACAGGCAGCATTCCCCCTGAGGTTTTGAAGACTGTTTAGTCTTTAATCACTACATATTTTCCAGTTTAAAATGAAACTTTAAAATGTAAATAAAAATACATACTTTGTAACTCTGATTTGACAGGGAAAATCTTTTTGTGAAAACGACAGGTCTTTGTTAGATGACTACCTTGTAGAAATAATCTGTAGGTTCTATTTCAGAGAAAATATTCATGTGAAATTTTGTCCTTGTATTTATATTTTGACAAGAGTACAGGATTTTTGGGTTATTTTAATTCGAAGGTAAGCAGATCCTAAGGGAACACTTTTTTTAAGAACACATGTTTTTCCTTAAATATCCTGGAAAATACATCCCTTGGTTCTGCTCCTTCATTTGCTTTTAAATTACTCCCATCTCCATATTTTATACTATTTTAAATAGTACTTTGACAAAGAAATTTTAACTACAATTCTTCATTAAAAATTGACACAAAGACTCCCATGAATAGATACCCGGATGAACAGTAAGAGAAACTGTAGTTTTCCTACTGCATAAAGGCACTTTTCTTAAAGCAAGATGTTTGGAGGAAATCTTGGCTGATATTGCAGGTTATATCTCATCATCTGATATCAGATGTATTTATTTATGACTCTTCTTTTGACGTACGTAATTCATATTTCAGTATCCTTTTTTTATTTCTCCCCTTGTCCTATCCAGAGTTTTTCCTGTGCTGAGAGGCATCGCAATATGCCCTTAAAGATGTGTTTGTAGCTCAGAATGGGTTTTAATTTTTTTTTATCTAAGGCTGGAGAAATCTCTGTCACTTCATTTCTAAACTTCTGGCTTTCTGGTGGAGCCACATGGTGGCTTTATACGGCTGCGATACACTAGGATATTAAAAAAAAAATTAAACTGGGATACAAAGGCATGTGGCTTGCAGAGAAAACTTCCCCTGTGGCATCAAATAAAAATCTTAGTTCGCCATAGAACTTATAGACTCATTCTGTCCATACCTGATGACCACTGTGTAACAAATCAGTGGGAAAGCTTTCTGACCCATTTCAGCCTACCTGAAATACCCTCTAATTTATTTTTAAGTAAAAGAAAAGGCATGTAAAGTATAGAGTGATAACTTAGGATCAATAATAATGTTGGAATGAAGAATCAAGACACTTTCTCAAATGTATGGTATTTAAATGGGGAAAAAAAGTTGTTTTTTAATGTGGGAAATAAGACAGTCTTTTATATACTTACATACAAAAGATATTAGAGGAAATAATGATGGGCTTTAGGCTGTAAAAGTATTTGTAATTACTAGCACTCTCTAGTCCTGTAAAAGTGCATGGAAATATTTTGCAGTATTGCGTATTTATCTTTCTGTTTGTTGTTTTCCTGCCTTGTGGGCTGTACATACAAAAGAGTTGCATACACTGATGCAGGAGATTTTTTTTTACTCCTTGCGTTTTAACATTCTTGCCCGAGTAAGAGAATTTTCCATCCAGCTTGTTTACTTCATGATTTATGTCTAAATTGACAGAGTCCTTCAGAGGCATTCGTGTTAAATTTGAAACAAACATATTTAATGCTCGTGTTGTAATAAAACAGCTAAAAGAGCAGATTAAAAAGATATGCACAGAGAGGTCTGATTGATTGAGGGATTGATTTTACTACTTTTCCCGTAGGTGGGTAGTGATGGCTGTAAATCTCTTGATAATCATTTCAGAAGCACCTTCATCAATAAACTCAAAAGGGACAGCTAGGTGTAAAAATTTGCCAGCCATCAGGTCAAACAAAAGGCAGCAAATGCGTAAAGAAAGAATTGAATTAAATAATCCCACCTTGGCTGGTTATGGCATTAGTCATTTTTATCTCGGGGGTGGAGGAGTCCCCATCACTGCGATTCTCTGGGATTTAGGGGAGAGAAAGGGAGAGGTTTTTCCCTCTGTTTTTTTTTTCCTTTTTCCTTTGACTAAAACCGTATTGCTTACGATTCAATTATGCAGGTAAAAGCTTGTGTTCGTGAACGATGATCAATTATTAGTTGTCAGTAATAATGGCAAAGGATTCAATTCTGATGCCCCCTCCTCTTTTTTTTTTTTTTTTTTCTTTTCTTTTTTCCTTCTTTCTTCCCCCTGGAGCATTACCATTAGAAAATGGGGAGAGAAAAAAAAAAAAAAAAAAAAGCAGAGGAGAGCAAAGAAGGGGGCAGCTGACAGCATACCCACAAAAGTAGTCATACCTAAACCCACACAGTCACAGGACTTGCAATGTCCATGGTGAATGGCGTGATCCAGGCTATTGATAATAAAACAATTCCGGAGAGCTGGTGCTCGCTGCCCCGGGGTAGCTGCGCCCCAGGACTGTCTCAAAAGTTTATTATACATCGGAGCATAAAGCCAAGTTCCCAGCTGACTGCAGCATCTGGAAGCCCCTAATTACGCCCATTTCTAAAATATATGTAACCTGTGTTAGCTGACAAACGGCGAACTTGCGAGGTCAGCCGGAGCGCCGCTCGGAACTCCAGCGAAGTGTGGCTTTTTCACTTAAAATAAAGGCAAACAGAGAACACAGAAAACGAGGAGGAAGAGAAGGAAGGGAAAAAAAGAAGCCAAAAGAAAAGCCCAGGCGCTGAGCTGAGCGGGAAGCGGGTGTTTTGGCAGGGTGACCGCGGGAGCGGTGCGGGAGCCGGAGCGCTGTGCCGGCGGCGCGGTCCCGCCGTGGCCGCAGGTTGGGCTGCCCCGACCCTCGGCCGCCGCCGCGGAGCTGCGCCCGCCCCGCGCCGCTCGGCCGGAGGGGGCTCGGGGGTCGTGGGCACAAAATGTGAAATCAGTTGGATTTCCCCCCCACTCCCCGATCGTAATTAACGATGTTTTATAACTCGTGCAGCTTTTAACTCCATCGTGCTGTGGGTGTTGTGTCTGATCGCAAACCTGAATAACAATAATCCAGCCTAGTGTGATGCATCTCATTGGAATCGTCTCTCGGCAGAATGAACTGCAAATTATCCCCTGTTTACCATCTCCCTTCAGTGCTCATCTCAATGAACTGGAGATCGATCCCCACCACGGGTGTCTTGCAGCCAGGTTGATTTGCATTGAAGCACATTAGAAAGCCTCCCACCTCCATTAAAAAGAATAATCCGAGAGGGGAAAAAAAAATCTCCAAGGTGTGGCGGGGAGGGAAAAATATGTCGCTGTCATTCGGAGCATCGAGAGGGAAAACCCGAGATCAGAGTATTTACGCTTGTGAACTCTCACTTCAGTTAGAGACAATGACGTTTAATTGATGTATTGCTATCAACAACAATAAAGACCGATTTTTCTCTAGCCCTGGCACTGCTGCTCTGCCCCCACCCTTTCCCCACCCCTCCCGGCCCCCAGCGAAGGAGAGGAAAACAAACAATAAATAATCAATCGGTCTTGGATGAAATACCAGGCGCCGCTTTAACACTAGCGAGGAGAAGAGAAACGAAAAAAAAAGTTGTAAAACTTAATTTCTCCAAATTAATTTATTTTTCTTTAAGCCACTCTTTTTCGTCTTCTTGTTGCTGTTGTTGCTTTTTAATTACCTGTCCACGGCCGCCTTTTTCCAGCCACGAAGCAAAGGTACTGCGCATCTGGGGAAATTTGTCTCAAGCTTAATCGGCAAAAGTATAATGAAATTGTGAACGCGAAAAATTTTGGGAGGTCGTCTAGCTTAGAAACCGTAAGAAGCTAATGGAGTGATTGATACAGTTAGAAATACCGGCATAAATGTGTAAATAGATCCGCGTGGGTATTTTGTGTGCATCTACGTGTGGCTAGCAGTGAGTAACGAGTTCGTTTCTGTGCGTTCAGGTTCGGTTTCTTTCCCACTGTCTCAGGGTAAGGAGGGTGACAGCCTGCGCTGAGTGTATCCATCTCTGCCGAAACATCTCTTTAAATATTCAGTGAAAAATAATGTCATGTGAAGTACCACCTATAGCAACATTATTATCTTCATTCTTCAACATCATCCCCGCTGATAGCTTCGTTTGTCTTTTTCTCAAAATCTACTGTACCGAATGCTGCGGGGAGGGAGGGGGCTCGCCCTGTACAGAAATGAAAAGAAGCGTCAGTGACCACTTTGCAACGCTGACTAAATACTGGAGTGGCACCTGGGAGGATTTTTCGGTTCGTATGCGTTTGTTTGGTTGGGTTTTGCGGCTGTTTTTCTTCCCCCCACCCTTATTGATAAACGTTTTACATTCTCTTTCGTTTAATAATGAGAAGAAAACGCCAGTAAGCCGGTTCCTCGAATGGGAAGATTTGTCCCTCTCTTCCTTCTCCTCTCGCTCACTCTCTAGGCTTTACCGGCTCATTTGAAATTGAAATGAGTTGGATCTGATCAGCCTCTTGCTTTTACAGAGAGTTTGTTAATATTAATACGGGAAAAAGGAGTAGCTTCTATAGAAGAGTAAATAATCCAGCGGGGGGAGTGGGAGGAGAGAGCACTAGATGGGTCAGGGTGGAGGGAAAGAAACGCCTGTGCTCCCGCTTCTGCCGGTTCAGCTTATTTTACAGAGTAACTTTCCGTGCCCGCAGCAGCGTGACGCGCGGAGGGGCGCGGAGAGCGGAGCTCAGGGGGACACCCACCGTTTACCCCCAGCGTACGTGCATCGCTGGATATGCGAGATATTAAAAATACCCTTGTTTGTAGCCTCTTTACAACTATACTTTTTATTTCAAGATCGTGACATTGGTTTGTGAAAGGTTCCTCCTCTGGAAGTAACACATGGGAGTAAAAGTTCGGCGCGCGAAGCATCCCAGGGCAGGAGCGCAGTGCCCGCAGGGTCCCGGGCGGGGAGCGCTGGGACCGCGCACAACCGCGGGGAGCGCAGGGGCCCCGGGACGGCCCCGCCGCGCCACGCTCAACCCAGCCCGGCCCGGCCCGCGGGGCGCCCGCGGCGGCTCCGCCTGCGCGCACGGCCGGCCCCGGGGTCCTGCGCGGCACCGCGGGCCGGGCCGGGCCGGGCCGCTCCGCTCCGCGCTCCGCCGCCGGGCTCGGCGCGGCCGGGAGCGCCTCCGGCGGGCAGATGCGCGTCGCTCCCACGTCCGAGAGGGAAACAAAAGTCAAGAGCGACCCGGGGGGTGGGGGAGGCCGGGGGAGCGGAGCGGGGCCGCGGAGCGGGACGCGCCGCCCGCCCCCAGCCGCGGCCCCGCCGCCGTTCGCACCGGGCTCCCCGGGCGGACTGACGGCGAGTGCAGCCAACCCGCGCGGCGCGGGGGCGGAGCAGCCGCCTGGTCCGCCCGCCGCTCCCAGCGGCGCCCTAATTGTCCTGGGAATGTGTGAGGTAAAAAACAAACCCTTCCTATTTTCAGCACCCCTCGGGCCGTGATATATGGAAAGAGAAGTGGAGGGGGGGGAGTGGGAGAGAGAGCTGGGAGAGGGCGAAATGGATCTTTATTTGTAAATGCGGGGACAAGAGGAAGGGGAGGAAAAAAAAAAAATCCCAAGAAGAAAAGAGATACACCCGAAACTTTTTTGCAGCAGCGGGACGGAGCGAGCGGCAGCGCGCGGGGCCGGAGCGGGGCCGGGCTCTCCCCGCGCCGGCACTTGCCGGGTGCGGGGCCGACCCTCCGGGGCCGCTGCTCCCCGCCGGCCGCCCCAGCCGTGCGTCCTCCCCCGATCGAATATTGCTCACCCTGCCCTCCCTCCACCGGTTCGGGCTGCGGGCGAGGCGGGGGGAGTTTAAAAAAAAAAAAAAAAAAAAAAGGAAAAAAAAAAAGAAAAGTGAAACGCAGCGCAAAACTGCGGGAAGGAGGGAGGGAGGCGCGGGGAGCCCGTCGGGGCTGGAGGAAGGGGCGAAGGGAGACACATTCCTATAGTAACCGGGATGGCGCGATGCAGCTCCAGCTGGTTGCTAAGAGGGTTAAACTGTATCCAAACAGCTTTGGGGAAATCCAGCCCCTTCTCCTGCCACATGGATCGACTCATTGGGTGGGAGCGGCGGAGAGACAAGGGTCTCCAGCAAATCAGCGCCTAATTGATTAAGGCGAGCTGGTTTGAATAGAGCTGGCCATGTGCCAATCGCCTTTCAAAGAGCCCCTCTATGATTAATCGCAATGCATTATTGATAATCATAATTATAGCAGGACACATGCGCGGTGCGCGGAGGATCGGGGAGGCTGGGGGGGGGAGGCTCGATTTCCGTAATTTTGAGAAGATTTTTTTTTAGTAATTTTTTATTCTGCCCCAGCTGATGTTTGAGCCAGCATGTCGCGGAGGAAGCAGGCGAAGCCTCAGCATTTCCAATCCGATCCCGATCTGGCCTTGTTATCCCAGCGAAATGGTGAGTTCTTCTCCTCTCCCTCGCACACATTTTAACACAAACACACACAAAATAGATGAACTTACCTTGTGGGGAGTCGAGACCGCGCCGGGCAGCGGTGCGGGACAACAGGATCTCTCGGAGTTACATGCGGGGGGGTCCTTCTGAGGTTTTGGTCCAAGTTCTTGGGTTTTATCTTATTTTTTTAACTCAGCGTTTCGTTTCGTCTGTTTCTTAACGAAACTCCAAACTCTTTCCGTTTTTTGATGTTTTCCCTCCGCCCTCTCCCAGCGGGGCGGTCTGGCATCCTGAGCCCGCGGGAGATGGATCCGCGCCCCCCGCGTCTCTCTCCGCGCCCCGCGGAGCTGGGAAACAAAGTGGGGCTGCGGTGGGGCTGCTGATCCCGGAGCCCCGCGGGACGGATGCCCCGTCCGGCCACACACGCTGCCCGCGCCGTCCCCCCGAAAGAGCCGGAAAATCCCCCCCGGGCACCCACTTTCTCGCCCGCCCCCCCACCCCCCCGCGGACCCCAGTGCTCCCGCACCCCCCGCTCCTCCGCAGTCCCGCCGGGCGGAGGACTCTGCCCCGCCGCCCTGCAGCCCCGGCCTCCGGCCGCACCAAAGGCTTCCTGGAGGCGGAAAAGTTGCCGCCGCCGGGCCGGGCCGGGCCGGGCCGCGGGGGGATCGCCCCGTCCCGGGAGCTGCCGCCGTTGCGCCGGGCTCCGCGCAGCCGCCGCGGTCGGAGGGGGCTCCGCGGCCGCAGCGCGGAGGCTCCGGACAGCGGGGAGCCGATTTGCTTTCCCTAAGGTTGTGCTTTATTTTTATTTTTTTCTCCGTCTCCCGCTTCCCTCCCAAGCCGGTAAGCGAGGGATAAACGCTGGCTTTGTGTCCGCCAGGATTTGCAGAGGGAGCGTGTGAAGTATCTTTTTTTTTTTTTTTTTTTTCCTCTCTTACTCCCTTTTTCCCTCCCCCCGGAACAGGGGGGTTTCGTAGGAGTTCGGCACAGCCCGGCGAGCGGCAGAGGGGCCGTGCCTCCGCCGTACCTGTGCTGGGACGCGGGGCGACAAGTGGTTGGCTCGAGGCGCGGCCGGGCGGCCCGGGGCAGCGTCCTGCCTGTCCCTGCCGGCGCAGGCTCCGGCCCCCCGGCGGCCATGAGCAGGGCGAGGGCCGGGGGGCCGCGGGAGGATCCGCTGGCCGCGGGTGCGGAGGGCGCCGCGGCGCAGAAGCGCTTCGGGCGGGCAGGTAAGGGCGGACGGAGCGCGGCGGAGCCTCTGCGCCTCCCGGGCGGGCCCCGGCGCTCGGAAGCACCGAGCGCTTCCCGCGGCAACTTCTCGGGGAAGCGGCGGCGCGGGACCCTCCGCTGCCGCGGCCGCTCCGCGCCGGGCGCTGCCGGCAGCGCTGGGCCCACCGAGCTCCGGCCCCGCGCTCCCCGCGCCCCTCGGCTGCGCCGGGGCTCCGCCGGGGAGAGGTCCCGGGCTCCGCGCGGGGAAACGGGGCGGAAAGTTTGCGGGATGTTGTGCTTCGCTGCGAGCGTTTCCCCGGCTTCCGAAATCCCTGGAATGCCCTTCTCGTACACCAGCAAATAGATCAGCACTCGCTCCGCGGAGCTCTGCGAAACGTTCCCTAAAAGTCATTTGGGTCCTGAGAGTCGATTTTGGGTTTTTAACTGAGTTTTGTGAGCTTTGAGTGCACTCGAGTTTTGCCGTTTCCTCAGCGTAATCCCCTTTCTCATCTCAGTAAACGTATTTATTTTTCTTACGATATTATTCCCACTTCCGTTCGAAGTTTGGAGTAGGAGTTGGGGAAGCGTTAGGTTTTTAGTTGTCTTTCATCGGCCTCCTGTGAAAGAATTTGGAACTTCTTAAAGTGAACAGAGAAAAGAAAAGCAGAGGGGGATTTTTACATCTTCCCTTCGTATGATAGCATCTTTTGACATTTGCTATCCTTTTTTGTTTGTTTTCAGTAGGTGGAACAGGTCAAAACCACCACCAAGTATCTGTTTAAAAAGTAGCCGTTTTATTCTGGTTTTAGTCTTTTGATCTGATTTTGCAGATCGTTTTCAAATGAAGTACAGTGGGAGTGTGAGAAAGGAATGTTAACTGAGCAGCTTTCCTGCCTGTTGCTAAAGGATGTCCTTGAAGTAAGTTGGATCTTGCCTGAAACGATGGCATGGAAGTGAAGCTTTTGTTTAGTTTGGGTGGCTATCGTAAGTTAAAGAAGTGAATAACGAAGTTTATCCTGTTTTTAAAATATCGACCAGTTTCCTAGGAAAAGCAGTGTGCTTTAGCATAAATCTGTAGGAGCCTCCCCCTTCCCCTCTCTAGTCCTGGTGCTAGGTTATGCTGGTTTACATGGTTGGACGATAAGTTACGGTAAGTTGCCCGGAAGGTGAGCTTTGTAATGGTGCTTCAGGATTCAGAACGCTGTATAACATTAGCATAGAGCTGCCCCCCGCCTTTCCGGGGACCCCGGCCCTGGCAGCAGCTTCCCACTGGAGCAAGACAGGGTGGGTGAGCCACGGTGGGGATGAGTTTGTGTTATGTGTCTGTGAAACTGCAAAACAAAACTTGGAAAATCCAAGCGCTTCTTTCTTTTCCTTTCACACTGTGAATTCAGGTTTGCTAATCCATGCACGGCTCGTGCAGGGTGCAGACGAGGGGAGCATAGCTGGCTCTTAAGACACTTGCAGGAAGGCACTGCTGGGCAATATTTTGAGTGAATCAATAGAGTGGCTCCCTGAAAATTTCTCGCATCTGATTTGAATTCTGGTTCGTTAAAACTTTCTGCTATGGTTTCATATCTAAAGACCAATAGGGAAAAAAGTTGCTTGGACTGCAACAGCATGTTTTGGTTTGGCTTTTTTTTATCACACTCTTTCTTTTTTTTTTTTTTTTTTTTTAAGTTCAAAGCTCATGAGTTCACTCCCACCAGGAAGACTTTCCACCTAAAATGTATTTCTGGTGCAATCAATGGATAAGTAAGTTTACCCTTGTAAAATCCTGTGTACGTGCACATTTGATAAAGTTCGTATTGGAGTAACCAGAGCAGCTCTCAGATTAATAGCAGAAATTACTTGCAACATAAATTATATTCAACAAGTAACTAATTACTGGTAGGAAGTGGGTAGGAGATCATGGGATTATTTCCTTTTGTTAATAACTCCAGCCACTTTCATGACATTTTAGATTTTTTTCTTTTTCGGTTTCTTGGAATTACATTCCCAGTTGTAAAAGAACATTCTTGGGGTGCAATATTCCAAAGCAGAAGTTATATTAGAGAAATAAACCATCTAGACTTTGACAAAGAGAAAATATTTACTGCTTTCCTCATAAAGGCTCATCAGAAGCAGTGCCTTTGTATGTTAATAATGAATTTTGGTGAATTCCTGCTGCAGCATTATGATCATCCACATAATTGTTACTGGGCCCATGAAATAAAAGAAATTGTGATTGCTTTCCTCAGTAAGATCCGGAGGACAGGATGCTTAGGAGACAGAACTGCTCAGTTAGGCTGCTTTTGGTTCGTTACATAATTAAGCCTTTTTGTGAGGTAGCTGCAGTCTGTTGGTTCAGGATACAGACACTTGTGGGTTTTTTCCAAAGGTGAGCCCAGGCTATAGAGGGCCTTGTGAAATATCACTTATGCAGATGCAATGCAGAAATAATTACTGAAACCCATATGGTGGAAGTTGTCTAAACCCAGTGTTAGTTCAGACCCGTTTTGTGTGTGTTTCCCCTACATAACCCCAATCTTTGTCTTGCTGCAAAATATTTATGTTTTAGTTTGTACCTTATTTATCTTTTTGATGCTAAGCAGCATCTGGCTCCCCGAGGACAAGCCCTCCTGTATATTTAGCTGTACCAGTGCTTATTGCATAACTGGCTTTTAACCATATTCATGCTTTAATTGTGAAAACATGAATCTTTATTGAAGTGACCTGACATGCCTCAGAATACACAATTATGTTTCTTGAAACTATTTGTAAAAAACAAAAGGGGCAGCTCCTGCCAAAGGCACGCTGAAGGAGCTGTGCCGTGTGTGTTTTCCACACTTGAAGGTGCATCACACCTTTGTGCTTCCAGCCTCGAAAAACTGAAAGCTGAATCGCGCGAGCGAAATTGTTGCTTCGTGTCTGTATGGCTGGTGCTAGGAAAAAAAAAAAAGTGTTCAGCTGTTTTAACCTTTGCTAGCCTCCTTCCATCCAAAGGTGACAGGGTTCAGATCACAATATGTACTTCAATATCTTGCCAGTGACCCCCGAATTGAGTCTTACTGGTTGCTTAGCAGGAAGTTAGTAGTTTATTTTAGCTTCACCTTATCAGCTTTGCTTCTTTTGCTAACCCTATTCCCCTGTCACCCCTCAGATGCCAGACCCCCGAAGAGGAGATTGACAGGTAGTTCCCATAGCTCCGTTTTACCCTCCAAACAACAGGGATTTAGTTTCTTGTCCCTTTGCCAATGTTTATGTAGTCAAAGTTTAGATATAGCCTTAAGGAGCCTTTCTTTTACGTGTCAGTGGAACAGTGAAACTGCACTGAACTTTTTGAAGAAACTATTGCAACTGGAACCCCATCTAGTGTTCATTTTGATTCATCCATAAGGAAGAGGGTTTTTAATTGTGTTCATTAGGATGAATTTGTTCTTCATTTCAAGATTGCTTGAGATTATTAGGGTGCTTTGAAA